>JAOVVA010000009.1:21850758-21887575 GCA_028565275.1 Leiocassis micropogon | reverse complement strand
GCGTATATCGTTAGCTCCAGCATGTATCACTATCTTAGAGAACCTGTGCTGTCCTAGAGCCCTAAGATTACCTGCTACATGTCCGGTGCTCTGGCTCCCGGGATACACCTAACCACTGCCGCTGGCGCCCCTCAAGGCCTAGCTAATTTCACATGTCTCAGCATAGAGTGTCCTATAACCAGAGCTCTTTCAGGTTTCTCAGTGGGTGCATCACTGAGGAGAGCAAACCTGTTAGACATTTAGGTGCACGCTGTGACAGTGCGCTCCTGCATTTCTCAGTTGGCTTTGAGACAAAACACATTTGCATGGAGACAAGTTTAAAGAACCCCTCCCCCTGGCCAAAATAAAAAAAAACACAGAGCAATTAGCACCATGTCATAGTCAGTATTCTCCATTGAGATTTCTCACCTTTCACTCCTCCTAAGTTTGTCTTTGTTTTTTGATGGAGTTATTAAAACCCAAAAATTTTTATATGCTGAGAAAAAAATAATTATGGGTCACATAAGCACAAACTAGCACAGATACATATGATCAAGTGTTTAACTGTTGTTTTCATTTGTTGCTATGACCATTAATAATAATAGTAATAATAATTATTTATTATTACCCCAACTCTCCTATTTAAAACAAAGATTTCTCCGATTTTAGCCCATTGAAGTAGGTGGTTCAAGTAAATGTTATCAGTCTCTATCTGGTTCTTTTATATTAAAATATCAATTTTTTAAAACTATCAAAGATGGAAAGTCTTTTTTTCCCGCAAAGTGTCAGACATTTTGAAAATATATTTTCAGTATATGGACCTGACCAAACATCATTCGAAAGCTGTTGCACTGTCACGCCGTCCCTCAAGTACTATAGAATCCTCAACAGCTTGTTCGGGCTCCTCCAGTAGCTCCAAAAGGCCAGCCATCACCCATCTGACCCAATCCTCCACAACGGATCTCTGCTTAAAGAGAACTGGAGAATTTAGTAAAGACAAAGATAAATAGACTTTACAGGATATCTACTGTAGTTGTGATAACAACAAAATATATTAATTAGCCTATGTATCAACAGAGTGTGTAAAATACTGTTTTGGGAATTCTGGAATGTAAATAAACTGCCTGTGCTAATGTTAACCATTGAACTTTGTTAGTGTTAGCCAAGGTCTGTCTGTATTATCCTCTGCATTAAATTAACCAGAAATTTACTTAATATGGTTTTCATACAAATAAGTTAAGCGATATAACACTCGAATATGAGCATTAGTCCCCCCTACTCCTTAACTGATAAACACTTCAGGGTTTTTATCCAGCGTTTGGTAACTAAGCACTCGCGCTACCATGCAAAAGTCATGGCCAAAGTGGGGAAAAGAGAGACATGGTTATGAGCGTTGAGCTCACTATCTCCTGTAAATCTAGCATCAACTTGTATCTCTCATGGACTGGATTTTAATAAATCCTGAATTTAGAGCACAAACACTCTTGTTATAAGTTTTTTGAGTAATGCAGCTTTTGTAATAGCAGCATTAATAGTATTTCCAAAGATTTAGTGACTTTTTGAGAAAAAGAGGACTGACATTGTGAGTTTGTGACACTGACATTAATGTGACACTGACATTACTGGCTGTAATGTTGACTGGGTAAACAGAACATTAAGTTATATAAGGTCACACAAATGTAATAAAAAAGTCACCACTTACCCCGAATAAAGTTCATTAAACTTCCATGCTCATCTCTGTAGTGCAGTTTAGCGTCAGTTCGGTGGGGGATAAGGTGAGGTGGGTTATTAAAATCACGTGATTGCAACTCAGCGAAACTAAATTGCTGGCTTGTGTTAACGTGTACTTGAGAACAAAGAAATCTAGTGGTGGCACCAGATAAATGAATAAATAGGTCTTGAATGTGCGTGTTTAGTGTGAAATCTTGACACGCTTTTCTGGCAGGGGAGGGAGGGGGATCACGCCATCCAAATGGCAGCCACACACCATTCACACTGCCTCTGCCTCTGATTTTGAGTGGCTACTAGTGTACCTTATCTTAGACGATCTTGAGAATTTAAAGCCTTGAGCTTTTTCTCATGTTCCTCAAACTATTTCTGAACAGAGCTTGCAGTGTGTCAGGGTGCATTATCCTGATGAAAGAAGTTACTGTTATTAGGGAACCCCTTTGCCATGAAGAGGTGGACTTGGTCTGCAGCAATATTCAGGTAGGTGTTACTTGTCAAATTAACCTCATATGAATGCCAGGACCCAAGGATTTTCCAGCAGAACATAACTCTTCTGTGGGATTGAACCAGCCATATTAGACTTCCTTCCTTATGACCATGAGACAATATGATCCTAAGAACAGCAAGGGCAGAACTTGGTTTGCTGGCCCAGACAATATCCCTGGCAGAGTGCTCAGAGAATGTGCTGAACAGCTGGCAGATGTTCTTATTTTGATAAGACAAAAAATATGGTTGTTAACTTTAGGAGGACATGAAGCAACCACTCTCGTCTGAAAATCAACCGCTCCTCTGTGGAGATCATCAAGAGCACCAAATTCCTTGGTGTCCATCTGGTGGAGAATCTCACCTTGTCCACCAGCTTGAACAAGAAAGCCCAGCATTGTCTTTTCTTCCTGAGAAGGCTGAGGAAGGACCAGCTTTCACCACCGATTCTAACTATCTTCTATAGAGGGATGATCAAGAGCATCCTGAGGATCTGCATCACTGTCTGGTTTGAAAATTGTGCCATCTTGGATAACAAGACTTGTATTTGCATAAGAACACTTTTCTATCTTTGCTGATACATTAGCAGGAAATATTTACTGTCTTGCAAGCCTTGGATTGCGAACATAATTCGTTCCGGAAGCGTACTTGGACTCTAAATTACTCACATATCAAATTTCCCCATAATAAATAATAGAAACTCAGTCAATTTGTTACTCAACCCAACATACTCATATAAAAATTATTTATACAAAATATAAAGTAAAAATAAAAACAACTAACCTGCACTTGGGTGGTGTGAGATAAGAGAGGAAAGGGGAGAAGGGGGTCTCCCTAATGACACTTGCTTTTGTCTGCTTTTGAGGATGTTGTGGAAATGTGGCATTGCATTTGCGTTAAACAGATTCATCTGCTGCACTGCTACAGCCTTTTTTAACCTTTTTTTCTTTACACAGCCCATTGTTGCAGTACAGTTACTATAGAACAGTCACTACACTTGGACACAAAATGTAAAAAATCCTTTACGCAGACAAACACACACACACATGATCACAATGTTATAGTAAACAGTACACGCATGCACAAATGTTGACACGAGTGAAGCACGCACACTAAGACTAAGCATGGGAGATGATTACCCACAATCCCACAGCATGAGAGAGAAGAACCATTAGCTCAGTTGTGATGAAGCGATGCTCGACAGAAAAAGTGCATTCGTATTTCAAGACCTCGCTAATTTATCAAGCTTAATTTTGCTCGTCTTGCAAAACACTCGCAGACCTAGTTACTTGCAATATAGGGTTTCACTGTACTTGCACTACCTCAACTTATTAACAGGGTATTGCATTGATGTCATGTTGCTCTTGTTTTCACATTTGCATGTGCACTTTATATTGTCTTTTTTATATTGTCTTATACCGTCACCAAGCACTGTACTATATACTTACATTCATGTTCAAAAGTTGGTATGCCCTCTTTCCAATCTATGGTTTTTTTTGTGCATCATTTTTGTTAAACAATTAATGTCACAATGAAAAAAGTTTGTTCCTTTTTTAATACATGTAATGGATTTAGAATATAGGGGTTTTACTTTTTGATATTATATTACCAGAATCAGAAAAAGTTTTATTGCCAAATACGCTTGCACGTACAAAGAATTAGTTTTAGTGACAGAGCTTCCAGAACAAAACAATGACAAGACAAAACAACACGACAAAAGAAAAAGGTTAACAACAATTAGAGTAAGATGTGGGATTCTATCAAATAAGTTAAATAAATATCTCTAGTATTGCACATAATATTGCAAATATATTTATTGCACACTGTGAAGTATGTGTAACTGTTCATAAGGTAAAAGTTTGATGGCCAAAGTTCAAAGAAAAGGTGGCTTGGGTGTGAGGGGTCCAAAGTGATATTCCAAGCCCTTTTCTTCACTCTGGATATATACAGTTCTTGCAGCGTGGGCAGGGGAATGCTGATAATCCTTTCAGCAGTCTGAACCATCCTTTGTAGTCTTCTGATGTCTGATTTTGTAGCTGAGCCAAACCAGACATTTATTGAAGTACACAGGACAGATTCAATGACAGCTGAGTAGAACTGTGTGAGCAGCTCCTGTGGCAGGTTGAACGTCTTCAGCTGGCAAAGGGAATACAACCTCTGATGTGCCTTTTTAACAATGGAGTTAATGTGAATGACTCCACTGCTGTCACAGTGTTGTTCATGATGGTGAGTGGGGGAAGCGCAGGGGGGTTTCTCCTGAAGTCCATGATCATCTCAACTGTTTTGAGCTTGTTCAGCTCCAGGTTGTTGTGACTGCACCAACCAGCCAGCTGCTCAACCTTGCTTCTGTATGCAGACTCATCACCGTCATTATATTATATTATATTATATCATATTATATTTATTATATTATATTTACACAAAGGATGGCCAACTTGGCCTTTGAACATTAGTCCACAGTAGGAGTAGATTTCAAATTTCATTGTAATAAAATGACAAGTACAGTTTGAAAAAAATGGAAAAGCCTGGTATTTATGATGTTGAAAGATCTAAAGTTAAGAAATCAAACTTTTTCATGAGATAAATTGTTAGTAAAACTTACGTGAACATAGCAGTAATACACTGGAAAAAAAAGTGGTAAATACATGTGCAAATTAAGTGGTTAACTACCTGTTTATTTTTATTATATTTTCTTGACATCATTTACAAAGTACAAGCAACTACATAAAATCTAAAAAAAAATGATGAGGCATGTTTCTTAAATACCATATATATGGTTATGCTGCGTTCTTTAAAAATTTCTTATATTATACAATATTTCTAATACAGTTACCTCAGCATATGAATGCCATACTTGAACTGATTTTTTTGCAAAAAATATTCCTCGAAATACAGTGTTGAGGGACGTTACTTTTTAAAGTAACTAATTACATTACAAAATTACTGTCATTAAAAAGTAATCAGTTACATTACAGCGTTACTTTCTGAAAAAGTAACTAGTTCGAGTACTTTTCCACTGCAGAAAATGAAAACTCCTTTGTGATTCCTTATGCATGTTGTTTTAGTCAAGTCCTTTATAATTATTCTACCATCATCACACAGCGAAGTTTGGCCCATAATCTGTTAACTACTAATATCCCTATCTCAGCTACGCGGTTTCGCATGGTGGCCGTAAATACGGTTCTTCATGATTCACCGCGAGTTTTGCACCGTGATTAGGTTTCCATCTTTCCGTGCATCGGTCCTCACATAGTCAAACTGCATAGGTTAGATAGGGGTATAACAGCAGGAAAAACAGAGGGGGAGCGGGTTATCGGGGGTGGGGCTTGTAGGACGATCTTTCACACACACACACACACACACACACACACACACACATTGCGAATGACTGCTGTCTGGCCCACGGATTGCATAAATTGTCGGATTAACGGGTTACATTTTTGAAAAAGTAACTAAATAACTGAGTACTAAAATGGCGGACATAACGCGTCGTAGGACGCTTTACACCCAACACTGCTCATGTTGTAAAATATGTGTAAACATTAACAAATGTAATGCTACATCATCTTATAATGTTGGATGATGCAACAAGACAATGACCCAAAACACACAGTAAAAAGATTTTACTGTATGTCAGAGTCCTATTGTAACCTATTCTAGAACTGCTAGGTGCTAAAAAAAAAAAAAAGAAAAAGAAAAGAAAAAAAAGAAAAAGAATGGCTCATGCATCCAACCCTTACTATGGTGCAGAAGAAACTAATGGTCTAATTTCCTTCTCACTGTACATGTCCTATCAGCAGCTACAGGACACCTTTGGTGGAGGTTATTGCTGCTAAAAGAGGTTCTACTTTTCTAATAATAGTAAGGCTTCAAATCATTTTTCTCAGCCGGGGCTGTGAATTATTAATCAAGTGCCTCATTTAGGAGCTCTTTGTGTTATTAAGTTTAGACAGAATTAGTGGGTCATGAATGATCATGAATGAAGATCCAATCTCATTTTATGAGTAATTTGTGCAGAAATTAAGGTGATTTCAAAGATTGTAAAGTTAAGCAAATACATGCCCCTTAGTTATTTATGTGTAGGCTTAGACTTAGGCTTACCAGGTAGACTGGCCAAGGAGATATGCTAGACAGGTTAGATATGTGGACATTTCATTAATTCATAATACAATGCTATATTAAATAATAATGTGCTTCTGATTTTATTGCATTGATGTGGGGAAGGTCCTTCCCTGTTTCAGCATGTCATGATGCAGCCATTTGCAGTGTTTGGTGAAGTAGATGTTTATTGGATTGCACAAAGACATTTTTGGCTGAAGTCTGCTAGTCCTTACCCAACACTGGTGATTATGTTTATATGCAGCTATAATATTTATTAAATTATATATATATGTATATATGATAAGCATCAGAATAAAAAAAAAAAAGAGAAAAAAAACATGGGTATGCCACAAGTAGAAAACTGTACACCAGTGACATTTCACTCTAATTGAATAAGGTCAGTGTCATTTTAAAAAGCTGTTATATAATAATAATAATAATAATAATAATAATAATAATAATAATAAGTATTATTATTATACATAAATAAATAAAACATACAGTGGGCTCCAAAATTTCTGAGGGCAGTAGTGTCTTGAATTTTTCTACTTGAATATTTTTACTTGTTACAATTTATAACAAATCAAGACAACAATATTTTAATGAATTTGGGCCCTTCTTTATTTTGATGTGTCCTCTTTTTTATTTTTTGACTTTTTTTATTTTTTATGTGCACTTGAGCTGGTACGGCCAAAACAATATAATCCACTTTAGAGCAAACAATCATTGAGTGTCATCTGACCACACAATAAGATCCAGCATGAGGCAAATCTGACCTTTTATTTAAAGTAGGTAACATGGTAAATGTCATTCATTTGCTTACATTTAAATATGAAATGCAAGAATGAAATAGTATTAGTGCATATTATGAAATATTAAATTTTAAGATATTAAAGGGATAGTTCAGATTTAAAGGGATAGCTCAAGGTACATTACAATAGGTCTTGGTCGTTATATATTTTCACATATAAGTTTGTCACATGTAAGATCCGAAATAATGCATTCCGAAGTTCAGCTGAGAATCATATGAAGCTTCAGTGGTCCCACAGAGCTGAATCAAGTTGGTATTTATGTGTTATAAGTTATGGGGTATTTAGTACAAACTGTTCCCTTTCAAAAGCTACACTCGATTCTCATTTCCGGTTCATGCCTATTTATAACCTCCGGATGCACCTAATCAAATGACGTCACCTGACCGAGGTTATACAGTATATGGCAAAATTTTTGGAGTGTTTGTCACACATGCTTCAACAACCCGTCGCGCAAAGAGCGTTCCCATAGCGTTTTCATGCAGCATCTCGTTCCCATTTTTTCAAGGAACAGGGTTACAGCAAAGTAACCCGAGACGTTTCCTTTTTGCTGAACTAGCCATAGGACAAACCAGAACTATTAACTAAGGTTAACTAAGGACTAGTGTTGGGTGTAATGCGTTACAAAGTAGAGTTAGAGAGTTGGAGTACTTGGATTACTTTTTTGATATAACGAGTAATCTAAAGTGTTAGGTCCGCCATTTAAGTACTCAGTTATTTAGTTATATTTTCAAAAATGTAATCCGTTATTCAGACAATTTATGCAATCCATGAGCCAGACAGTAGTGATTCCCAATCCATTAGTGTGTGTGTGTAAAAGTTGTCCTATGAGCCTCGCCCCCGATAACCCACCAAACTTCACTGAGTGATGATGGTAGAATAATTATAAAGGTCTTGACTAAAACAACATGCATAAGGAATCACAAAGGAGTTTTCATTTTCTGCAATAGAAAAGTACTCGAACTAGTTACTTTTATCAGAAAGTAACGCTGTAATGTAACTGATTACTTTTTAATGACAGTTTTGTAATGTAATTAGTTACTTTAAAAAGTAACGTCCCCCAACACTGCTAAGGACTCCTTGTCAGTAAGGGCAGAAATATACTTGCTGTTAAACCATGTGTTTGTGTAGTCAACATCATGAGCATATTTGTTGACATTCTTGCCTATGTACTATGTGTTCTACCGGAGGTTCAATCAGACAATTTTGCATAATGTAAACAAACATGGTGACAGTTGAAGAGCTTTGTTTCCATGTTAACATTTAAGATAGTACCTATCTCCTGCCAACTGTTTTGGCATGCATATTTGTCACTGTGCAGCGGTAAAGATACATCGTACAGGTGGGGGTAATTGCAGACCTCGTCACGCAGCTTGTTCTTGAAACTTTCTGCTATTTTTGAAGTGCCGACTGACTACACTACCCCTACCATTTATATGCATATTGCATCTTGTGGGCACATATGGGTGTTTTGCATTCATTTCTGAGGACGTGCACAAGCTACGCTCCAAACCAGTGCAGAATCTATCATGCATTTGCCTATGCATTGCTAATACCAAGTATATTTCTGCCTTAACAACACTGTCCGGCTCTTTCCCGAACAAGCCTGAGAATCTGTGTGTTTTTGATTATTCTTCTTTCCCATCTTTCCTGTAATATACAGTATGTTTACTGGATACTGCATCTGACCTTTTATATTGTCTATAGGATTTAGATTTTGTCTCAGGCTCTGATGTAATTGTTTACCTGATCTCTGACCACCGTTTGCCCTGTAGATTCTGTTTCTGTCTGTCTGCCTGTACTCCCAGTAGTCATCTATTTATGTTTCATACCTGTATTCAGTCCCAGTACCAGATTCCTGAAAACCACTGCAGTCTTCCCTTCTGAACTGAAGTCTCTTCAGTTTTTCAAGCCTCACTTATTTACCCCTTCAGCCTCAAACCTTTTACCTAGCATCTTGTCTGCACCTGCCTGCTAGGATTCTTCAGCTATTTACTTGTCAACTGTCCACTAGCCATTTCAGAAGTATCAAATTATTGGGCTACATCAAGCAAACAAAACAAAGAAAAGAAAACAACTAAGGAAAGAAAAAAAAAAGCAAAAAAGCAAAGAAAACAACTAAGGAGATTTAAAACTGCTGGAACTGGGCTAAGAGCCGTTTATTAGTACAATCTGGAAGGATAGCGCTAACCCATCAACTTTGTAGAAGAAATGTGGTTGGAAAAAAAAATCATGAATACATTAAGCACATAGGGAAAAGAATCAACAATAAAACCCAAAGCTACAGTATGTTTTATAGTAAAAATAAGAGCATTTCCGTAGACACACAATGTGATGAGAACTCACAGGATTGGAACTAACAGCTGTGTGATCATAAGAAACCACTTGTTAGTCAGACTAACCAGAAAAAAAAATTACTGTGAAGTAATGAAAAAAAGGTTGTGTGTTGTAATGAGTCCAGAGCATGGGTGCGCCAGGGTAAGAAATAAGTGATGCAAGTTGTCTCGCTACTCTAAAAGAACACAGAACAGTTTAATCAAAATCATTTAAATCAATGCAGAAAATCAGCAAAGCAAAATCTTACCATAATAATAGATGAAACCACTTATTGTATGTTTCACACACTAAAAACATCACATTTCTTCTTAGATATGTACGCAACAGAAAACCCAAGGAGTGCTTCATTCAGTGGTGTCATGTGATTCAAAAAGACTAGATGCTTTTGAAAATCCAGTGACAACTCTACTGGAAGAATCATCTTAGAATGTAAACCATCCGGGCTTAAGGTTGTGGAATGCAAACATGAGTGGGTTCTAAATGGGACTTCAGTCAATACAGTAATTCTGAATTAAAAATCGAAAAATTTGTGTATGCACTGTCAGCCGCATTGCTTTAATCTGGTGTTTGAAGAACATGCAAAGCAAACATCTGTTGTTTCATTTATTTTATTTCTTTTCAATTTAGTCGAAAAGCATCACATTTTTATAGCCAACCTATGAAAATAAAACTCTGATTGAAATGCAGAAGAAAATGCATCTTGATCAGAGTTCTCTAAAGCTGCAAAAGCTGTCGGACACTCTGTGGCCTTGCAGAGAAACTGGAATTGAGAAGGGTCCTCCCAGCTGTCATGCAATGCTTGAAGTAATGACACAGCAAGATCCTTCGAACTTTCCAGGTGGTGATTCAATGACCCTTCTTAAGAGCATCAGGCACATTAACAAAGGAGATAACTCCTCCAGGAGAGTCTTGAGTGCCTTCCATTGCCTGATAATCGCAGAGAAAACAGCAAGAATTTCAACAAAGTCACTACAAGGTATGACAATCTTCTGCCAATTTGATACCAATGATAAGGAACGCAAAACACACAATTGAGAGAGATCATAATACAGATAATATACAGCACACTGTAGCATGATGCAATATGCATTAGTACTGAGTTTAACCCCCTTTAACCTTCAGAACTGCTGTTCACTAGATATTTCCTCTTTTTCAGACCATTCTCTGTAAACCCTAGAGATTGTTGTGCATGAAAATCCTAGTAAATTAGCAGTTATGTAAATACTCAGACTAGTCCATCTGCCACCAACAACCGAGCCACATTCAAAATTACTTAAATCACTTTTTTTTTCACCCATTCTAATGATGGTGTGAATTTCAGCAGATTGTCTTGACCATGGTTAAATGCCTAAGTGTGGTATGGTTGACTGATTATAAATTATGTGGGCTTACTCTGAGGGTTAGCTTGGTGGTTAAGGCTTGGACTATGGTTCAGAAGGTCCTACGTTCAAACCCCATGACCATGAGAAGTTGCTGCTGTTGGGCAATAATTACTCAGATATAAAATGTAAGTTGCTCTGGATAAGGCATTTGCCAATTTTTTAAAAATCTTATTCCATGTGTGCTTTTTTTTTTAATTTTTTTTTTTTTACTTTGAGCACCTGCCTTTCGAAAGGTCTCTGTGTGCCTGTGGTACATACCTCAGTTAAATAACCGGTCCAATTACAGTGCTACTTCTGATGGGATTCATTTAAGGTCTTAGTGTCCATTAAGTAGTAATTATAAATACTTAACATAAATACTTTCTTTTTGCTGACATAGGCAAAAATCTCCTGGCAAACTTAAAAAAAAAAACAGGAACTACAAGACAGAAAATCATCCAAGGTGGTCTCACCCTCAGCTTGGCACAGAAATAAACCACACTGATATCATGCTCTAACACTGTGTGAGGTTCGACTTAATATTAGTCCTGGGATGATTAAAGCACTTTGTTTGTGCATTTGTTTTTGCTTTGACATTAATATGGCAAACATTTCAAGGCTGTTGGGAGGATTTTCCAGCACAGAGAGAAGACTTAATGTTGCTTATCTTAATTTGCTGTCATAATCAACCTTTAAAAAAAAAAAAAAAAAAACACCCTATCCCCAAGGTTGCAAAAAAAGATTATTAGAGTTCTTGTTCTTACTAAATCTTTCATTTAGCATCTCTGGAAAACACTGACAGGTTATCTCCAGGTCTCAACAGGCTAAAATATTATGCTTTTCCATTCCTCATATACCCACATAAGATATACCCTCGTTTGACCAGAATGTGTTTTTAATTAAAGACTTTCAGCCATGGTAGGATTAACATATGCAGTCTACAATAAATTAGGACTAACAACCCATGGGTTTGGATACATTCTTTAAACATACAGTATGTCTTTATTTTTTCATCCCAGATTAAACCATTATACTGTATGTTGGCACTATGTTGGTTGTAGTTGTGTTTTACTGTATTAATTAGAATCTTACTCTATAGAGAGTAATGGAAGGCTGTCTCTTTCTCAAACTGACTAGCTGATGTGGTTCAGGACACAGTGTGAACTCCATGTATTGTAAATGCTGTTCATTATGTGAGCCTTATGGGACCTTTCACATTGAATGGCTTATTATCTTCTGAGAAATAGCAAAATATGAACTGGGTAAATTCTACATACACTGAGATACTAGTGCTTTCATAACATCTAGCCTCAATTAGATTTGGAATAAAAGACAGAGAACATTACCCCAATGATTTTCTTTTTCTATTTTTTCCCCTGCAAAATAAATACAGCTTTGATTAAAACAATCATTCAAAACAATCATGATCAGAATTTTGAGATTTTTTTTAGATTTCCATTTCATAAACTTGAGACTAAAATTAGCAAAACAAAAGTACAAAATAAAGTCTTGTAAAGATCCTTTTCAACTTGTTTCAGGTATATTACTTGTTAAAAATTATACCTAACATTCTGTATACAGTACACCGGTGGGGGAATAAGGGTCCATCCATGTGCCACTTCTGGTCTGGTTGCAAATTCTACTAACTGAGTGATTGAGAATGAAGGGTTCTGTTCAATGGCCCAACACTGGCAGCTAATCAGTATGAGGGACCTTCTAACCTGAAGTCCAACACCTTAACCACCGAGCTAAACTTTCCCATCTGTATACAGGCCAGTGTGTTCAGAGCCTATCTAGATCGTCTGATGAAATGGAATTAGTAAGTTTATAGTCAAGGCGATGAAATCAGAAATGTTTTTTTTTTAAACCCATTGAGTAAACAGATTTTTTTCATGACATCCTAGCTTAATTAGCCTACCATAAACTAAACTAAAAAAAAAAAAAAAACGAACATGTCTTCATTGATTAGATACATTTAGAATAGAGCAAAAACGTGTGAATGTGATGTTTTGACAAATCATTTCTTTTAATCCTGAAATGAAACCTGGCCCTGGTTGAATTTCTCCGCGAGCTTTAATTGCTCCTGTGGGTCTTCGCGATGTCTCATGGCATGTGTGTCGAGGCTTTTGCTCAAAAAAATCGTGAATTAAACACGCTTCAGAAGAGCAGTCCTCCAGACTGGAATGTGATATGAGGATTGTATGCTCAGTGAATCCCAAATCTCTGAGAAGACAGAGGACATAGCTATAACCAAAGGCACAATGTTGACACTGATATTATACAGAGTATATGCCAAATACATGCTGTGATGCTGGGCGCTGCGGGAATATTACTGCACATAGAGCACCATTAACACAGACTCAGCACCATGCACAGCGATTCCGGTGAGGCTGGACGTCTCCTCAAATGTCAACAGCAGCACATTTGCCTGGGGCAGAGTGAAGCCGAATCACTCACAGCTGGAAGGCAATGGCTCTGCTTATCCACCACAGTGGAAATGTCCGTGGTGTCTGACATTTTTTCTCTACAAGTTTTACCAAGGTTGCCCTTTAAGCTTAAGTTTTGTAATGACCATCTTCATGTTTG
Source organism: Leiocassis micropogon (assembly GCA_028565275.1). NCBI lineage: Eukaryota > Metazoa > Chordata > Actinopteri > Siluriformes > Bagridae > Leiocassis > Leiocassis micropogon. The sequence continues at coordinate 21,874,191 of JAOVVA010000009.1, read as the reverse complement.
AGCCTTATTAAAAACCTGTGATTTAGAAACCTATACTTGTTATGTGTCCTACTTTCTTTTGCATTAAGGAATGGATGCCAATTGACCTATAATGTTCCGTGCATAAATTAGCAAACCTCTACGAGTGTCTTGTTAGACATTACCGGAAGTGACTCATGTCGCTTGTAATTTGTCTCTTGTTGGAATGTACTGTAGCGACACCTACTATTACCGCTTTTGGGAGTGTATTATTGAGCACCTGCTCATTTATGCTGTTATGCCATCAGACAATCATGTGGCAGCAGCACAATGCAGAAAATTGTGGGGACACAGACAAAAAAAAATCATGATGATTGAAGAACTTCAGTTAATATTCATTTTAAACATTACAGTGAAGAAAAACTGTAACTTTGATCAAGTCAAGGATGTTGGTAGGAAATAAGTATTTCAGAAACAATTTCTCTACTTTTTCGCTGCTGTCATGTGATTAACTGATTAGAAAACTACATGAAAACTGTGCAAGTCTACAGATGTTTCTAATTAAGTGGATGATGAGTGTTTAACAAACACATCATTTAATTTAATACATTTTATTATAGATTACTATAATGCTATGCTCATGGACCAAAAGAAACATTGCACTATAAAATTATACAAAATTCTTTACTGGTATGAAAATCCAAAGTATAATTTTGTTTTCCCAGTTACATTAAGTACACAGGTAAGGTACATTACCTTATCATGGATAACCTAACTCTTAAAAGTAAGGGAAACATTCTGATTCATCTGCATTTTATCTTCACACTATTATGCCCAATTTAAAAAAACAATGCTAGTAGAGCGAGGGCCATCAAAAGGTTGGTGCAATTCAAGCAGATGTTTTCATTCAGTTTGGAGTTTCCAGGGATACTGGAACAGTTTTGGAACATCTGGTTCCAGTGCCGATCGCCCTAGGTCTGGAAGGCCAAGAGTGACAATGCCAAGACAGATTAATTTGATGCATCATTTGAGAAAACAGTACTGTCATGCCATATTGTTAACGTTGCCTGAATCTTGAATTTCTGGTGCTGATGTATGAAATGAACTTTCTTATTTATATGATGAAAAAAGTTTCTATACATGTAAGAAATCGATACATGCAACATTGTCCATGAACATATTGTATATTATACATTGTTTCTTGCATAACAGTCTTTCAATTCATTGTGAAGGGGTTCAGTAAAACCAAATTTTGTTTATCCCTAAGAGTTAAGTTGTACCTCCTACTTGAATGATGCCATGTCTGTGTGGTCCTATGATTTTTATTTTTGCATACAATTGATTTTATAAATGCTAAAGGTAGCTTAAGTTGTTTGGAAATTGCTCCTTTAAAGAAACTTGAATTGTGGAGGTCCACAGTGTTTGTTTCTCTGAGGTCTTGGCCATGTTGCTGGGGATTTCACTGGCTCGAAAAGTAGACCTTTATAAATGCACCACATTAGTAAAAACTGGCCTGAAATAACTTTAATTATGCGGAATTACCTTAAAAATCTATAAATCTATTGTTGACTTTGTGTGCTGCCATAAGGTTGGGTCATCAGTGGGTTTATGCCATAGAACTCCAGAAAGGTGGTTGTTTGCCCAAATACCAACTGGGAAAAATGACCATCCCAGTCTATGAGCCAAGTTTCCATGTACAGTTGGTTGATGCATTTAACCTGTTGCCCGTTGAACTTTATTACTATGCCCTAAAAAAAAAACGGGAAAACCCAGAGGTAGAAACACTGTCAGCACTGTCATGGTTTGTGGATTCTGGCATTGAAAGGTCCTTAACATTGCTCTAGTTCTTAATTGGTCTCACTTATAGACATACTGTATAGAAAAAAAAAATTAATGTAAAAAATTGTAATAAAATTGATTTGTCTCTTTAAAACATAGTGTAAATATAAATCCCTAATATATACACTCATAAAAAAATCTTATCTATTTAATTTCATTATCCCCCTTTAAAATCTAAGCAAAAAAGGCATTAACTCAACATACCATAAACTTGGATAGCCGTAAAATGTTACAGTGAAACAATGTAACGATGATAACGGTGCAAAGAGCCAAGGGTTACTATCTAGTTTTAATATTCAGCACAAAATATTTATTTAGTTGCAGATTGCAGTCAGACGTGTCCTGGGTTAAAAATTGAAAAAAAAAAACAAAAAAAAATGTAATCTCAAGTAAGCCTAGGAGGAAAGCTGCAGTTCATCTGGGAGATCTCTCTTCATCACATGGTGAGAGTGTGGAAATTTTATAAACCACATTTAATAAAAGACATAATCATGTTTACTTGCCTACTTTGTCTCAACAGATCATAAAAATTCTCATCTCTCTCTCCCTCTTTCTCTCTCTAACTCTTTTGTTAAGATATCTCCTTCCTTTCCCAATTTAATTTTCCAAATTTAATGTCCCTTTTCCCCTTGTGCTGAAATCTCAACTCCATGTAGAATGCATGTATAGAAAAATGGCTACATTCTCTCTGTAGCTGATGCTGGTAAGTAAACGTCTCGGGTTACTTTGCTGTAACCCTGTTCCCTTTCAAAAGTCCATCTCAACGGCCATTGAACCCGAGACGTTCCCTTTCAACGGCCATCTAAGACCAGCCCATGAGGGAAGCGTCTGTCGTTAGCAGTTTGCGACGACAACACGGACCTAGAGTGGGACCCAGAGTAAAAAACCGAGATCTGAACCACATAGAAAGGGTACGAACCGCTAGGCGCGTAACCCTTATTGCCTCTGGGGATTGGCCCTTGGATGAAATCCCCTGGCTTTTAGTCACAACTGAAGTGATCTCATGTGCAGAAGGTCCAAGGGTATCGCTGTGGAAACAGCTGCCAGGAGACCTAACACTCTCTGAAAGTAGTAAAAGTTAGCTGCAAAGAGCGTTCCCATAGCGTTTTCACGTAGCATCGAGTGTAGCTTTTGAAAGGGAACAGCATAAATGCATCTTGTCACATTACTTAATCGGAGGAAATTGTAGAACACCACTTATGGGGAAAAATCGGTGACATAAACTTCTGTTGCTTGATAGCTCTAAGGTATATATTGCACATTTACAGCATTTGGCAGACTCCTTTACCCGAAAGCAACTTATGCTAGTACTGTACAAATACGCCAGGTGCTAAGAATATCATAAAGCTAAAAAGCTAAAGCTACCTTTTAGAGAGCCGTTAACATAGAGTAAGTTAGCACCGCTAGAAATGTATTGTTAAAGTGAGGAGGGTCAGGAAAAGTGCGATCCCTCAGTTAGTGTTCATTTAAGTGCTTAGTGAAGAAGTGGCTCTTTATTTTGTGTTTAAAGATAGCCAGACTATAGGAATTCATTAATTAATTAATTAATTTTACCACCTTGGTGCCAAGGCAGAGGAGAGCTTTAACATGTCTTACTTATATATTGTGTGAAAGCAAAGCTGTGCTAGAGGGTCAGAATGGTTAAGATCATTTGTTCTTGTGAGGACATTTAATATTTATACAGTACGTGTATAGCATAATACCCCAATATTAATACATACAGTATTAGGGACCACTGCCTTACCCTTAATGTACATGAACATACTGTACAAGTTATATTAACAAGTAATTTGTTTTTGTTAAATATCAATATATAAATATAATAATATAATTTTGTCAATCTGGGCAGCAAGGTGGCTTAGTGGTTAGCACTGTCACTTTGTTCTGTTACTGTTCTCCCCGTGCTTGCTGGGTTTCCTACAGGTGCTCCGGTTTCCTCCCACAGTCCAAAGACATGCAGATTAGGCTAATTGGCGTTCACAAATTGCCCACAGTACTGTATGTAAATGAACGTGTGAGTGTGGGTCCTGGGATGGATTGGCGTCTCATCCAGGGTGTACCCCACCTCATGCCGTAAATCTCCTGGAATAGGCTTCAGGCCCCCGTGACCCTGTATACAGGATAAAGCGGTATAGACGATGAGTGAGTGAGTGAGTAAATGACTGTCAGTCTGTTGTATGAGTTGGCTACTGTATTAGCATGGTTTGTAGGATCCATCTTAAAAATCTTCAGAAGTCTCTTTATGCAGCGGGTGGTTGATTCTGGCTGATTTTTTGGATCAAAGTCTGTTTCTCTTGGAGAGAGAGAGAGAGAGAGAGAGAGAGAGAGAGAGATGGTAACTGTAAGGCTCCAGCCTAAATATTGGCTTTTACCGAAATTAAAACCCATGATTTACATGAAAGACCCTAGAAGATTATTTTGTCACATTTCCAAACATACAGAAAGCTAATATCAATGGCCTTGATCCTTTTGGTGAATGGTTTACAAATAATTAATAATTCTGGATGAAAACCATGGCATCTGAATAAAAAGAATGGCATTACATAAGCGGGCATTGCATTGCAATTCAAATGCTTAATGAACAAACAAATCTCTCACTCTATCTCGGCAGCTCAGTCAATACCCAGGGGTTGTTTTGAATGAACATCCCTTTAAATCTTTAATACAAGTAGAAGATTTGGAATGAATTTTGATGCCCAGGTCTCAGAGTTTTAATAGCCCTTTAAATTTATAAAGAAGGAAAGAATGCCAGTGGTAAGTCTTTATTTCAGTAAATATGATATCTTTAGATTAAAATTGCATTTTATTATGCATTATTTTCAACACATAGGTTAAATATTTAGCCTTTCATTTTTTCTTGTTCTTGCTTTCTTGCTCATTCTCTTTTGGTGTAGTAACAGAAAGACATGTCATGCTTGCACTTTGTATTCATTCAAATTGTCCTAAAGAATGTGGAAGACACATTTTGCAATTTACCTTTTATTTTTATTTTTATAAACCTACCATTAGGTTAAAGATATGGTTCAACTTCCCTAGGCTTGTAGTGCATTTTGTTACATTTTTCCAGTAATGCAAAGGGTAGGGGCGGCACGGTGGTATAGGGGTTAGTACTGTCACCTTGCCACTACAGGATCCAGGTTTGATTTCCGTCTCTGATTGCATGGAGTTTTCATGTTCTCCCTGTGCTTGGTGGGTTTCCTCCGGGTATAGGAATAATCCTAATTTCAGAAAATCCTCAACAAAAGAGTTCAAAGTCCAAGAAAGTGGAAAACAGGTCTCAAACAAAATGGCATCTGGTATTACCCTTGCGATTTAAAGGCGCAAAGACAACACTATTTAATTTCACATACCAGTAAAAACCAGTTTTGCAAGATAAGCAAAAATTTGTAATATGTTTTAACTTGATAAACGAGTGAGGTTTTGCACTATTAGCAGTATGTATATGCTTTTTCACCCCAAGCCAATGATCTGAGCCAATTGTTTCTCTCTCTCTTGCTCTCTCTCTCTCTCGCGCTGTGGAATTGTGTGTGTGTGTGTGTGTGTGTAAAAGTCATCATACACAATATCTCCATTCTCCTCCCCTCTCTCATTTCCTTTACACCAGCTAAATTCTTTTCAAAGTTAAAGTGCAGGTTAATTCGTTTACTTTTTACTTTATATTTTGTATTAGCAATTTTTATATAAATATTTTTGGGTTGTAGAATGAATCAAGTTTCCATTACAGTGGAACCTTGGATTATGAGCATAATTTGTTACGGAAGCGGCCTCGTATTCCAAAACACTCGTAAAACAAATTTTATTTTCCCATAAGAAATAATGGAAAATCAAATTATTCATTCCACAGCCCAAAAAAATAAATACATAAAAATAATTAACACAAAATATAAAGTAAAAATAAAACAAATTAACCTGCACTTTACCTTTAAAAAAAGTAAAAATAAATCCCAACAGATAAGTGTTTCCGTTTATGCGCGCAGGCGCTGTGTGTGTGTGTGTGTGTGTGTGTGTGTCTGTCATTATGTGTGTGTGCGCACGTATTTTGACACCATGCCGGTTCACAAACACACACACACACACACACACACACACACACGCTAAAGGCGAGAGAGGGAGAGAGAGTGTAAACAGTACACACATGCAAGGATGTTGATTATACCAGTAAGATACGTGCACTAAGACCCAGCAGGGGAGACGATTACCAGCATTTTCGGAGCGCAAGAGAGAGAAAAACCAATCGCTCAGTTGTGATCGCTCGGCGTCAAAACAAGAAGCGCATGCGTGATACATGATACTTGGTGCTTGGATACGTGATACAAGGAGACTTGCTCATTTTTCAAGTCAAAATTTATTAAAAATCTTTGCTCGTCTTGCGGAACACTCGCAAACCGCGTTACTCGCAATCCGAGGTTTCACTGTATTTCTCATGGGGAAATTCTAAAACAAAAATAGCATCCGGGATTCCTCTCATTATTTAAGGGCACAGAGACAACACTGTGCGATATCTCAGGGAGTGAGATTCATTTCCTTAGGCGCGGTTATGGCTTTTGGCCACATAATGGCAGTGTGGGGAGACAGGACAAAGATTAGGCAAGTGGATTGGTATGATTCACATTGTATATTCATGTCAAAGGCGTATAAGACTCACTTTGTCAGACAAATTTGACTTACGAATGTGCACCTGGAACGGAACTCAGTCGTAATTAGGGGACAACCTGTAATGGAATTGCAACTTCAAAAAAAAAAAACCAACAACATTTTTTAGGCAGAGTTAATCAAGTTTATGATTATTATGTAAATGAAAATAAGTAATATTTAAATGAAAGATTTAAGCATTTTGTTTGTTAGTCAGTATGCCTGCTCAATTCAGTGCTAGCTCATGGTTAATCAGTAAGCTATAGGACTGCTTTCTGAGTTAGGCTGGTTACTACAGCTCTTGTTTGTGTATTTGGTTGTTAACCGTGATGCTTCTTTATCATTAAGCGATTTATCATAATGATACTAATGGGTTAATTCCAAAAGGTTAATCATAATTAACCGTCCCTGCAAGAAGTCCCGACTGGGTTAGCGTTTTATAAAAGCGGCCTTGTATTGCTTCTTGGTTGTGATTTACGACAGGTTTTGAACCATGCATTTAATGTTACTTTATCACTATTATCATCCAATATACAGTACACACGCAAGCACACACTGAAAGACCCTTTTGATGAAATCCATTAAGCCTGTTGCCATTAGGTGAGACATTTATTAATCAATTGCAGTATTTTATTAATATACAGTAGATGCTAGTTAGTGGTTAATTTGTTTACTCCAGTGCTAGGTTACTTTTAGCCTGATCGGAAGGCTTGACAGTGTTTATTTACTATTAGCGTATTAGATTAGTGTGCATATCTGGGCAGCTATTGAACTGATAAATACAGTAGAAAAAAAGCTGCATAATAAGACACAACATAGCAAGAGCGGATGTAGGTTATTTACCAAAGTCTGCATTGTCTCCGCTGTAGCTAAGTTATCAAGAATAAGTGAATGCAAAATACTTTCCATTTAAGGCAGCACGAGCAGCATGAGTTTGACTGGGCATGACGCCTCGGCTGGAAGGAGCATGAGTAAATATAAATGCCATACAATAGGACACGGCGGTAATTTCATTAGCAGTTAAACTGAAAGCACAAATGCTTTCAGTGGGGGTGAAAGCAGCTCGCTAGCTGTGCTTATTTTCTTCCCTGATGTGAGGCTTAACTTAATCTGTGACTCACAAAAATGTCTGTCTTGCAGGGAAGATGAACCTGAGGAATAGAAATGCTTTAAAAATTGGATTTTGAAAAACATGTCCTAGGTCTTTGGTAATATTTGTTTAATTTTTAAACAGATGTTTGTTTTTCTGTAATCACAAGTTTTCAAGAAAAAAAAAAGGTTTTCTCACTAAATCTATAAAATTCGTGTCTGTGTCTTTGCAAATGTGTTATACAATTTATTCCACAAGCCTAAAAGCTTGTGAAACAGTGAGTGTGATCAAATTACTATGAGCAAAGGGCAGGCATTATGTTTAGTTAGTCTTATTGCACATGCTACTTTTTCGCACAGGGCTGCACTTAGTGGGGAGGCCACAGCAGCACTAGCCCTGGTAAAACTCTGATTACCTCGTGTATGTCCCTTTGTGCGTATAACCTTTCAGCACCTTATTGTTGGGTTCTACAATGAATTCTGGCGCACAGACAACTCATGACTGAAATACTTACTCAATACCAACTCTGCTTATTGTTGCAATTGTGGATAGCTTTCCCTCCTAAGATATCCAGGGAGAAGTCAGAATGTCATCCAAGTGCCACGTTTACCAGTGCATAAAATTAATACTGAGAAAGACTCAACAAACAGTAGAAACACTTGAAAGCATTTCACTGCAAGGTGTACTGTGTATGGTTGTGTGTGTGTGATGAATACAGTTAGAATGTTGGAAACTTCCAAACAACATAATACAGTAATATGCTCACTCTCTCTATCCTCTATACAGGGTCACGCGTAGATATACACACACTATGGGAAATGTGGGAATGCCAAATAGCAGGGACTGTAGGAGTACCCGAAGGAAACCCACCAAGCATGGGGAGAACATGCAAAATCCATGCACACAGGCGCGAATCGAACCCAGACCCTGGAGGAGCAAAGCAACAGTGCTAACCACTAAGCCACTAATTACAGTATGCTTTATTAATTAATTTTATTAGTTTGGTATGAGACCTGAGAACCTGTAGAAAACCTGCAGATACTGTATAGGGAGGACTTGGAAAAATCCACCAAATACTGTATCCTAGCCTTACGATCAAACTGGAGATTCTATAAACACTAAAGCATTGCCTTGTTAGCTGACTTAATGTGTACAATGTACCAGAGTTGAACATGTGCAGCAAGATTTTTGAAACAAATTTATAAAATTTTCATTAACAAAAAAAAAAATCACAGTATTGCATTGAAAAAGTTAAACAACTATGACGAAGGAACCTGTCAAAGCCATGATGGAATCTGTTTTTTCCCTCCTCAATTACTTTCAAAATTGATAGGACTTGGATTAAGAAAAAAAAAAGGTCATGGAGTGACTGATATTTAGAGGTGTACATACATAGATTATAAAAGCTCTGTTGCTTTATGGTTACTAGTATATTTGTTATGTCTTACTGTATAAAAAAGAGACTTGAAAGGTCACACATGACTTACTGTACTTATTATGGACATCTACGAGCAGTCGACAAAAAAAAAATCTGACAATACAAGGGACGTTCAAATCAAACCAGGACTTCTGATTCAATTTTGTGTGAATAAATGCACAATGCCGCCCATTTGTGGAAGAGACACATCTGCTTGTGGAAACTGTACACACAATCATTCCCAAACACCACTTGTACATTACAGGAACTCGGCTAGGAGTTATTCCCACATCCCCCATACAGTCCTGACCTCGTCAAGCCATTTCCACATGTTTTGGTGATTAAAAGAGTTCCTGGGAGGTCAGAGTTTCAGACATGAAGCAGGCAGGCCAATTATGTCTCCAGTGCACTGAGAAAACTTTCTACCTGGGATAAGTGCATTGTAACAGGGGATTATATATAGAATTACAGGCAGTTTTTACTCTCATAACTGTGTTCTGTTATTTTTTACAATCAAAAGTCCTGGTTTGACTTAAATGGCTCTTATATATTTATCATATTTTTTTTCATAAATTCTTCAGGCAGATGTATTTGTGATTTATGCTTAACATCTGCTCATTTGTCATCTGCTCATATTAGAGGTGTAGTCAACTAGTTAAATATTCCCATATGCTCTAATACCAAAGGAGTAATCCACGTTATGGTTGTTCTCTCTCCCATAATCATCTTTTTAAGGAGATGAAAGAAAGTGCATTTCCTATGCCTGAGTATAGTACTCCTTTGATTCTTGATAATAATTGCACACTAATGTGTATTTCAGTATTGCATAGTGAGTTGTTTGTTCTGCCAAAAGCTTAGTGGGGTTGCATAATCGACATTATCAATGCCCAAATAGTTTTAGCACCTGACCAACACTTATAGAGTTTTCCCCTTAATGCAACATATTACCATTAGCGTCACACAAAAGGTGCTTTGGCGTCAAATGCTGACAGTGCTTCGAACTCCTTCTCTGCCAATGGAAGAGCATGACAATGGAAGAGCGAGTACCTTTATCATGTTGGACACGGGTTAAATTCCAGACCTGTCAGTGGCAATGCAACAAGGGGGTGAAACACAGAATTTAGAAGAGCCTTGTACAGACACTTCACATACAGAAACAGATCATGGTGGACTATCAGTGGCTGCATCTCACTGTCCATGCCTGAGGTCTACTTTGATGGAGAGTGCTGGTAGTTTGACATCAAAGCAGTCTAAAACCACTACCCAAAGTGTGTGACTGGGATATTACACAATGTACCGATTTAATTAAATAAATAAACTTTTTGAACATCTACAGTAAGAGTGCACTGAAGATGTGACTTGATAAAAGGGTAGCGATATTGTCTGGAATGACACACTCCAACCCCAGGCTTGATATCAATGCCTTGGTATTAATAAAGCTCCAGGCATGAAAGAAATAGAACAGAAAGAGGTGGACTGATGGACTAGATGAAAAGAATGGCCAGATGGCTTCCCCATCACCACCCAAGTGACTTTGCTGAGCAACAGAGAGCAATATATGTGCAGTTGTAACTCAGCATACGAATTTAATCTGTTCTGGAGACGAGTTCTTAAGGCAAAATTTAATTTGAGAAATGCATTTTCCTGTAGGAAATATAGTAAAAGTAGATAATCCTTTCCAGCCACCCAAAAATATTACAAATGTTACCAATTTCCAACAATATTTTGGCATATAAAAAATACCAAATTTAGAAAAGAGAAGCTGCAAATATGCAGAGAGGCCAAGACTCCATTGTTGTTTACTGTATATGCATACAACTGTGACGGCGGGTCACTCAGTGCAGGTGCTTCTTACACACATACACACTGCGCGGATGATGTAAGGTGTGCCAACAATGCCGCATGCCTAACAAGGGGGCGGGCCAACAAAACTCACCTGGGCTGGAGGCTGATGAAGAGATGCCAATTCCAACATCCGCACAGCCTTTAAAAGGCCTCTTCACTTCCACCCACTGAGTACTGTATCTGTGTATCTATTCACACGTTTCTCCTGTCTCCCCACACTCGATTTTGTCCATTAGTCCTGTTCGCCCAGAAGAAATCTGCCTGTAACCTGCTCTCGCACATGCTCCCCAGCACTGCATAAGACTGTGAATCCTTCTCTCTCATCGCGGATACTGTACGTCAAAATTGCCTCACTCACCATTGGGATAGTATCACAAGACAGCATTTTTTTAATCATCGTGCTCCCAGATTGACTCATAAAGCTTGTGAGGCCGATACAATTCCTCACCCCCACGTGCACGGGACTATACTGTAGCGCTTTACCGCCGGAAAGAACGTTGGAGAGAATGAGCTTATTTGCTGCCCAATGCAGTGGCTGGGAGTACTTTATTAAGCACAGCACTGTATAGCATAAGCAGCACATTCACACGAGAACCTACGTCCAATTCAGCCTAAGCATAAACCGGAGCACATTCAACAGGTCACACACACCTAGCACACACACACACACACACACAACATGGCCGAAGCTACTAACCCCAACACCTTTCCCCAACAGGGTGAACACACAGCAACCCCTCCCGCAAGGCATGCTGGTCGTCAGCCGCCGCCCCGCCCACGCCACAATACATTCATTCACATACACACCAAAATTTTGTATATAGTTGTAAATAGTCGTATTTTGTGCCCTACAGTGTCTGTTTCATATAATACACTTTCGGGTTTGGCATATTCAGTGTTTTTGTGTCATGTTCTTGGGTTTTGTTAACACCAGCAGAAGAGATTAAAGTCCCATCTTTGTGTAATCTCGATTTATTAATTAATACAACTGTTACAAACATTCTTGGGACCCAGGGTGCTATGTCTTTACTAAATCCTGCACAAAATGCAAAAAAAAAAAAAAAAAGCACAAAAATGATGTAAACTCGTTTCCCTTGGCTTTTCCCTGATGCAAACATGTACTGTATGCGCAACTGGCTCGGTCGCTTGTATGCCAAAAATGCTTTGTATAGTATATAGTGAGTAATATATATATTGCAATACAATGCAATACATTGGCTTTTGTCCAACTATTAGCCATAAGCTAAGTTATAAAAATTGTCATTTGTTTATCCTGCCAGTGCATGTGAACGTATTCTAATTGCTAATAAGATTCATCTCATTCATCTAAGTAAACCTTTCAAAGATTAGTTATCTTATATAGTTTAATCTACATTTAAATTTCCACTATCACTGTGAATTAATCAATCCTGTTTCATCTCTACCAGTTGCTAAATTACTATATTACAAGAAGTCTTGAAATAACTTTTCTTAGCATTTCTCTTTCTTCTCTTACTGCTAATTTCCTAACAGTGGTTGCTCTGTCCTTGAAATGTATTCTAGCTCACCACAGACCTGAGTCAACTGACAGCAAGTCAGAATCCAGTACATGTGGTGCAGTATCTAAAGCATCTATCTCAACCTCACTCTGTCCCTTGAATTGTATTTTCTTCACTGCTTCCTCCTCCTCATCCGTACTGCTGCTGACACTCTCCTGAGCCTTTTCTTCTGTCTCAAAACATCTGCTTGGCTGAATGGCTTGAAGAGGGAACTGGCTCTAGAGTATCCAAAAAGTACATAATTCAAAATCGCATTACTTTCATACCAAACTAACATTCTGCTGATTTTGAATGAGCTGTGCTGCTTATTTGACTACATTTGTAGAACTGGTTTATTGGGGGTTATATGTTGCTAACTATCTTTTTAGACATATCATCCAAAGACTGCTCTACCTCCTTATATATATATATAAGCTAGGGCATATATATATATATATATATATATATATATATATATATAGAGAGAGAGAGAGAGAGAGAGAGAGAGAGAGATCTGATTTGTCTTAGCCAGTCAGCTAATTAGGTGTCTTAGTTAGCTAGTTAGTTTTGTTGATAAATGTTGTTAATTTATGTTGTTTGTCTGTAGCACCTTGATACTGGAGAAACGCTGTTTTATTTCAATTTGTACTGAACTGTATATGGTTGAAACGACAATAAAATCGATACACTCACGTATTTGACATTTCATATTTGACTGTTCATTATCTGATCTACTTGCAGCATGTGTACTTACAGTAACATCAGTGACTCTAGAAAGACTATCTTGATAATTTTGCCAGAAATGCAGAAAAATACCAGAGTTCTGTTTCATTTGGAAATATTTGGTAGATACATGTATAATTTCTATTGCCATAGGTTAATTATGATGACAATGATGATGATGATGATGATCTACTACTACTACTACTAATAATAATCATCATCATCACCATCATCCACATGGGGGGACATTAGAAAACCCCAATGGTGCCCCTGATCGTACATGAGGATGAGGTTAGTGTGACAGTTTGGCACAGTTTGACTATATAGAAATTAAATAACCTTTTTTAGTATTTCTGAGAAAAAACACCTAGGCAGTCTTCCACAAAATTGTCAAACCATGGTTGAATATGCATTCCTATTTCTTCTGTTATTTTTTCCAGTACTTTAATGTGTCAAAATGCTGCTAAATTTAAGTAAATGAACTCTTTTCTCAAGTATTTGAACTACAGTACATGGCAAAAGGTTTGTAGACACAAGGCCATTACACTCATGGTTTTTCAGCATCTCATTCCAGATGCCCAGACTTCCACTCTTCTGGGAAGGCTTTCCACTAGATTTTGGAGCAAGTCTGTAGGGATCTATGTTCATTTAGCTAAAAGAGCATTATATAGGTCAGGTACAGGTGTTTAATGAGGGCGTCTGGGGTGCAGTCAGAATTCCAGTTCATTCCAAAGGTCTTGAGTGATATTAAGATCAAGGCTGCAGGTGTGCTCTTACTCACGTTCTTCTACTTCAACCTTGACGAACCATGTCTTCTTAGACCTCGCTACGTATGTCCACAAAGTCATTGTCATGCTGCAAAAGGTTTGAAATTCATAGTTCCATTGGAGGGAATGTGTCATGGTATGGCATTTAAAACCATTATGAACATTATATACATTATAAACCTACATGTGAATGTGTCCATATAGTTATTTTCATGAAGACAAAATTAACAAAGTGTCCAGTTCACTTTTGTTTGAACTGGTTGAGAATCATTGTGATAGGTAGCTCACCACAGACCCAATATAATGACTTTAGTTTAATTTAGTTACCACGATAAGTTATTTAAAATATCTGCAGCTATCAAAAGCCTATAAAACCCAATGTTATTGAGTATTTGTTGTATGTTAGTGATTAGGGCACTACTCAGAGTTGCTTTTTAAAGGGTTTGAGCTGGTGACTTTGGTTTATTAGCAGTAGTTTCAACAAAACCAGGTTACTCTGAAGGATTGAGCTTCATTACAAAATTTACCGGAAGAGTAAAAATAGGGTGAGAAGCGAGCCAAAAGAGCACTGCCTTAGACCAGGAAGAGAACTCAAGACGCCTATGAATTTAATGCAATGGAATGGAAACATTAGCATTGGAGAGGCACTTCAGTCTGAGTGGCTAGTTCTGATGTATTATCCTAGCAGTGACAATTTTAGCTACTTTAGTTTTGCACTCAAATATTACTAATATTTAAGAGTCTCCTTGAAGTCATAAAAATATTTGTACAATTGTATTATAGAATATTTATATTTACATTTTATTAAGTGTACAGTTTCAGAATATACCCATATGAATCAATTTTATATTTTGGTCTTCCAACAACAACCCTTAATATAAAACTAATATCTAGGGTTAGATTCATGGAGCTTCTTATTTTATGGAGATACAGTACTGTACAATAGTTGTGAGCGGCCCCTCATTTCTTCATATTTTGCTCCAAAGTGTCAGACGTTCTGGTATTTTCTTGTTTTGGTGGTTGGAACAGATGAGAGGGGAAATGAGATTGCTGCTGAAGTTACATAAACACCCACATTTTTCTTTACTAATTGTAACTAAATCTCTAAGCACTTTGCGGCCTGTTGCAGTGAAGCATTTGTTACTATTTATTTAATTTAATCGACATAATCTTGTCTCCTTGGTGTTTACTGGTGGTGGTATCCACTATGTTGCATTACTGCCACCTTCTGGTCTTGATGTCCCTCATCTTCCTTTCAGTTTAAATTCAAAATTTGCTAGTCTAGTTGCCCGTAAGAAACCTATTAAATACTTTCTCTTTCTGCTTTGTACTTAAATTAAACTTAATTGAATAACATAGATTAATATGAAGAAATTGGAGCTGGCACAAGACTTTTTCACTGTATGAATGAGTCTGTCCAATACCTATGTGCAATCAATACGGAGTGAGTAGGACTCTTGAACAGTTGTGTATTCCTTCAAGACTATACGAAGCACTTTGATTATCTGTTGCCCATTCATTTATGAACATTGTAATGCATTTCAAAAAATGTTTTAGGATTGTCTTTGATATACGTTTGGTGAATCAAGCAAACTACACCTGAGCTTTCAACCACAATTTTGATACACGTGTTTTGTTTGAATACTATTTAAAGAATTCCCTCACCTGTGGTAGCAGGATGGTGTAGTGGTTAGCACTACACTACTACAGTGGTGTAGTGGTTAGCACTGTGGCTTCGCACCTCCAGGGTCTAGGTTCAATTCCCACCTCGGGTTTGTGTACATAGAGTTTGCATGTTCTCTCTGTGCTTGGTGGGTTTCCTCTGGGTACACTGGTTTCCTCCCAAAGACTGCAGCTTAGCCTATTTGGTGTTATCACCCATGTAATAAAATTTCAACCACTGAAATATTGTCTCAGACATTGCATGCAGCTGGTATGAGAGTAGATTTCCACTTTACTGGCTGTACTTCTGGAGAGATAAAATTGAGTCTAGCTTTGAGACCTTTGGGCAGAAGGCAGCTTTATTTAAACATTAGCTTGTTCCAGCTGGTGCTTATAGATAAACTATGAGGTAGTTGTGTATTTAAGCAATTCACGTCTCACAGGTTACAACAAGCATCTGAAAGTCTACTGTAGAGGCTAAAAATAGCATTAGGTAAAAGTGAGAGAGAGAGAGAGAGAGAGAAAGAATTTGTATTTGGTTTTTGCAGTGTTGCGACCAAAATTGGATCATTTTAAACCAAGCTATTTGTAAGTATATTAGTATTAAAAACTAAAAGTTTTGAGCTGGAGTGACAGCCATATCATTTTGCCATAATGCATCAGAATGTATTACGTTCACCAAGAAGGTTTGACATGTGGTCTTCAGGCACAAAGTGAAGTGAGTATAATTGTTTTAGCACCCGCAGAAAAGTCAGAAGGATCAGCATTCTCGAAGTAATTTTCCTGCAAGCACACCCAATGTCTGACAGCTCAAGCTTGACAGCTCAAGTGGAATAGTGATCAGTGTACACTCTCTTCTACATTTCACTGTTGTGTTGTTGAGTCAGCCAACAGTGTCAACAACTTGACTTTGAATTTCTACACCAGATAAAATGCCCCCCCCCCTCTCTCTCTCTCTCTCTCTCTCTTGCTCTCTCTTTTGGCTTTTCTCCATAACCTCCCTAAATTTATCCATTCATCTCTTCTCTCCTCTGAGCTCATAGATCCCCACAATTAGCTACTGTTGTTGTGATTGACAGGAGACAGAGAGAATGCCACTCCTCTGGCCCAGCCAATTTTGCTCTTTCTAACTCCCAGGCAACAGACATATCTCAGTATTAATAGTTTGAAGAAGATTATTGCAAAATATGCAATAATATACAGTTTATTTGATAGTACAGTATGTATACACACACACTTACCCATAGCCTGATGTGCCCACTTCTTTGAAATAGGAGCAATTCCATTGGCCCAAAGTCCAACCTTTATGCTTTCTAGCAAATTTAAGCCTTTTTTTCTGATGAGTATCACTAATAAGTGGTTTCCTTATTGCCACACATTTATTTAGTCCCAGTCCTGTAAGTTCTCATTACACTCTATGTGTATGGAAATGCTCTTACTTTCACTATTAAACATAGCTCTGTTTTTTTTTACCATGCAACTTGACCAAGCATTTAAGTGAGCTCCATTCATGATTTTTTTCTGACCAAATTTCTTCCGCAAAGAATTTATATTTTTTTTTTTTATTTTATGAAATGGTCAATTTTATTGCCAAAAAAGAAAGCATATCCTAGACATACAATAGTCACTTTGCATACTCATACTCATAATGGCATAAACTTTTATAGTATAAATGTATATAAATAAATAAATAAATAAATCATAAAAAGCAAAAGAAATCCCAGTCCTAAATTTGAGCTAAGCACATTAATCACTTCACCAAAGAAAAATAAATAAAAACTTTACTTGGAAATAGAAATGAAATCCCTCTCCTGCTCTTTTTATAACTTCTTGAGAACACTTGAGAATTTAGTGATAGCAAAAATATTAGAGCTCAATATGTTGGATCTGTAACACCCGTAACACAAACACACTTCCGGAGCTATTAATGTAATAAATTTCATAAAATTCATCTTACATTTTTAAAAAGTCATTCCAATTTTGAAAGCTAAATATTTACTCCTTTCCAGAAACAGAACAAATCAGTGCAAATATAATAACTACTCCGTTTGTGGGAAATTCATAATGTTTTGGATTATTACAATAAAAGCTTCAGATTTTTATTACATTGGCCGGTTTATTATGTTTGTGGGCTGTTATTACGTTGCTCGCATATTACATGTATTTTTTTTTTTTTTAGCTCAGTGTGCAGTCATGTCTGCTTCAGAGCGCTCTTATCTTGTTCCACCCCAACCTGACCTCTGGTTTTGTTTCATTTATTTATTAGCCTTGCTGACATAAAGAGAGTTAGTCAGGTTTCCGTGCAGCCACATTGATATTCTCATGTCAGTGAACTCGTTTGATGATAGATCACTGAATCTCTAACTTACAGAGGAGAGAAGGAGAAAATGGGATGGAGGATAATGGCAGTAAAAGGAGAGAAAAGGAGGAAATGTGAGAAAGGGGGAAAAAGAAAGGAAGAAATTATTAGAAAGGAGGAAAAGCAATGATGGAAGAGAAATAAGTAGGAAACAAAGGAATAAGAAAAGGGAGGAGGAAAGAAAGAGATGAAAAGGAAGAGATGACTGAAGAAAGGAGGACAAAAGTGAAAGAAATGAGAAAAGTATTAGTAAAGAAAAAAAAGGAAATAGAAAGTATAAGATTTAACATATAAGTATAAGAAATGAACAAAAGTGCATGAAGGGATGGAAGAAAATAGAGGTGGCTGTGCATCTTTAAATAGAACCTCACACTAATCACAGTGAACAAAACAGCACTGCAGAAGACCTTATACAGACTGCAGAAATCTTATATGGTTGCTATTATTATGAGTGGATTCCAGCTGAAGCGTGCCACGCTAATGAGAGCAGTAGGCGTACGGAGTGTATTTCTTCCTTCATCTAGGACAGGCTGCTGATTATCCAGCTGTAATAGGTGTAAGTGGAGTCATTAGTGTTATATAGGAGCTCAAAAAGTGTAGCGGTTCAAATTTGCCTTTATTGCTCCACCTTATTGCTTTATACAACATTTTTTTTCATTATTATTATTGTATTACTGTATATGTTAGAGCTTCAGCCTAAGTTTACTCCTTTAAAGAAGAAAGCACTAACTGGCAAGATGGACAGCCTATAATGCTCCAGAACAGCCTTCGTATTAACCTAAGGCAGGGGGTGGGGGGGGGGATGGATATACTGTAGAATAGGCTTCCCATTAGCGTTTAAGACTCGCGGACCGGTTTAACATTAAGTCTTGCTTGAGAACTTGTTTTAAAATAAATAGCTTTTATAAGAGCATACCTAAAGCAGCACAGTGACTCGGCAGGGTAGTACTGAAGTGGCAAATTCCCCCGCGTTGCACCCAGTTTTTCTACGATACCCTTCAGACCTACCGTGACCCTAAACAAAATAAACTGGTTAGTGATGATGAATGAAAAAGCATGCCTAATAAAATGTTTACTCTCTGTTGAGCTGGATGTGCAGCCATGCTGCTTGATGTGAGGATGATGCCAGATTCTGACACACTTCTTCTGCTTTCTGATTCATCCTGATTCTCTACTTCTGACTCTGACTCACCTTCTGCCGCTGTGGGCGGTCCCAGGTGGACACAACAAAGATTTTCTTCTTAAAAAAAAAAAAAACCAGTCCATGCACAAGACTCACGCTTGTTTTTGTGTTTAATCTCACCTAGGTTTTGTAGATTTATACCTGTTATAATTATAAAGACTGTGCTTCCTGCTGTCCTGTGCTTATCCTATGACTCAATATTCACAATAATTTGCTTATACTGGGTATTCTTGGTACTCTTATTTCACTCTTCTACAACTGTATGATGTAATTATTTAACAAATAATGGTTAAAGCTTAAAATGAGCTAATTAGCTTTAAGGCAATTAATGATATTATTATTTCAGTTTGAATCCCACGTACATCTCTGCCTGTCTTTCTGTCTTGCCTGTTTTTTTTATTATATCTGGAACATGACTGTTCATAACGTCATTTTGACTTGATTTTGGTGCATAATATTCTCTGTTTGGGTATTTTATTTGCTCGCACCCTTAACTGCTGTGGATATATTTGCTCTAATGATCCGTGTTATCTCATAGTGGCGCTTCACATTACTGCTTTAATTAGCATAACGGTTTCGGAACATATGAGACAAACTGGTTTTAAACCTCCTGGAGAAAGAATAAATATACATTGATTTGTTCATACATCTTTAAAAGTTCAGTTTTCAAAAGTTACATCACTTTTTATCTTTAAGCAAGCCATACTCAGTGTATTTATTGTAAACTATTGCTTTTATTGGTTCTGTTTAGAGTCACACATAGGCACGGGGAAAGGTGCTGTCGAGAGGTAATCTGGCACAAAACTGCTCATAATGTCCCTTCTAGTCAACATTTTTGCACAGATTTAACTTCAGGTCAATACCGAAGGACTGGTAAAGTTTCATTAAATTCTGTCCATCCAGTTTTGTGTGATGCTGTGACAAAATCGGCTGGACAGACAGACAAACAGACATAAATTTTTCTGGTTCTCCAATGTATGAAACGTCCTCAAATGTACAGACAAAAACTTTCTTTTATTTATATAGATCCCACTACTGGGTGTTACCCAGAAGAGGATAGTTTTTCAGGGTTCTTCCTCATGTCTTTTTAAGCTCCTTTCCTACACACAGGAGTCCAACAAGAAATCTTGTAGAGAGATATTTTGGTGAAAAAATGGTCTTACTGTGACCTAGAAAAGGTGTTACTTTGTGAGGATAGGGATTTAAGCAAAGCTTTGACGAGAACAAGGAGTTCTTGGAGAGTGCCTGGCAAGAACAAGGAATATCCGCCAATATCGGGGTTTTGTGAAGGGTGAGAATGAGCGGGGAATGAAGAGAGGCGAGGAGGGATTGACCAGAGGCCAGAGCAAGGCTTGAGAGAATGAAGCTAATGCCACAGAGGGAATTTAAAGGGACACAGTGAAGAATTTCATTATTATATGTGGGCATTATGGTCCCTAGCAGGAGTTCTCACTAAGCCTCTCCATACTTTCACCAACTCTCCCCTAGATTTCATAGATTACTCACCAACACTCTGTTCATTCACCTCGATCTCACCAGAACTCCAAGTAGAAAAACTGTTCTCGTTGTACTTGTAGAACTTTTCTGCAACTACTCCACAATATCCTTAGTAATTCCTCAACCTTGTGGAATGTCCAGGAGTGAGTCTTTAAGTGCCTGAATGGGGCTACGAGAGAAATGTACTGATTTTATCTTGTGACAAGTCTACAGACAGGATTGGCATGTCCAATAATGTCATAAATGTTTGCCAAGATTGGTTAAATTGAAGAGAGGCTTGTGGAGTTTGAAGAGAGCCCTTTCAAGAGATCCAGAAAATCTCCAGGAATACTGTATGCCAACTTTCTAACAAAAAATGCCATCCACAACATTTCTAACTGGTTAACTGTATGTATGAAATGAGCTTTAGGTTTTTATGACTGGAGTTTTTGCTTTGCCTTTGCCTACATTGTGAGAACATCCATTGTAGGTCCTCTGGGGGAAAACTGAAACATCCCTTGTAGGTCAAGGCAACATTCACTACAGGCAATTTGGGAATGCCACTTAGCCTAATCAGCATGTCCTTGGACTGTGGGAGGAAACTAGAGTACGTAGAGGAAACCCAACAAGCATGTGGAGAACATTGCAAACTCCATGCACACAGGCAGGAATTAAACCTGGACCTTGGAGGTACAAGGCAACAGTGCAAACCACTAAACCACTGGGTCACCATAGCTGTGGTTACATGGACAATATTTCAATTCTATCTGATTGACATCATTCTGTTTATTCTGAGATTCCAACTTTTCTGTTTACATGGATGCTGAAAAGTTTGAGAGAATTCAAATTATTCAGTAGAAGAAGATAATCCCATGCACCTATGGTGTGTTATGGAAATAATATTTGCATTTCTGCTATTCTTTCTAATTATGCAGAAATCTCATAATCACATAATCTCTATCTCAATAGGAGGTGCATTCACATGAAAGCTATTATTATTATTATTATTATTATTACTTAATTTATGCTGGTTCTTGTATGCCATGATTTGGCCCTAAAATACTGTATGCACCCCTTTTTTCTATATGACTAAAAAGTTTGACATTATCTGTTTTTCATTGTCTCATGTCTTTGTAGGCTTTTTTGCAGCCAGGGTCCTGAGAAAAAAAAAGTAATGGCCTCCTTTATACAAATTTAATTTATTAATGTAAACTAACTATTCGCATTTAAAGAGCATTAATTAGATTTGCTGAATAACATACTTGACTTTGTAATTAGAGCCAGAGAGCTCTGAATTTAATCCTGAACATTCCACTCACAGAACACATTAGTATCCAAATGATTATATTTATAAGCGCGCTTGTTACTGGGTTAATTTGAATTGTATGTAATTGTAAATGTCCTGTTAAACATGATTAAACAAGCATAGAAGCTAAATAATAAACATAATTGATTTAATAATGGAGGCTTGTAATTTCCACCCCTATTGAATCGAAGGATGGCTGTAGTTCCATCCATCTGTGCATCTAGGAACCTCTGTAGTCTAACCAGGACCGTGGAGGCCAATGGTGAGCATTGTAGGTCCTCAAGGCAACATTCACACGCACTACAGGCAATTTGGGAATTCCAGTTAGCCTAAACCCATGTCTTTGGACTTTGGGAGGAAAGCAGAGTACCTAGAAGAAACCCAACAAGCAGGGGGAGAACATTGCAAACTCCATGCACACAGGCAGGAATCAAACCCGGACTCTGGAGGTGCAAGGCGACAGTGCTAAACACTAAACCACCGTGCCCCCATAGCTGTGGTTACATGGACAATATTTCAATTCTATCTGATTGACATCATTCTGATTATTCTGAGATGTTTAACCTTTCTGTTTACATGGATGCTGAAAAGTTTGAGAGAATTCAATTTATTCAGTAGAAGAAAATAATCCCATGCACCCATGGCGTGTTATGGAAATAATATTTGCATTTCTGCTATTCTTTCTAATTACGCAAAAATCTCATAAGCACATACAGTAGGAGGTGCATTCACATGGAGCCTAACATTGCACTAGTAATGGGAATAACAGCCTGATCAGAATAAGGCTTCATCATGTAAACACCTTGGCTGGAATAGTCTGACCAGATCCAGCCTGATTGGAATGAATGTTCAATGGGAATGAGGGGTAAACCTTTGATAATCTGTTCAATATGTAAATGTTATTCACGTAAAAACCTTTTAAATTATTATTTATTTATTTTTTTGGAATGTGGAGGTAACATGAGGTGATGTGATTATTTCCCAAAAAGAAACTTTCTTTCATTCCTGATCGTGAAACTCCATGACAACATGACAACAACTCTCTCCATTATTTTCTTTGGACTTTCATCCACTAGGTCTCTAGCTGAGGAAGGGGAAAGACCGATTGGCTCATCATTTCACATGTAGTAAAGCATCTAACCAATCATAGATGAGGCTGAATACTTGTAACCAATCATAACAAACGGGCAGGCTTTATCTGAAAAGTTGCTAAGCCTAAACGAACCTCAACCTTTGGAGAAAAATACTTCTTCTTTTTCTATTCAATTTCTATCAGGTTAAACGCTTCACAGTGAGCAGAACCACTTGAACATGTCACAGTAGTAAACGTTATATTCTGATTAAATGCTTTGAGCATGTATAGTAAACACACATTTTAGCAGATCAGCATCCATGTAAAAAGTTAAGTTGGTAACGTCTTAACTGGTTAAAGTTAAGTCTTTAATTATAGTCATTTAAATCGGATTGAAGACATTTGGTTAATGTGAAATAGCTTCTGGTCTGTGGGTCAAACATGCGCACCAAGAATATATTTATTTCCTACACTGTAAAAAGTGGGACTGGGCTTAATTAACAATTATTAAATTAATATTAGTGACAAGTACATAATAAAATTTACTAACTGCATTCTAGAGTCTAATTAAGCTGATTTAAACAAAT
>JAOVVA010000009.1:21838020-21850658 GCA_028565275.1 Leiocassis micropogon | reverse complement strand
TGAAATAAATGTTATTTGAATTTCAGTTTCATTTTTAAATTCTGTTTAAAATATCGTGATACATATCGTATCGTGAATCCAGTATCGGGATACGTACCGTATCGTGACCTGGGCATATCGTTACACCCCTACTTCTAAATCATTCTGAATTGCCTCTACTTTGTTTTATTTACCCCATCTAACACAAGGCTAAACCCCAAATCCCTCACTAAACCCTGATCAAAGTCTACTTGGTGTGTGGAACATATGATTGTATACCCAAGGGCACTAACTTTTAATTTAACGCTATTTGGGATATAATCCCTGAACCTGGAAGTTAACAGCTGATATTTCAAAAGTGGAATGAGTGGAAATATCAAGGGAAACTTATGAGTTGTAAAACAACCCGTGCAACCCGTGAACAATGGCACCACAAGGGTCTATGGAACAAGGGGTTCTACACCCTATAATAAACACATTACACACAAACACATACACCAACACACATAATGCTGATGAAGCACTTTTATTGGTAAAGTACTGTTCCTCTGGAAACTTTTTTTTTGTATAATAATGCATTTTACTAGCTCTACATTTATTACTCAGTTATTGCTATTCACATTTTGCAATACAGGTAAAGATAACGATTATGTAAAAAAAATTTTTTTTTCAAAATGTACCACAATATTTAAACAGATAAACATGAGTGACGGACATCTTAATAAATAAATGTTGTATAAAAGCAATATATATACAACATCATGCTGCTAGCTCGTGCCTATGACTGCATCACAGCCATGCTGATATTCAGTACAACAGCACTCTCTCTTATGCCTCCACTCAGTATTTTTGATGTTTTTTCTCTTGTCATTTAAGGAAATGTTAAGGATTTAAGTTCTGTAAAATCAAAATGAGCACTACATATTCGGTCATGTTGGTCCAAATATTCTTTTCAAGAAATGTTATAGTTCTGACTAATACTGATTTTGCAAGTTCAACTCATACAGATCTACTTTAAACACATTACACACAAACACATACACCAGCACACATAATGCTGAAGAAGCACTTTTATTGGTAAAGTACTGTTCCTCTGGAAACTTTTTTTTTCGTATAATAATGCATTTTTACTAGCTCTACATTTATTACTCAAGTGTACAGTTATTGCTATTCACATTTTGCAATACAGGTAAAGATAATGATTATGTCAAAAAATATAGTTCAGCACATTTTTTTCAAAATGTACCACAATATTTAAACAGATAAACATGAGTGACGGACATCTTACCATCATTTCTATGTGCACTTACAGTATACTGTATACAACCCATTCCAGACTTAGCCCTAATTTGCTTTCATAATAATGATATAATGATAAAAATGCACATATAATAAATTTGGGCCTTTAGTAGCGATGAAGGGAAATTGTAAAGCTATAGTACAGAGGAAGATATTCTATGCAATTATGTGCTTTCAACCTTAAATATGGATGTGATCAAATAAAATAAAATTAAAAGTTTATTTCATTCATTAAGCACCTTGTTTAATAAACTGTTAATAGGGTCAAAAATAAAAAGTACTAAGTAGGTATCATTCACAAATAAGTACCATGCTAGAAACAGAGAAAAAAAAATTACACTCAACATCCTCTAGGAATTAAAAGCCAGAGAAGGAAAAAAAATGTTTTAATAAAGATTTATGTAGCCAGGTTTGAGCCTGACTTTTTATTAAATGCCAAATTATTCCACAACCTTGGAGCACCCACAGCAAAATCTCAATCCCATCTGTTCTTCTGCTTAGCCCTTGGTACATACACATTATAGAAGCTGATGGGAGGATCTACAGTGTGTGTGTGTGTGTGTTGGAGAACTGGGCTGTAGTAAGTCAACAAGATTTTTGGGAGCCGAATCATTTAATGCTTTATAGACAAACATAAGGACTTTAAAACCAGCTCTAAAACAAATCGAAAGCTAGTGCAGCAATTCCAAAACAGGGGTTATATTTTCTCGCCTACGTGTATTAGTCAGAAGCTGAGCAGCAGCATTTTGAACCGACTATAACCTATTCAGGAATGATTGTGGGAGACCACTGTATAAAGCATTGCAATAATCTAACCTGGAGTTCATAAATGCTAAAATTCTGCATAAATGCATAGATTCTGTCTGAAAAGGACAGGAAAGGCTTTACTTTAGAAAATAATCTGAGTTACAAGAAACTGTTATTTTAATGACTGAGTTCATCTGTTTCTTGAAAGTAAGGTTGCTATCAAATATTATTCCCAAATTCCTTATAAATGGTTTTATGGATGGAGCCATGGGCCTAAGGTAAGTGCCGATAGTGCTAGTAAAGGCAGGTGGGCTGAATGAAATTGCATCTATTCTACTTTTAAATGAAGAAGTTTAATGCCATGCCATGCTTTAATTTCTACCAGGCACTATACTGTAATAATGACTGTATGAATCCATTCTTATTTGGTTTGACAAGGAAGATAGCTCTGTAGATCATCCATGTAGAGATGGGAAGGATTGGCATGTTTCCGAAGCATAGACCCTAGAAGAAGTAGGTATAGTGCGAAGAGAGTGGGACCCAACATGGACTCCTGGAGCACACCACAATTAAGGAAGGTAGAGATGAGAGTTTATTGATAACTGACTGACAAAGTTCTAAGTATGAAAAGCGGGATTGAAATCCAAGTGTATGATGACAATGAAATTTCATGCATCTACCGCCAATAAAATGTCGCGAAAAATTTATGAGTAAAGGCTCTGTACTATAAATGTTCTGAAGCCAGATCGAAAATGATATAACACACAATTGTCTCAGAAAGCTTAAAGATTGCGCTATAATTTGACAGCGCCAAAAGATCTTCTTTTTTTCCCCCAATGCTGGTGAAAGCATATTGAAAGGTCTCTGGGACACATCCTGTACTAATACAGGTATTAGTTCAAGCAGGCTGTATGCAATTGAATCACCAGGATGGGAAATGCAGAACAATATCTGTTAAAGACAACAATGATATCGGCTCGATATAATGAAACACCATAAGAGGCATACAAGAAGGGACAGGGTCAGTGAAGAAAGAAGCGAAGAAAACCCACCTGCTGTAAAAAAGCTGTGAGCCTTTGAAAGCAGAAGAGAAATGTTCAGATGTCGTTGAGGTTATCGTGCGACTCAGACAAGCAGAGGCCTGTGGATTGGATGACTATTAACGGAAGAGTAATCACAAAATATACAGAGTGAGGTTCTGAGATGAGAAAATCATAGACATAATTGATTTCTATAAGATTTTCATAGTTAGTCCATAGATAAGTATAAGTATCAATGTGTGTTACCTTACATTTGCATAGGGACAAAAAACTACTGATTTAGGTTAAAAGAGTCAATAATTTTTATAAGTTCCTTGTCTAGGGGAAGGTCTGAATCAAGGGCGAAAAATCAATTGATTTGATTATGATTTGAGTTCACTAAGCATTTAAGTCTTGCTCATTGAATATGTTTTTCCGACCACATTTCTCCCTTAAAGATGTTTGTTCACCGCTATTCTTCCAGGTTTTAATAGTGCATTGGACTGTTTTTAACACCAATTTTGGGTTTATGAGTTTTACTGACATTTACAGATGACATTAAGGCTCAGAGCCCACAGTCATTCCAGTGAACATTCAGTGAATGGAACGCCTGATCCATAAAAATCAATGGATAATTTGTCACCTACTGTATTTGCAGAAGAGACACATCTGTCTGTGGGAACTGTACATGTATTCATTCAGGAACACAACTTTGAACAAGTTATTGCACATCCCCCCATACAGTTCCGACCTTGCTCCAAATGTTTGTCTTTCCTATATGTTTGTGCCATTAAATGAGTTCCAGGGAGGCCAGCACTTCAGATGTGAACCAGGTAGTCCAATCATTGCATACTAGACCTCATATACTTTCTATGATGGTATCCAAGCACTAGTGAAACACTGAGATAAGTGCATAAGCGTAGCAGGGGATTATATGAAGAAATAAGATTAAGACGTATCTTCAGTACTTTGGCGTAAAAATAAAAATAAATAAATAAATAGATTCCCGACAGTGTTTGACTGATGGTACTTAGTTAGTAACCCAGTGTAAGGATCTATCCAATGACGGAAACTACAAAGCATTTTTGTAATCCGCTCTAGATAAGAGCGTCTGCCAAATGCCGAAATGGAAATGGAAATGGAAATAAATGAAATTTTTACTCTCATAACTGTGTTCTGTCAAACACCCCTCGTACAATTAAATAGGAAATATTAGGGATTGTGTTTTGTGCAAGAACCAAATGTTTATGGCAACAAACCAGATTGTGGATTAAAGGAGACCATATGGTAAGCAGTACAAACAGTGTGTTAGTTTGACACTGGGTCCACATTGACTAACTTGGGATTGCTATTTAGCCCAATGTATCTACTTTAATGAGAAACAGGCTTCTTCAATCCTTTTCCTTTAAGGAACTGAGAAGCAGCAACAGTCTAAAGTGGAATTTCAGTAGGACAAAAATAGTGATCTTTTTGAGGAGGGATGGTGACTGATCTGTATTTGTTCTTGCTTTATTGCTTAGTTACACATCTTTTCTATCAGTTTAAAGGATACTCATGATAAACACCATGGCCATGTCCAACCCCGAAACCATTCTCTCTCGCTCTCTCTCACCATCTATTTCTCTCTCTTCCTCTCTGTCTGTGTGTGTGCGTACTAGTGAGTTATCCTTTGAGACATTGAGAGACTGCCTGACTGCTAAGAATACACTACCTAAT
This sequence comes from Leiocassis micropogon, assembly GCA_028565275.1. Lineage (NCBI taxonomy): Eukaryota > Metazoa > Chordata > Actinopteri > Siluriformes > Bagridae > Leiocassis > Leiocassis micropogon. The sequence goes on along the minus strand of JAOVVA010000009.1, from coordinate 21,845,898 downwards.
CAACTCAATCACATTAAATGCATTCCTCTTCTACTTTTCAGTCGAATGTCACTCATCCTTATAAACAAGATATGTATTATTATTATTATTATTATTATTATTATTATTATTATTATTATTATTATATAAGTCACGCTGTACTTGCGAAGGCATTCCGCTTCCATGGTTAAATGTGCGTAATCACATTAGACCAGTTTACAATCAAAACAATTCATTTGCATAACAGACTTATTATACTGTATGTCACTATGCAAATAACAAGTTCCAATTTGCCTCAAAGGCTCTCTCTTCAGGAGTGTTTACTGCTCATCACCACTTGAATACACTCATGTTTGTTTATTACAGTATGATAGTGGGCAAATCAGAGACCTGTCTGCATGGCGATGGAGCGTGTGGGTGTGGACATGCTTGGCCAAACTTTTCTATACTGGAGTGAGTGCAGGGGTTAGAAAGAGATTTCTGTGTGGTAAATCTTAGACTCTAATTGGAGAAAGAGAGCGTGTGAGAGAGAGAGAGACCGCGCAAAACCCTGGGCAAAATTTACACACACGTGAAAATATATATATACTATATATTTTACATGAAGGTCAGCCTTTCTGGAATAGTTCTCGCAAGAACAGTGTTTTCAAGTGCATTTAAAAACACCCATCAAGCAGCATGATAAAACTGGCTCTCATGAAGAAACCAAGACCAAAACTTACCTCTAAATTCATTTAGCGTTACCAGCCTCAAAAATCACCACTTAGAAAAAGCACCCCAGATTAGAGCCATTATAAGGGCTTTACAGAGCATAAGTATCAGACACATCTCAATATTAACTGTTCAAAGGAGATTACTGCATATTTTGGACGCCTTCATAATATTGACAACAGTTGTCCCTAGACCCTAGAATTTCATTATAAATGAGTTTCACGTCAGTTGAGTTTTTGTATTACTTCACACTGCAGTGAAACGTGTACGTTATCAATAGAGATTACATCTTTCTTATTACACATCTTATCTTAATAACATGTCAATACAAAAGCTTCTGACTCCATTTTCTTTGACAGGTCGCTTTTAAACAGTTCATCATGGTTCATCTTAGTGTTGGCTCAGAGAGCCTTATTGAACTGTTACTGGTACATTACACACCTGACACAGTCTTTTTATTCGTTTTTATTATGTCTGAATATGAGCTCAGAAATCTATCAGCAGCCTGTCAGAGAGGGATGAGGCATTGTGCTTCTCTTGTCTGTCTCCAGAGAATCTTAAAGTGAAAGACCCATGTCAGTCTTACATTTTTTGTGCTTATGAGAAGCAATTAATTATGCGGTTATTTAATTGTTCATTAGGACAGTGTTGAGATTGTCCCATAGCTTCCAAATATCTCGGTAAGATACGAGTTGCAGAAAGATTTATTTCCCATAGAAATGACTCCAGGATTAATGTTGAGTAAGTAAATATATCATACATCATATCCAGGGTTTCATATACACACACACACATTATATATACTGTATACGGGGTATATATACTGTATATATACTGTACTGTATATATACACAATTTTCCATGGGTGTGACAAAAGTGAAAAAATATCACTAACAAGTGGTTTTCTTATAGCCACACAGCTGATAAATCCCAATCCTGTGAGTTCTCATCACATTGTGTGTTTATTGAAATGCAGTTAATTTCACTCTTAAACATAGCTAGGATTTTTTTACAATGCAACTTGTGTTTAAGTAATCTCCTTAACTTAATTTCATTTCAGGTGCTCATAAATAATGGAACAAAATCATCCTCCCTCAGAAATACTGCCCTTCCTCAGATGCTGTTTTTTGTTGGTGACTGACTTGGCCAGTGATGAATATGGCATTTATTTGCATTGATAAACTCGTGGGTAGCTTTCACTGTATGTTTTGAGTCATTATCCATCTGCAATATGAAGCGGCAGCCTATTGTCCTATATCCTATATCCAGCATTTGGTAGAACCAGAGTGGACTGTATAGCCCTATACACTTTAGAAGTCATCATGCTTTTTTGATCAGCAGTCAGGTCATCAATAAACACCAGTGATCTGGTTCCCTTGGCAGTTTTTTCTCCATAGTTTTTCTTCCTATCATTCTAGTACAATTTGGTTAAAAGTCTAATCTGACCTTTCTGTTCTTGAGCATTACCAATGGTTTGCAATTACATTTCTTTATTTACCTCATAAAGCTATTTCTTGACTGTAGACTTTGACAATCACACGCCTACTGTACCTCCTCAAGGGTGTTCTTGGCTTGATGTTGTGTAATGGTTCTTCCTCACCATGGACAGAATTCTGCAGTCATCCACTTTAGTTGTCTTCAGTGTTTTTCCAGGCCTTTTTGCTATCACTGAGCTTACCAGTTAATTCCTTCTTTTTAAGAATGTTCCAAACAGTTGTATCACCCCAACTACTTCCTGAATGATTAATGCCACACTTTTGTCAAACTCTTTGAATTAACACATTCACACACCCAAACACTCCGAGCAATTTGGAGCCTCTGCATGTCTGCCTGGAGGAAAGCCATCAATCATGGTGAGAACATGCACGCAGACCCAAAAGCAGGACTGTTGACCCTGGAGGTGCAAGGCTACAATGCGAACCACTAGACCGCCATGCCATTATACAGTACATATCCACATAAATCATATACATATTGACTCTTCTCACTTGACTCAGTAACACATATGGACATTAATAAAGTTTCATAATGTTAATAAGACATTTATTGCCCATAATTAATATTTTATCTGTGTATTAATCATTAATGACTTACATAAAATAGCTTGAGTGGCAATAAGTCAATGTATTAATTATTAGCCTTTTCTGCATTGTGCAGCCCGGAAGGAAAAACTGTCATTTCCCTGGGGAAAAATCTTTTCTTACATTTCCTAGATATTAGGAAACTATGGAACAATCTCAACACTGTCCTAATGAACAATTAAATGACCAGATAATTAATTGCTTCTCATTAGCCAAAAACTGTAAGACTGACATGAGGCTTTTTACTTCAAGGTTCTCTGGAGACAGACAAGAGAAGCACAATGCCTCATCCCTCTCTGACAGGCTGCTGATAGATTTCTGAGCTCATATTTAGACATATAATAAAAAAGGAATAAAAGGACTGTGTCAGGTGTGTAATGTACCAGTAACAGTTTAATAAGGTTCTCTGAGGCAACACTAAGATGGACCATAATGGTTTAAAAGCATAAAAATGGAGTCATAAGCTTTTGTATTGACATGTTATTAGGATAAGATAAGTAATAAGAAAGATGTAATCTCTATTGATAACCTACTTCTCACTGCAGTGAAATGTGTAATACAAAAAACACAACTGACATGAAACTCATTTAGAATGAAATTCTAGGGTCTAGGGACAACAGTTGTCAATTAATTAACTTTATCAATAAGTAGTTAACCAAAACAACTTAGTCTTTTATAATAAAAATCATACAACAAGACTGACACAAGCTTCCTAAAGCTATACGTATAAACCTGCTGAATAAAAGTTGCCGTTTGGGTTTTAATACATTACATTCAGCTGACCTGAATTGATGCAGTAAAGATTGTTTTCAGAAGTGGCAAATTATTGGCATGCATCAAGCAAAGAAAACAAATAAAGTTTGTGAAATTACTGGAACAAGGTTAAGCATTGTTGAATATATTATTAAAACCTGGAATGATAGTGGTCAACTGTTATGCAAAACACACTTCATGGAAAAAAATGTGGTCAGAAAAAAAATCCTAAATGACTGTGATACTCTAAAATCACTTAGATCACTCAAAAGCTTTTTACTTGCATCGTAAAAAAATATCCACAGTAAAAACCATAGCATATCAAACCATAGCACCATAGACGCATTTCCACACACACAGAGTGTGATGCGAACACACATGATTGGGACTAATCAGCTGTGTGACCATAAGAAAAATCACTTGTTAGTGAGAATCATCAGAAAAAAAGCATTGGATTTTTACAATTTTACTTTGGAGAAACAGAAAAAGGTCATGTGGTCAGATGAGTCCAGATTGACCCTATTCCAGATCAATAGGAGCTTCAGGGTAAGAAGGAAAGCACACGAAGCGATGCACCCATCATGCAAGTTTCTGAAAAGACTTGTTTTACAGAGCTTCATTTGGCCTGAGTTTAATAACTCGTGCATTTCTGCCTTAGTGTTCTCATGATAGATTTTAGATCTACGTACTGCAACCATGACCAGCATAAAGCAGTTTCTGAAGATGAATAAATGTATTAGTTTTATGAATAAAACATGATGGTATGCTATTATACAGGACGAAAAAATAAGTGACTGTGGTGCAATCCTAGCTCCAAATGATCTATTTACTACTAAATGACATCATGTTTTTTTTTTAAATATACATTTATGTTGTGTCATGGTGTCACTTATATTATAGAAACTATGTACTTTGACTCTTTTATCTTCTACCTCCTTTTTACTCCACTTTTTTAGGTTAATAATACAAAAACTGCAAAACATAGCTTGTACCTAAGAAGCCAGTCCTAAAGTCCTAAAGACCTTCTTGTGGCAGCAAATCTGCTGATTGAATCTCATCAACTTTATCATATTAACAAATATTTATAAATTAGTTGGTTTGTTTGTTTTATTGAATAAACAGCCTGTTTAAGGTCACGCCACATCATCTCAATTGGATTTAAGTCACAATGTAACAATGTATTTTAAATTTTATTATTTATTGTTTTTTTCCACATTCAGAGGTGGACTTGCTGGCATTATCCTCCTACATAAGCCCAGTACTCTTGAACTTGAGGTCACAAACTGATGGCTGGACATTCTGCTTCAGGTTTTTGAAGTAGGGCGCAGGATTAATGGTTCCATCGATTATGGCAATTCGTCCAGGTCCTAAAGCTGCAAAGCAACCTGAGACTATCACCTTATCACCACTATGTTTGACTGTGGGTATGATGTACTTTAAAAAAAATAAATAAAATTCTGTGCTAGTTTTACGCCAGATGTAACAGGACACACATCTTCCAAGAAGTTTAACTTATCACACAATATTTCCCCACGGGTTTGGGGCTGGGAGGAATTTCTTTTTCACATAGGGCCAGGTAGGTTTTAACAGCTTTTGTTACCTAAATAAAAGAAATCATCATTTAAAACTAAATTTATAGTTTACATTTACATTAATATCTACTCAAGTTATCTTTGCAAAATATAAAAATTTCTTTAATGATCTCAATTATTTAAGTGTGACAAATATGTAAAAAAAAAAAAAAAAAATCCTTTTTTTCACTGCACTGTACATCTGTGCATTGATTAAGGCCTTAATCATTGCAGAGCTGCTGTTGTGGAAAATTAATCAACACCCTCTGACCAAAATGATGTGTTTTGTTCATTGAACTTATCAGTGTTCAATGTGAATACTGGACAAGACTGCCCCATATATACATTATGTAAATGCACATAAATACAGCAACACTTTAGATTGATATAAATATAGAAATATGGGATTGATTTGAGCAGGTACTGCTGCTCAAATCAAGCTAGTCATTTTATGTTTTTATGCAGTAAATAAATAAATGAATAAATAAGTAAATAAGTTTATGAATAAATAAATTAGTCTGTGATTTTACCGTGGAAGATTATAGCATATTATGAATAATCTGCTAATTAACCACATACAGTAAATAAAACCTTATTTAAAACCCAAACACTAAAAATAAAAAGAGTCAGTAGTGGCTCTTCGAATTAAGCCCCTGAGTAACTGATCAGAAGGTCGGCAGTACAAGCCCAAGTTCCACGGAGATGCCACTGTTGGGCCCTGAACCTGGTCTGCTCCATGGGGCACTGTTTAATGGCTGACGCTGCGCTCTGACCCCAGCTTCCTAACAAACTGGGATATGCAAAGGAAGAATTTCACTGGACAGTAATGACAAATAAAGGCTTCTTTTTTGGATACATGACAAATCATCACACAGATAAACTGAACTTGTGCACACTGGATACAGTGGACTCATTAAAAGTGCACTCACAGTTATGAGGCAGTTGTCTGTACACTGTAGCTACTAGTTCTTGGCAAAACGAAGTAAAGCTGGCAGGCAGTGAAGCCGGTCCCTGCTCACCACGCCAACATGCAGTAAAGCTTTGCACAATGTTGCTGATTGGACAGAGTACTTCATACACCCTCCATGAGGCCTTGATTAAATTCAGAGCAGGTGCTGAGATCCAGAGGCATTTTTCACACAAGCATGAGATGAAGCAGAATATACAGTTACTCAAATTATTCACCTTCTGCATTGCAATCTTGTCATACAAATTTGCCTCTAGTGTCTCATCCAAGTGAAAAATAGCTCTAATTTCGAATCACTCTCCTATCTAATAAAGAAAAAAAGAGAAAAAAATAGATAGGTATTACTCTGCCACACGCCACACTAGTTAGTCTGGTTAACACCAAACATATTCTTTTATTTAGTTGTTTATCTTCAGTAAGCACTTTATCCTGCAGCAGGATGCAAGACTTACAATGGGAATAATGGGTGTGAGTTAGGACTACTGTATACTATGGGATGGGATCTGAATCTGTTAAAAGCCGGAATGCACAGAATCCCTTGATTCTGCTCATCATTATAAAACCCATTCAGACTGTCACAGCTACCCCACAGATTACTTACTCTACCAGTACCAAAAGGAGGAACCAAGCTTCTCTCCACTGGCTTCCAGTACATTTTTAGTTCAAGTCAAACGTTTTATTACTTCTCTTAAAAGCTCATCCACACTCCACTATCTTTAATCTTATTTTTATTCCGACTTGAGATCTTTTAGCTCTGCCAGTTAGCTGTATCTGACCAATCTTGGTTCAAGCTAATCAGCGACTGAGGCTTTGCAATAACTGCACAGATGGAATGAAAAATCAGTCCGCAATAGATGTGCCTTTTCTACTTGTGCCATTAAAAACTAATCCCATGTCTATTCTTTTTTTTTTTTTTTTAAACATTTTTAAAGTATTTCATTCAATATACTTTGCTTTAAGAGTACTGTAGATGTTTTACTAATGTACCAGATTCTACACAGTCTGCTGATTTATGTCAGCTAACAGGCATTCATCTTCTCTGTCATTAAGATTAGAACCTCTCATAAGACATAAAATACATATAAATGCTATAAAAGTCTTAAGACTGTGCCAGATGTTTCTCATAAAATGGTGTGTGTTAGCTTTAACCGCTCAGCTCCACCTAACAAGATTCAGGTCATCACGTGATTTTTACAGAGTCAGCGGAACATAATTTGACACCACATGTCTCATCTACTGTATTTGTAATGACAACGCTGGTCAATATGCTCAGCAATCAATTGTGTATGTGTGCCCTTGGGAATAAATTAGGTTTTTTTCATTTTCATTTAATTTAGTACAATAGACATTGGTAGTACATGTACTGTAGAGATATTGGGTTCATCAGTCACAGTCTGCATTTTGCTGATTAACTTGCTGTTTCTGTAGCAGAATGATTGATCTAATGGAGAAGGAAGACTGATAAACATGAGCTTTTTGTATTTTGCCATTCATAAATCCTCCACTTTTGGGTTAATTCTCAATATGTTTTATTGAGCAGGATAAAAGGGATAAAATTGTGTGCACTCTTAAAAATTAAAGTATAATGCCATTGAAGAACCAGTAAAATCCTAAAGAGTGATTTACTTGACTTATCTTTAACCATTTTTGTTGGAAGAGGACTAAAACTAACAGTGATTGTTTCACTTATCAAAGTAACAAAGAAATTGTTAAGGACTAAACGTTAGCCTTTTTAATAACTGGGACAATTTTCCAGTCAAGGTGTTTGAAACCACATGATCAAAATCAAACCAGTTTATTGGCTCTGATGTTATTT
>JAOVVA010000009.1:21818436-21831369 GCA_028565275.1 Leiocassis micropogon | reverse complement strand
CGTGGTCACAGTGTTATAGTAAACAGTACACGCGTGCACGGATGTTAATTATACCAGTGAGAGACGAGCACTAAGACACAGGGGAGACGATTACCCTCAATTTCGCAGCGCAAGAGAGAGAAAAACCGTTGGTTCAGTTGTGATCACGTGACGCTCGGCGTCAAAACAAGAAGCGCATGCATGATACATGATACTCTGTGCTCGTAAACCAAGACAATGCTCGTTTTTTAAAGCCAAAATGTTTAAACAAAATTTTGCTCGTCTTGCGGAACACTCGTAAACCGCGTTGCTTGTAATCCGAGGTTCCACTGTAATTAAAAGGCGGTCCCATCTTATGGTCTAGATTGTAGCTGTACAGAATAACATCTTGTCAGTTCCATATCATGGTATTCCCTGTCTTGGTCCATGTTTTTCATGTTTATTTTTTTAACTTTTGTGTTCAAATGGACATTTAAGATCAAACAACAGTTCCCAGCATACACCGCACGACCTCCATGGTGTCTTAATCATATTCACCTGTACTTTATAATCATATTCACCTGTTTGATTAGCTTGACTATTTGTGACAGGTGGTCTTTATCTTGCATCTGTTTGTTACCCGGATGGTTTGTTCGTATTAGTATTGTGTTCTTGTTTCTGTTTTTGTTTATGTCTTTTGTTCATTAATAAATGTCATTGTCGTCATCTGCACTTAGGTTGTGCCTGTATACCAATCAATAACATCCCAGTCCAGTGCTGGGAATTATTTGCTAGTTACATAATATCTGGTCAGTAATGGTCTCTTTCCACTGGTTACCAGGATAGATGGATGGCTGACAAATTCATCTGAAAGCAGTGTTTCCTGCTATAATTTTAAATACCTTGTAATTAACCAATGTCACCATAAAAATAAGAGACATACAACATGTCCAACATTGCATAATGCAATGTCATGGGAAACCATTTAAGTGACCTGGGCCCGTATTCACAAAGCTTCTTAGAATTCTCTCAGAGAACTCCTATCTTAGCTTAAATGGTCCTAGGTGGGAGTCCTAGCCTAAAAGTGATTTAGGAAACTTCTCAAAGCAGCTCTGAGTGAGGAAAGTACAAAAACCTTTATCTTAGTGAGGAGGTGTGGCTGTCCCCGTTGCTAGGGATGATGCAGCAATTCAAGGACTGTGACTAGTTGATAAAAAATAACCTCTGACCTCTGAAAAGGTCTTGAAATGCGCTCTTTTTAAAAATAGAATACATGATAATAGAACAGGTAGTGAAATCATGTTTGTATATGAAGAAATTGTATAATCATGACTACAGGCTACTTTATGCAAAGTTTCTGTTGTAGGCTAAATATCTTAAAGATAATTAAACAACCAAGTATGGAAAATATTGAAATACTTTTGAAGCAACCAATTTCCACGCAGTAGTTACTATATTTAAAGTTCTTACATTTATTTACCATACTGATTTTATTACTTTATTTACTACTTTATTAATTTCAGCAAAATTTGGGAGCAAAATGGCGCAGCTTTTACCAGTTTACATAATTGCAGGACAGTCTATTTAAGTTGAACTTTTGGATGGTATGAAGCCAACAATCCAAGAGAGATGGAAAAAAGTTAAAGAACAAGTAAACCAAATTAGACAGAAGAGCAGTGTTTATTTTTACGTGTAGTGTTTGGAGAATATTTCTTTTTTTCCGCCAATTTGTCCTCTGCTCTAGAATCTCTTAAGCCTCATAAAAGTCCTCCTCTCTACTCTTAACTATTTTTACCTTAGGAGCTTTTTTTTTAGGGCTAAGATGTTTCATGAATCATTTATACTGTATCTTTACTAAGATTAAGTCCTAAATTTAAGGTGAAATTCTAAGAAAATGTCATAATTCTAAGAATTTTCTTAGAATTTCATCACTAGGAGCAACTTTTAGGCTTAAGAAGCTTTGTGAATATGGGCCCTGGAGACCTAGTAAGGAAATAAAAAGAAGAACTACAGATTTACAATTTAAAAACACATACTGTATATTGAACGTCCACCTTTTATACATGCTTCATTCTGGATTTTTTTTTCTTTTTTCTAAAACAGCTCATCAACTTTAATAAAGTCAGTCACTAACTCAATTCATCACTCTATCAATCGCATACTTCCATTTACTCACTTTAAGTAACTGTTTTTTCCTGGTCTGGGTCACAGAGTCTATCCCAGAAAGAGTAGATGGGGAATACACCCTGACTGTGATACTAATACATTGACCAGATACCATGCACACACTCTTTCACACCTAAGCAATTTATCGTTGCTAATGCACCTGCTGCTATGAATTTAAAAGATGCAACTCAGAGGGCAAAAACGATTTTCCTCATGGACGTAGGGAGGGCATGCAACGTGCCACAGTCAGTGATCAGGGTCAGGATCAAACTAGGGACCTGAAACTGTGAGTTGGCAGTGTGATCCAGTGCACATCATGCTGTCCAACAGAAAGTAGTGTATGTCATGCCTAAATCACAAAGGTTGCATTATTGTCATCAAAATGCAAGCTACCAATAAAAATCCAAATTTATTTATTTCTTTTTTTTGACAGCTTGGAGATCATCCATGGAAGCGTGGACATAATTAATATGTGATCTTGAAAAGCAATCTCCTGTCACTTAGTTCCCACCTTCTTGTTATGCTACCCTATTCTAAATGAGCTGTCATCACCATGACTGGTTTATTTTTCTCTCGTCGGATGTTTAATTTTGAAGGCCAGAGAAAGCAGCACTTTCAGAATTCTCCCCAGTAGTTAATTGTGGGTTTTTCAACTGTCAGTGATAATTGCTGGATTGGATGGACCATGCCACTGCAGCTCACTGAGCAAAAGTTTCAGAGACATGCACTTTTTTTTTTAAGTCAGCCTGCTGCAGCAGAAAGAAAGGAGGCTAATGTGTTTTTTGTGCTTTGATCTTGACACAAGCAGATACTGTGGAGAATATTCAATATTCAGTATGAAGTCAAGCACTACCGGCTTGCAGCATGTTTCCTTGAAAACTATGTTCAATACAACCCCACTGAGACACAGACTAAGACCAAGAGCAGTCTCTTAAGTTTTAGAAAACTGAAACTTTAATGGTGATTTTTTTTGTGTGAAACACTTGATATACCTTGTCAGTATCAATAGCTACCGCAATCTACAATTATTTATTGACGTCTATGAGGGGTGGGATGGCGGCAGAGTGGTTAGTAGTGTGGCCTTGCACCTCCAGGTTCCTGGGTTCGTTTTGCACCTCTGGTTTTTGTGTGTGTGGATTTTGCATGTTCTCCCTATGCTTGCTGGGTTTCCTCTGGGTACTCCAATAAGTTAATTGGCATTCCCAAATTGCCCATACTGTGTGTCTGTATGTCCTGCGATGGATTGGGACCCTGTCTAGGGTGTGCCCTGTCTTGTGCCCAAAGTTACCTGGGATAGTCTCCATACCCCTTGTACAGTATATAAGATAAACAGTATTAAAGATGAATGAATAATTGAATGAATGAAAACATCTTTGAGGGACACATTAATTTCAGATATTTTTAAGAAATTTTTAATATAAACAAAGCTTCATAGTTAATTTCAGAATGTCTTCATTTAATTTGTTCTTTGATGTATTCATAATCTATCTAGGGTTGTGGGGCCCTGGAGGCTATCCCACCAGGGCCCCACAGAGGGTGGAGGACACCCTGGTTGGAATGTCAACATATCCCTGGCGCCTAGCTTTATCTCTAGCTTTACTCTTAAGCCCAAATTTCCAGTCACCTTGCAACATCATTTTCACAACTTAAACCAATGGATGGACACCTGGCTATGCGAGTCTGATTAGATTAATTTCCCTTGTTTCTGACTGTGAAGGCCAGAGCTCTGGACTCTAGCGATCCACCAAAGAACCTACACTGGAGACCGAGTTGGAATTTCAAGCCACAACAGCATTCCGTAACAATTTAGTGCAGTTTTGTAAAAAGCTCTACAGATGACCTCACTAAAGAGAGCCAGGCAAAAGAAGAGAAAAAGAAGAAAACGATTTTCCCCAGTAGTTTGGATTAGCTTGCTGTCTGTAATGATAGAATGTGTATTAATATAAATATCTTGACGAAACTTCCACTATAGTAGTTATAGCTGATACAAAATTCTAGGTTATTGTACACAATTATTGCTCAGCTGGGTCAGATTGAATAAATAGATGAAAACCTCAGAGTTTGATTAATTTTAATGTTATTTATAGAGTAAATACATGTGAATCTGGGATGCTATAAAATGTTATTTTTGTGGGCACAGCATGAAGCAACCCCAGGTGGTCATCTGGTATTTTTTATACAGAGACTCTATATTCCTGTGGTGTATGCACCTGCGTTTCGAAATGTTCGAGCCAGTGCACAAATGAAAGCATTCATTATAGATCTGATTAAATAACAGTGGCTCTTGAATAATTGTTTGCAGACACTGCTAATGGTAGTTGGAAATAATAAGGACGCTCACTTTCAGTAATTAAAGATGTAAAAGATGTACCATAATGTGTGTGTGTGTGTGTGTGTGTGTGTGTGTGTGTGTGTGTGCATCTTATGTTAGATATCCAGGGTCTTTGGGATTGGCTTCTGATTCACATTCACTAAACCTTACAAGGTATTACAGTAGTTGCTATATTTTAATGTATGTTTTTCATACATTTTGATAAAAAAATTATGACATATGAAAATTGTGGGATGCATTATCACTGAAAAAGAATACATGTTCATGTATGGACATATTTAAATTAAGGGCAGAGTTTCCAGAAGTTGAACAAAAGATAGAATTGCTATGTTTAGGTTAAACTCATAAACTCATGGCCTGAGTGATTAGCACTGTTGCCTTGCACCTCCAGGGTCCGGGTTCGATTCCCACCTCGGGGTTTGCATGTGTGGGGTTTGCATGCACTCCCTGTGCTTGGTGGGTTTCCTCTGGTTTCCTCCCACAGTCAAAAACATGCATATTAGGCTAATTGGCATTCCAAAAATTGCCCAAAGTGTGAATGTTGACCGGAAGTCCTACCATAGTTGTAAAATGGGAATAAATACAATGGTCACACCATTGCCCTCCATGGTCTCTAGTTGGACTACAGAGGCTCCTAGATGGATGGATGGATGAATGCAATATCCATGCAATAACCTACACATGGCCAATTAATTTAATTTTATTTTTTTTGAGTGTACAGCATGAAGATAGTGCTGTTACATACCAGGTAGTATTGTGATCTAAGCAATACTTAGCTTTCAGTATGTCATTCGCATCGTGGAAGTACTGTATATTTATGTTTAGATATTGCACAATACATTTTGTTTATTTGCTTATTTAAGTAACATACATAATAAAGTCTTTATTTCATCGAACGCTATGAAATATAGAGGGCACCATGTCTACAGAACCCAGTCAAGGAAGTACTGCTCAACCCTACTTAAAATAATCACACCTGTACAGCATGTATTACTAATAATCTTAAAAATGTACCGTTTCTCGACTCTGAATAGAGCACCGCCTCACAAGTCAATCATCCCGAGAATGCTGCAGTCATGAGTGTTAAGATAAGCCACAGTAGTGCAGGCTCCAAAAGTCTGACTCCGTTATGAAGGATTGTCCAAAATGCACCTATCACCAAAAATGAATGCAGTGTTATTGAGTGAAAGCAGCAGGGACAACGTGCCAACATCAGCTGTTAGTCATTAGGCAAAGAACACGATTGAAACATGTTCATTAGGAATATAAACGTGTAATCAAATATTAGCAAAATACCACTGATTTAATATAATAGTTCCTTGTCGTGCATTCTATTATTTGTATTGCATTTTTTTTTTTGCATTTGTGAGCGAACATTTCATAAATAGAATGGATGAATAAATGAATGCATGAACCAGTCAATCAAGGGACTGGCGTCAATCAAGGGATTGGCATCAATCAACATCTCTTCAATCTGTGTGGTCGTGTTTAGGATTTGTGACATCAGCTGCTTTAACCATCCTCACATGTGAGCTCTACAGCAGTCTAGAGGTAGTTATTTTTCACAGCACACATGCAGTAAGTCACCACAGTAAAAATGTCTAGAGGGCCAAATATTTACCAATGTCAGGAAAGGTGTGAATGTGTCTAAAAGACAGAACCTCCGACTAGCATGTGGGTAGAATTTTAATGTTTATTCCATGCAATAGTGGCACACAGAAGAGCAACACCTTTTAAAGAAGGCTTTTTTTTTTTACCATATATAGCTCACAAAATGCTTTTTTCATTTTACTCCTTCAAAGAAAGTAGCCACCCATTTCTTTGACGTCAGCTTTGCACACTCTCAGCATTCTCTTAACCAGCTACATGAGCTTGTCATATGGAATGATTCTCCAACAGTCTTGATGGAGTTCCCATTTACAATATGTTGAGGTAGTTGGTTGCTCACGGAAACATTAAAATAAACAGTGGCTACTCGAAAAAAAAAAATCTACATTATTATACATATCTTGCTATATATACACTTCATTAGGTACACCTGTCCAACAGCTTGTTAAGGCAAATAATTAATCATCTGATCCATGGAGGCATGTAGACATGGTCAAGATGATCTGCTGAAGTTCAGACCGAGCATCAGAATTGGAAAGAAAGGTGATGTAAATGATTTCTCCCTTCTCTAGGGTCTAGAGAAAATATCCATCGAGCATCAATTCTGGGACAAAATGCTTTGCTGATGCCAGAGGTCAAAGGAGAATGGCCAGGTCAAAGTACCAATTGAGTGTTGTTGCTGAACATGTCTATCTCTTTATGACCACAGGATAATGTAGCACATAACAAGCCTAAAATTGTGTGTGTGTGTGTGTGTGTGTGTGTGTGTGTGTGTGTGTGTGTGTAGTATTTTATGATTGCACATGAAATCACCCTTGTGAAAAATGTTAATTAGCTCTTAAAAAATAATGTGATCTTAGTAATTAAACACTAAATAAACAACATCATGAAGACTAAGAAGGTATCGAAACACATCCATGACAAATATCAATGAGGGCTTTGGTTATTCAAAAAATAATAATATAAAAAATTTTAAACATCCCATGAAACACCATTAAATCCATTATGATAAACTGAAGAGAAGATGTCACAATGGCAACTCTGCCTCGAGGAGGCTGTCCATTAAAAGTCACTGATGGTAAAGAGTTCATTAATCAGAGAAACAGCAAGGAGTCTAAGGGCAAAACTGAAGGAGCTGAAAAGATCCACAGCTTACATGTAGGTAAGAGAGCTATTCACAGGACGACCTGGACCTTATGGAAAATTGCTAAGAAGAAAGCCATTATTTTCTAAAGTTTGTATGTAATCTTACGTTTATGACTCAGCAAATGTCCTTTAGAAGATTTTGGCCTTGGCACAAGCAGTACATTTGGTGAAAACCCTGCACTACTTATTACCCTGGCAACACCACTGCATCATTGTACTGTTGGGATGTTTTTCATCAGCAGGGATTAGAAAAATGGTCAGGGGCGAAGGAACGATGCCAAATCCCTTAGAAAACCTCTTTAGTTCCATACAGGACTTGAGGCTAGAATAGAGAGGGTTACCTTCCAACAGGACAATGATCCTTATATACTGTCTGTGATACAATGAAGTGGGACACAACCAAGAACCTGAATATGCTAAAATTGGCAAGTTAAAAATGAATGCAACATTTTCAGTACTCAGATGGCTAAAGCTAATCAAGATTCCTTAATAGATTTTACAGCCAAATGTTTACACCTACAGTACTGTGCAAAAGTCTTAGGCACCATATTATATGCTGTACCAATTTTGTTATATATGTTTATCATCATGTACAGCAATTGGTACTATTGCTGTACAATAGGTTCAGCATATAATATGGTGCCGAAGACTTTTGCACAATACTGTATATCATAATCATGGACATTAATACAGTGGTGCCTCGGCATACAAATTTAAGTTTCCCATAGAAAAGAATTTGCCCATAGCAAATAATGTAAATGCAGATAAGCCGTTCCAGCAACCCCAAAATATTACCAATTTCCAATTGGTATATGCCATTTCCTATTTTTGCATATAAATTCTTAAGGCAGGGTGTTCGAGGTACCACTTTACACAATTAATGCCCTCTTTTGAAGGAATTTCACAGGATTTTAGAACATGACTGTTGAGATTTGTGCTCATTTAGAAATAAAAGGTTTAACAAGGTTGGGGACTAATGCTGGGCCAAAAGACGTTTCAGTGTTGGCTCCACAGTTAATTCCAAAGGTATTAAAAGAAGTCAGTGCTCTGTGTAGGGCACTCAAGTTTTTACACACCAACCTTGGCAGAATACATCTTAATGGACCTTATTTTATGCATTGACATACTGGAACAGGTTGGTCAAAAACCCTTAAACTCTAGATAGTTGTGTGCTTCCAACTTTATTGCGACAGTCCAGCAATGCTTAAACATGGATGTTGATGATAAGGGTGTTCACATACTTCTAGAGATCATAATGGATATCCTGGCTATATAGCAAGAGGTGGTTCTACTCAGTATTGATTCAGGGGCATATACACATAAACCCAAAAAATGACTGCTTTTACATTTAAATATAACTTGAAATGTACTTGAAAAAATACACCTTCAACTACAAGAACTATTATGTAAATCACATGGTGAAATCCTAATTAATCCATTTCATTTCAAGTTTTAAAACTGCATAATTTACTGATAAGTCAGAGGATTTCTGCAGTACTCGCGTATAATCCTAGTAATAAAACAATGACTCAAATTCTACTGAAAGGTACTTCAGAATCCTGCTCATAATCTTCTACAATCTGCATCATTTCATTTTTAACAGGACTTTTAACAGGACTAAAATACCTGATTTAACTGATCAGTGTACATTTAATGATGTTACTTCTGCCTGCAACCTTTTTTTTTAATTCACTTATAGTGAATATAGTTATAGTGTATACTTATAGTGTATATATTAACATAGCTACAGTAAGTGAAGAAACAGGTGTCCAGGTTTTTGGTGAGTTTCTATACAACTTAGTGTTCAATTTATTAGAAAGACCATAATACAGAGTAAGGTTTTAGACTGTGGTTGCCAAATCTTTATGTTCATAATGATGATAATGAGTTCAACATACAAATACTGTGTGATTCATTTCAAACCCGCCTTTTCTTCTTTTGCACAGGTCCGCGTTGAGCCGTGATGTCCATATCCTTCAGCTGTCTCTAATGTCTCAGCTGCTGCTGTCATCTTTAATTCCTTTTTCATCACTCTTTTTTCCACATTCTCTTGTCCTTTCATCCTTTTTCTTTCTTTCCACTTCCCCATAATCCTTTCTTACTTTGCTTGTAGTGTCAGGACCCCTAGGGAAAATAGTCAGCCATGCTCTGTCTTTCTTCCTCTCTCCAACTGTCTTCACTAATCTTATAGTTGATATGGGATTCCCTTTACCCCTCTCCTCTATATCTCCAAACCTGTTATCAGTGTGTGCATCCCAGCTGGATGCCCTGATTTCACGCTATTGTAGTGCACGGAGTGATTGCACCACCCAAGTGCCGTATAATCAGTTCTCCTGATTGATGAGGACATGAAGGTACATGGAGGCTGTCATTTTACTGTGGGAAACCATGTATCTGTTCAAGTTTAAGTTCAAGTAGGCTTTATTGTCACTTCAACCATATACAGTTAGTACACAGTGAAATGAAACAATGTTCCTCCAGGACCAAGGTGCTCCATCATCCAGAATATATCACCCAGACGAGTTTGGCAGAATATGTTGCACAAAGCTGCAAAAAAGGATTTATCTCAATCTGCTCTCAAACTGTATATATGTGGTCATTATGAATATTTCATAATATCCTGTGGTCTGGGAAACGCTTCCAAGCATTTGTGAATGCAATACTCCAGGTCGTTTTCTGCAATGATGAAATCCTTCTCTTCTCATGTCTCTGTCTATAATAAAAGCTTCAGGACAATAATTTGTATGTCAAGTTAAAGTGTGAAGGAGCAAGTGTGGATATACCACCCTCATTTAACATCCTGGGATACATAAAGTGCGGAAAAATAAAAAACTTAAAGAAGTCTTAGCCACACCTCTGCAACATAGCATCAAAGACCTGCGAGGCTTCCTAAGATTTATAGAACTTCTACAGAGGATTATTTGAAGAATTTGGTTCACTGGCTGCTCCTGCCTCGTCTCTGGCCAGAGGAAAACCCAAAAATCTTCAGAAGAATAAACCCACCGTCACTGATTTCAACAGCCTGATGGTCAAGTTAGCCAGTGCTCCCAGTGCTCCCAGTGCTCCCAGTGCTTCTGTGTCATAGAGTTCTGTTTTTACCGTTTGTACTGGCATTCGATGCTTCAACATCTCACAACTCTTCCCCTATACATTCTACTGACAAAAACTCAACTCTGTGCTTCCTGTATTAAAACTTATACTCAAGAACATAACCATCTCTGAACCAATCTTCCAGATAAGGATTGATGATATAAATTCAGCAGATTTTTTAGTGAATGTTTATTAATTATGTATCAAACAGCAGTTTATACTATACTGCATACTAAATGCACATGCTTTAGACAGAGCTCCTCTTTTTTGATACTAAAGTTTCTGTCCTAATTCAGAGCCTTTTCATAAAGCTTTTAAAATATATCTTGTAACAGATTGCAAATAATTATTATTGTCCAGGATTCTGTTCAAAGTTTTTATTTATTAAACTGTTTGTAACACATACTGTACCCTCCATGAGCACAGCTCTCCCTCTCACGCTATGTCAGTGTATCTCATGGTAGTAACCATGCATTCGAGATGTGCCAGCCACAGGTGATTGCTTTAAGATTACACAGAAAGCTGGTGAAAGCAGCAATGAAATGTTTAGCAAAGTATCTATATTTAACATTTAGCTTTTCATTTTTCTCTGTATGTACATCTTCTCCTTATGATGACTGTGAGATTTTATTTGTGAATAAACTAGTTCTGTTTAATTATTTGCACTAATTTCTGGAATGTGTTGTTTATATTCCCTTTTCAGCCGCCTGATTAGTTTCTTCTTTGCACAGATAATGTTAATTTCCTTCGATGCTCATACGTATGAGAAGAGATTGAACATTAAACAAGAGAGAAGACTAACACCTAAGATTGTAAATCAGAACTTCAGGAGAAGTCATGGGTTGTTAAAATTGATTGGTTTCTTCATAAATAGTCTTAGATGCTCATGTGAAGTTTGTGCAATATTTCTATAGAAACAATATAGTGTGGCACAATGATATAAACCTGTTGTTCTTGTTAAGACCTGGGATATAGCTCATGCTAGACTACAAAGAGCAACCAGAAGAGTGAAGATTAAAGATAAGATATTGCAAAGATGTTGCCCAAACCCAATATTTTAATTTCCCTCTAAACCCATAAGCTGAGCACCATTAGATCTTTTCATTGTTTTTTTTGTTTTTTTTGAAGATTCCAAGACAAATTAGTCTTTTTATATTAGTAAGAATTGCCTGGCTCCTGTCACACTACACTCACATTCCATGTATCACTCTTTCACCAGTATAAACAAATTTGAAGCTCAAGTTGAAACAGCAAAGGGAGTGTAAGTGTTATCTGGTGAGGTGGGACGGGCACAGTCCACAGGAATTATAGACTTCCAGCACGAACCCCAGGATCAACCTGAAGACGAATATAGAACAGTCAATGTTTATTGTTAACCGGCACAGAGAACACATAGGGGGGCCTCTTAGCAGACGTTTGTTTAGGGCCCAGGAAGGTTAGGACTCGTT
This sequence comes from Leiocassis micropogon, assembly GCA_028565275.1. Lineage (NCBI taxonomy): Eukaryota > Metazoa > Chordata > Actinopteri > Siluriformes > Bagridae > Leiocassis > Leiocassis micropogon. The sequence goes on along the minus strand of JAOVVA010000009.1, from coordinate 21,819,621 downwards.
CTGATCCTCCGTTATGTATTTTGACCCTCGCATTGTTTTGGATTTATTCCCTGGATCACTCTGTGCTTTAATTTGTTATTAAGAACATGCCTTGATCTCTGCCCGTGATGAACCTGCATGTGATATTATCATACGCTACCCTTAATGTAAAGATTATAAATGTGTGTGTGTGTGTGTGTGTGTGTGTGAACCATGCAGTGATGGATGGATCAGTTACAGCTATTTCCGATTAAGTCAAATTATGTGTCATTAGCAGTTTTTTGGTGGCTATCCACTGAACTGAGGAAGTGGTGAGTTGGCAAGGTTTGTAGGTGTGTATAAATGTGGAGGGGGCGGGGAGAAATCAGTATATAGATAAACACACACATTATATATATATATATATATATAATGAGCCAACAAAATATAACCACAGCATTTAAATCTTAGATAAAGAAGAGAGTGAATCTTTTCACGTTTTTGCTGGGAACATGAAGACAAGCTGTGTGTTTTTTGTCTTGGGCTTCGTCATTGTCATGGCGTTCTCCTCTGAGGCTAACCGTAAGTTTATTATATATATATATATATTTTTTTTTTTTACAGTTATGTAACAGCACATCCGGGCGGATTTATACTTATTGCCTTTTATTTGAACGCTTTTATTTGTTAACACTTTTGCGGCACACCTACCTGTTTTTATTCTTCTTGTAGATGTACAGTCTGAGGCTGGAGCTCCTCTTTAGCTGTGAACAGTTTATTTATTCAGTTTGTAATTATTATTAGGTGGCACAGCGGATTAGTGGTTAGCACTGTCACTTCACACCTCCGGGGAAGGTGGTTTAAATCTCACCTCCGGTCTGTATACGTGGAGTTTGCATGTTCTCGCCGTGCGTGGTGGGTTTCCTTCAGGTACTCCTCTAACGGTCTGTTAGGTTCTGCTCTGTTTGGAAATAACTGTGTGAGCTCATGCCCTGTACCCATCCAGGGTGTATTCGTGTGCCATGAGCTCCCTGGGTCAGGCTCCAGACTCCATAGGGACCCCAAATATTTATTTAATTGTATAGTTTTGTGTATAAACATTTACAAATAATTTCATATTTATAATAATGAAATTAGTTTATTATACTTCTTGTTGGTCTTTCGGCTGCTCCCGGCAAGGGGTCGCCACAGCGGAATATCCAGTCCGCACTACAACTTGGCACAGGT
>JAOVVA010000009.1:21802145-21818336 GCA_028565275.1 Leiocassis micropogon | reverse complement strand
TGGATGGATGGATGGATGGATGGATGGATGGATGGATGGATGGATGGATGGATGGATGGATGGATGGATAGATAGATGGATAGATAGATAGATAGATAGATAGATAGATAGATAGATAGATAGATAGAAAGAAAGAACTGCAAAAACTGAATGACACCCCTGGTCGTCTTAATTGTTATTTACACTAACTGACAGTTTCCAGCTCAACTCTAGTTCCACCAGTTGCGGGAGGATAAGCGTTGGCGGCGCCTTTGTTCCTAAGACTGCAACGCAGCCATGCTGATATTCAGTACAACAGCACTCCCTCTTGTTTGATATTGTTTACATATAATATGATTCACATGCAAGTCACTAAGAATGTTTTTTGTTTTTGTAATACTTAAAGCCATTTGTTATGTTATGCTCTCTAGTGCATGCAAGCTAAAAGGTTTAAGTAAGGTTAATTGCCACACAAACAATATGAATTTTTTAAAATGCTGAATTTCTAATGTGTAGGTACATGTATCCTTTTATCTCACCTTTTGAGTCGCCTTTATATTCAGAACATGAATTACTGCCATAAAGGTCCTCTTCCTAATGAGCAAGCTAACAGTGAACAAGGTCAAATCTTCAGAAAATAGCACAGGCAAAGAAAGTTAAATGCCATGACTCAAGAGAAGACTTTTTTAGGAGCTTTTTTAGTCGGAGCAGTGCATAGTGAAACCCAGATTTCGGGGTTTGCGTATTTCTTTGGCTCTTGAAAGCATAGATGCATATATTAAAATCCCACACTACTGAAGACATCAGTCCAGTGGCTTATACTGCCCAGAAACAAGTGTAACTCTGACCTATCCCATTTCATGTAGGTTTTACATATGCAGTTCTGAGGGAAAAAAAGAGACTGCAGATCAGAAATTCTTAAATTAGCATCCCTAGAAGTATGGCAACAAGTACATTCCAGTGTCTGCTGAATTCCAACACAAGAACACCCCATTCTGCTTAATGTGAGGTATCAGTGATGTACTAAGTATTTGGGGTGATCACCTAAAATACATTTTAAACCCCTGTCACACTGACCCTTGTTTCCACTACATTGCATGAATGCAGTTAGAACTTGTACAACTTAGCAGGAATGCAGGAGAAATCAGTAAGGATGTAGTATTGTATCCCTTGACGTGAAGCAGACATGCATTTTTGGACATGTTGACCAATTACCAGGATATCTAACACCTTTTAGGGACTTGATTGGCGTATAACATGAAAGATTGAATGGTGCTCTGATTGGGTTGTCATTTGAATGTCATTGCATTGTTGCTACAGTATGTCAATGGAGTTCTCACAATGTCCTCTTCAGTCTTGTGCTATGACCATAGTAGATCCATGACACGTTATGGAACACCATGCTGAGTTTTTGTTACGTTCTTCTGTGGCTTACCACGGCACAGTAGGTTATAAGCACATTATTGTCATGTTCAGAAACTTTTGTATAAATACTGGATCCAATTCATGACATCATCACGTCATCATGAAAAGCACTGTGCTTGTCGTGGTATTTATACCAACCAGCCGGACACAATGACAACATCGTAAGTATATGATAAGTGCCTGGTAAGAAACAATCTCACTGGACCTGGTGAGCACGTGATCATGATAGGATACCATGTTTGATGCATTGAGAACCTGACAGCTGAGGAACTTGAAAGGTCCATTCTTACCTTTATTTCCACTATATTGTTTGAATTTTGTAGGTTTCAGTGGGAACTTCACCAGAGTGTGACAGGAGTATTATTTAATGAAAAGGGTATGAAAACCACTGCTGTGACAATGACTCTTGATGACATTACTGGATGACAAAAACAGTGTTAGTGGTACCTAAACATAATTGGAATTTTAAAAGATAATCATTAACCATGGCAAAAGTTTGGTGTGAGGAATAGAAGGGTTCAGTTCTGGCTTTACTGGCAGGGTGTTACAGTACTGTAAGTGTCAGGTTGTTTCCATTATTAAAATTTTAAAGACAGCAATACACAAGGACAAGGTCAAGCAGCAGACACTGGGGAGGACAAAATTTCATACCAGCAGAAGGTGAAAACCAACCTCTGCTAACATGAATGACTGCTAACTCATTCCAAGGTCACTCATCAGCCAATGGAGTGACATCAAATGTGACCTTCAAACACATTAGCAAAATTATTTGAAATAAGCTCAAAGAGGTGGGGTGAAGTCATGCAAAGGCAGAAAAACCCTTCATCAGTGAAAAGCAAAAAAAGAGCCAAACTGAAATTTGCAAAAGACCACAGAAATTGAATAATAGAGAAATGGAGTAAGGTCTCCTTCTCTGATTTTCAAAGTTTTCAGCTTTGGCCAACTCCTGGCTTACTTATGATTAGAAAGGGACCTGAAGAGGCCTACAAGCCACCGTGTCACACCAACTGTGAAACGTGGAGGAGAATTAGTGATAACCTGCAGGTGCTTCAGCAAGTTGGGAGTCTGGTAAATTTGTCTTTGTGAAGTACACATGAATCAAGGTTATCCTGGATGAATATCTGCCTTCTCCTGCCCTGACTAACTATGTTCTCAATTTTTTTCCAACAGGACAATGCTCCATGCCACACAGCCAGGTCAATCAAGGTGTGAGTGGTGGACCACCAGATCAACACCCTGTCATGACCAGCCCAATCTCCAGATCTGAACTCTATTGAAAACCTTTGGAATGTAATCAAGAAGTAGGTGGATGCTCACAAGCCATTAAATTAAGCTGATCTGAATTTTTGCACCAAAAGTGGTATAAAAGTGGTAAGTTGCAACAACAGCAATGTGAAAGAATGGTGAAAAGAGGTAATGACTTGAATTCCTTCTATGCACTCTTCGAGGACAAGACCACTAATAACGGAGCTTCAGCCCTCGTGAGCGTCAGTGAGGGCCGCCCACTCAGTGTCTCAGAGCATGACGTAAGGAAAGCTCTGAAAAGAGTGAACAGCAGAAAGTTGGTTGGTCCTGATGGAATTCCTGGAAGAGTGCTATAAGTTTGTGCAAATCAGCTGGCTCCAGTGTTCAGCTGCATCTTCAGTATGTCACTTGTCCTGTCCACAGTGCCTGCATGCTTCAATAAACCCACTATCATTACTGTGCCCAAGAATTCCAGCCCTGTTGGTCTGAATGATTACCGTCCTGTGGCTCTGACGTCAGCGGTAATGAAGTGCTTTGAGAGACTTGTAAAGGATCTTATCTGTGCTTTATTACCAAAATCCCTTGATCCACTACAATTTGCTTATCGTCAAAACAGAAGCACAGATGATGCCATCTCCCATGTCCTTCCTACTACACTTTCACATCTGGACATTTGGAAAGGGAATTATGCAAGGCTTCTTTTTATCGAGTACAGCTCAGCTTTTAACACTGTAGTCCCGATCAGCCTCATCATGAACCTCAGTGAACTGGGACTTGGTCAATCGTTATGCTCCTGGATCCTGAGCTTCCTGACAAACAGACCACAGGTGGTAAAGATCGGACAGCAGTTGTCAGAAAGCATCACACTGAGCATCAGATCACCTCAAGGTCGCTGCCATGCTCGACACAGCTCCAACTCCATTGTGAAATTTGCAGATGACACAGTGGTGGTTGGTCTGATCCAGAACAATGATGAGACAGCTTATCTGGAGGAGACAGCAGCACTATCTTCTTGGTGTAAGACCAATAACTTGGACTTAAATGTCTCAAGAACCAAGGAGAAGTGGTGGACTTCAGGAGAGGAAAGCAAGACTCTCAGGACATGCCGCTCAAGATCAACGGGACTTGCTGCTTAACTAGAAACCATATTTAAATAAATAAATAAATCCAGAAATATTAGCAACTATCCAAGGGAAACTCCACCCTGAATCATATTTCCTGATATTTGCAGTTTAGCACTGTATTTCCACTTTTTGTGAGACTTTATCTCTAGTATGATGTGCTAACCTCACAAGGGTACATTGCAAATGCAGGTTATGTAAGCAATATTTGACTTACATTTGGCTCCAAACCCTCCGTTGGCATGAGGCTGTTGGCCATAGCTAATCACCGCCATGCTGATATTCAATAATTATAACTATACTATACTATACCTATATTTAAATTCAAAGACAAAAAAATGAAAGCTTCCTTGCTTCTATAAAAGAGAATGCAGAGGAGAAGGACCATGAGTCTTGCATCCAGCACATTCAACTCATCCATCTGGTGTTGGTTGGTCCCAATTTTGACACCAGGATGGTAGGTGCTATTCTGCATTTGGCCACAGTGAGTTGAGGCATCTCGCCCCTTCTGTGCATGGAGTAAAGCTGACCATGGTGCTGAATACATGCTGGGTTTTCCTCTGTTTGCTTGAGTGCGAGAGTGGCAGACAGTAAGTGGCGCTATCTCTAGGCCCGTCATCACCAGCTCATTGCCTAGCTAGCTAGCACATAGTTGACTGTAAGTTGCTAAAGAAATTGGGTTCCCTTCTTTTTTTAATTCTTGTTCTGTATATACTATTATTTTTCATATTTACAAATAATGTTGCTAACCTTTCAGACTAAGAAACTATCACTACAATTGAAAGACATAGTGAAATAAATATTAAAATGCTCCACCTGTGTGATTATACTAAAATTACTACTTGGAACACTTCTTGTCTTAATCAAATTAGTGGCTAACTGACATGTCATAGTATTTAACAGGAGAAATGTTCAACAATCTCGAAAAAAGGTTTTTTTGTTTGCCTCTAAAAACAAGTAAAAGTGAACAGAGCCTGAGCTTCATAGTTAAAATCAGAGGGTAGAGATAATGGAGGAAAAAACTCCCTTGAATTCGAAACTTTAATCCAGCTGTCTAAGCTTCATTTCTGATATTTTTCAGACATTATGATGTATCGTATATTATCGTGTACCGTATTTACAAATAACATACAGCTCATACAACTCCAACCCATATAGTCACATTCATCCATCATCCGCATAATTCCCATACTCCGTCTGCCTTTTGGATTTGCTTAGAGAAAAATATTACTTTAAATGCTCTCCTGTGCAAAATGGTACATTTTATTGAAAAAATATGCACATTTTCTTGTTTGTTTGTATTTTTTGTATTCCTTTGTATTTTTTGGTTGTGTGTGTGTTTTATGTTATTTGAAGCTAAAAGGAGAATAACTCGTTTCACTACGCAGGCTGACGTGAATCAGAACAACAAAGGCCACACAACACAAACACCAGAGACTGCCAACCACACTGCAAAAATACACACTAAACACACATCTCTCTCTCTCTCTCTTTTTCTCTTTCTCTGTTTTTCTCTCCCTCCATTTTACTGATTACAGGTTCTCAGCAGAAATGCCATTTAGTGCACATACACACAGCACAGATCCCTCTCTGTGGGCTAATTGCTCGTTTAGGTACACCACACTTTCTGAATAATAATGCAAGCCATGATGCAGTGTGTGATTTAATCTGCATCTCAATCATAGTGCGGTTAGCTAACAGTGCTTACCTGACCTGCATAGAGGTGGGGTTTTTTTTAGTTCAGTGAGCACACAGCATGAGGAACAATGTATGGCCATTATACTCTGTTTGTATGTTTAAAAGGTTCACAGGTTCATGTTTGAATGTTTCATTAAAAAACTCTCACTAATGAATCCATGCGTCTTTTAATTAAAAGACAGAGCATCCGTGTTTAAATATCCTTTTACTTTCATGGTAGAAAATGAGAATGAATAAAAGGGAGAGGGAGAGAACATTGTAATAATAATACACTCTCACTCACTCATTCTCTTTACCGATTATTCTGTATAGGGTCAGGGGAGGCCTGGAGCCAATCCCAAGGAACTCGGGGCACTAGGTGGGATATACCCTGGAGAGAATGCCAGTCCATTGCAGGGCACAAGCATGCACATACACAATCACACACTTACTCACACACACACTACAGGCAATCTGGAAACACCAATTAGACTACTCTGCATGTCTTTGGGCTGTGGGAGAAAACCAGAGTACCTGGAGGAAACCCATCAAGCATGGGAAGAAAATGCAAATTCCACATACACAGACCTGAAGTTGGGACTTTTGCCCAATATGGGCAATTTGGAAATGCCAATTAGCTTAAAATGCCTGCCTTTAGAATGTGGGAGGAGACCGAAGCACACAGACCCGAAGACAGGACTTGGACCTGGAGGTGCGAGGCCACAGTGCTAAACAATACGCCACCATGCCACCCTTAACAATAATAATAATAATAAAAAGAAGATGTCAAAATGTCGGATAGCATCTTTAAGTATAGACATAGTTACAAAGCAGTTCTTCAGAAGCATGGATGAAGATTAAGATCTCAAACAAAGAAAAACAAAATTCCTTTAAGAAATGTTAATGTTTATGGACTACTATTTCCATCTAGCCATCTAGGAACCTCTGTAGTCCAACTAGGGACTGTGGAAGCCAATAGTGATTTCAATGTATTTATTCCCATTTTACCACCATAGTAGGACTTCTGGTTAACATTCACATGCACATTCACACACTATAGGCAATTTGGTATAGACATATAGTCTAATCTGCATGCCTTTGGACTGTGGGAGGAAATGGTAGTACAGTGAAACCTTGGATTGCGAATAACGCGGTTTGCGAGTGTTCCGCAAGACGAGCAAAGATTCTTAATAAATTTTGACTTGGAAAACGAACAAGTCTTAATTTACGAGTACCGAGTATCATATACAGTAGCACGCATGCGCTTCTTGTTTTGACCCCGAGCGTCACGTGATCACAACTGAGCCAACAGTTTTTCTCTCTCTTGCACTGCGGAGTTGTGGGTAATCATCTCCCCTGCTCGGTCTTAGTCCGCGTCTCTTACTGATATAATCAACATCCGTGCAGGCGTGTACTGTTTACTATAACATTGTGACCACATGTGTGTGCGTAAAACATCTTTTATTTTGTGTCTGTATGCGTGTGTGTACAGCGCGCGTGTAAAGCAAAAGCAAATTTCATTAGAGAGGTTAAAGGTTGCGTGTCATTGGACATCGTGCCCCACACACACAGACCCCTCCTACTTTTGCCTTTACAGACACACACAGACACACACACACTCTTTCTCCCTGCTCTACACAGAAACACTGCTCTGTTGCGATTCTTTTTAAAGGTGCAGGTTAATTTGTTTTATTTTTACTTTACAGCAGTGAATCCGTTAGTGTGTCGCTCAATTGAGTGTCATTAGAGAGATTTCTTGTTTATTTTTCTGATAAAACAGTGTTTCCTTTGTGTGTGCGCGTGTGTGTGAAAAGAGTGGAGGAAGGGTAACTGTGTAAGACGAGAAGGGGGAAAGGGGAGGGGCTTTAGCTTCACACACACATACACAGCGCCTGCGTGCACAAATGGAAACACTTATCTGTCGGGATGTATTTTTACTTTTTTTAAAGGTAAAGTGCAGGATAATTTGTTTTATTTTTATTTTATATTTTGTGTTAATTATTTTTATGTATTTATTTATTTTTTGGGCTGTGGAATAAATAATTTTCCATTTTATTTCTTAAGGGAAAAATGTATTTTGATTTACAAGTTGAAAAATTTATATTGATTTACATTTTTTTGAAATACGAGCCCGCTTCCGGAACGAATTATGCTCGTAATCCAAGGTTCCACTGTTTCCAGAAACCCACCAAGCATGGGGAGAACATACAAACTCAATGCACACAGACCCTGAGCATGGAACCGGCAATGGAACCCGGACCTTGGAGGTGCAAGGCGACAGTGCTAACAGACTGCTATTTAATGTAGACATTTCTCTGTGTTTAATAGTACTTAAAATCAAGAAACTACTCAACAATACCTGCCTTTAAAGATGTTGAATAGAAGAAAAATGCAATAAGACGAGATGAGCATGAGGGACTTAAGACAGCCTGCACCATCAGTCAGGCCAGAGGAGTTTGCCAGAGCTATTCCAATGTATTTGCTGCTTGACAGTCTCATAAATAATTCACACAAAACTGAAGAAAAAAAAAAAAACTCTCTAATCAACCATTGTCTTTTGCTGTTTCCAGATTCATGGCTTTGTGTCATATAAAATAAAATGATGCCTGTCACACTGCAACGTGTCACTTGTCACCTTCTGGGTTTTCTATTGACATTTGCAAAGCTTTTATTTTTAAAGTCTAATTATTATCCATAATATCCATGGGCTAAATATTAAATTTTCATAATCTTATGCAACACACTGTCCTGCTCATTATAATACACGGTGGCATGCGTAATGAATTGGGTATACTTCTGCACAGTGTGCTGACCATGTTGACGCGTTTGTAATGCTGCATATATTGTGTGTAAGGGAAGGGGACTATGACACGGTATGTACATCATACAGTGGATTGTGTTCGTCTACAGAACAGCACTGCTGCCCTCTGCTGTGTACACAGGGTTCTTCAGGTTTTAGAGTACCTCAGAAACATTTAATCAATCATCTCTGATATATAACGTCTAACCAGATGTAGCCAACAAGGAATTCACCTATTTGCTATGAATCTGAAGCTTCTAATAAGCAGCACTGGGAGCACCCTGACTCTGTGTGTGTATTTCAATGAAAACTACTGTACAGTCCTGAGTTTGAATCTGTTATTAATGTAACTTGCTTTTAATGGAAGGTGCAAAAATGTAGGCTATGTCATTATTATTTTCAAAAGTTATGGGTGTTGATGATAACGTTGAGATGCCTCCATTTTAACCCATAAGAGCCCAAACATGGCACACATGGCATTTTCACTGAATTTTTAGGGTTAAAAGCCCTACGTGACATATTTCACAGTGATATTTTCTTACTTTGTTTTAGATCAATTTGTTCAAGAAGGGTTGTCAAAACAGGTTTATTATACAGTATGGGATGTTTTACAATCATTAGAATTGTTAAATATGATTAAACTTACTTCCAGTAACAAAATTCAAGCTTTTTAAAATTAGCTTGTTCTGTCAAAACGTGCTACTTAAGCACGCCAACCATCCATCCACATATCTACCTAAGAACCTCTTTAATCCAACTAGGAACTGAAAAGGCCAATGATGACCAGTGTATTTATTCCTATTTTTAGAACTGTGGTCCTAAAATTATCCCTCATTATGGGAATGCCAATTAGCCTAATCTGCATCTCTTTAGACTGTGGGAGGAAACAGAAGCGCACAGACAAGGCGACCGAGCTGCCCCAGATGTTTGTTAGATATCACTTACAGACTTCCTGTGTTGAAGTCAAGGATAAAGCTGAATAAGGAACTTTCCAGAACATTTAAATGGGCTGTGACACCTGTGTCATCATGGGTTCTTATAGGCTACGATCATTGTTTACTTTGATTAGTCACAGGCAATATGATGACTTTTTGCTGTAAACAGATCTTTGATCCATAGCTTCAAGTCTAACTCATAATTGTCTGATGTACATCCTCCGATCTAACCATCTAATTATCTCTATTAAATGACCTCAGTTGTGGCTCAGTTAGCGTTAACAAATTTCCTCTGGCCTATTGTGTCAGCATTAATAAATAATTTGTGATGTTTAATTTTTGCTTCAATAAGTGATCTCTGTTCCACTGTTCTAATGACGAGCCAGCGAGACTCACTGAGCTCATCATTTGCTTAAATCCATTCCGGAATTTCCCCCCTGCACGCTCCGCCCTCAATCACGGCACACCTGTATCTGATCAGGTAATCATCGCTGGGCTTTATAAGCACGCCAAGGACGGCACTCAGCGTCACTCAAAGGCAAGTGTGCCATAGCTCCCAAAGATATTCTTGCACGCTCTACTTCCGCCCACCAAGCTATGTGGCAAGTGTGCCATAGCTCCCAAAGATATTCTTGCACGCTCTACTTCCGGGTTCGCGGGGGATTCCCCGACGTCATTGCCTGCCCACTCATTGCATCACAGGGTATTCCCCTGCTCTTTCCTAAACCACATACAGTACCCACACACACCAGCTCTCACACACACACACACACACCCTGCTCTTCCAGCCCCTGTTCATTTAACCCTGCTGCATTCAATAAAATCAGTCTAAGTTAATCTGGCTCTGCTATTGGGTCTTTCCTCTTTCCACGCTCGCCCCTGACAATCACTCGATTCAGATCGAAGTTCTAATCTCTCTAAGGCTCTAATCAAGCTCCTTTTAACTATAGACTCAACTCTAACCAATTATATCTGATCTCTAGGCCTATCTCTAATCATTTATCTCTGATCATTAGTCTTTACTCTAGTTATTTTTTGATCTATAATCTCACCTCGGACTTATAATTGTTGATTTATACTCTCAGCTCTAATCGATCATCTCGGGTCTATAGGCTTATATCTGATTAATAATCTTTGACCTTTACTCTCAGCTCTAACCGATTATCTTTGATCTACAGTCCTAGCTCTAATCTCTAATTTTTGATCTATTGTTATAGCTCTAACCAGTTATCTCTGATCTATGGCTCTAACTAGTCTCAGCTCTAACCAATTATCTCTGATCTATAATCTTAGCGCTAATCACTTATCTCTGATCTATAGACTCACCTTTAACCAATTATCTCTGCTCTATGGTCATAGTTCTAACCAGTTATCTCTGATCTATGGTTCTAACCAGTTTCAGGTCTAACCAGTAATCGTGAATCTATAGTTTTGGCTCAGCTTAGGCCACAGTGTAATTTGAAATCTGAAAATCTCCTGTGGCCCACCGAAATCTTTAATCACAACTCTGATCTACAGTAGATGGGACACACAAGACAAATCTTTTTTATACACCAATTATACTTAACATGAACTACATGATGAAATCAATAACATTGATTATCAATTACTTTATATACTGTAGCAGTAAATTACTCACAGGATAATGGGCACCCAAGACTTATCTATGCCTATGGGGACCAAAGACTAACCTGTCTGGCCCGATTCTATAAAAAAAGCCAATTTTGCACAAACAGATGTAAAACAATTGTAACTCTGCCCATTCCTGCCCATTAATTCTGTAGCACATTTATGAGGTCAGGCACTGATATTGGATGAGAAGGCCTGGCTCGCAATCTCCATTCTAGTTCATCCCAAAGGTGCTCAGTGGGGTTGAGGTCAGGGCTCTGTGTTTGGGCCAGTCAAGTTCTTCCACACTGAATGCATCAAACCATGTCTTTATAGTCCTTGCTTTGTGCACTGGGGCACAGTCATGTTGGAATAGAAAAGGGCCTTTACCAACCTCTTGCCACAAGGTTGTAAACAAGATGTCTTGGTATACTGAAGCATTAAGTTTGCCCTTCACTGGGGATAAGGGGCCTGATTAAAACACAATTAACAAATTATATACACACTTTTTTTGTTGATAATTTCAAACTTCAAAAAGCAACATAATGGTATGAAATTAAGTTTGTTTGTTTTTTTTTAATAGTAATGACTCCTTGAAGCCCAACTGCAATACCTTTTTCACCCACCAGTAGGCTGCAGCAAGCACTTTTGCGCTTTTGCAAACAAAATTGCACTAGGGAAAAGCAGGGGAAAGAAGTTTAATAATCATGTGTTTACAAAAAAATATATACTGTACAAATACATCTCTGATACAAATAAATACATTAAGTTTGTTTTCTAATTTGACTAAAAGTGATGGGAAGATAATAACATTGTTTATCTTATTTCACTACCTGTTAAGGGAAGGGACAGAAAATATTATGTAGCAAGTAAACATATTCATTCTCAAGTTTGACGTGTTGGAAGCAGAAAAAAATGGCCATGCATATGGATCTGTTTGACTTTGACAAGACACAGGTTGTGATGGCTAGACATCTGGGTCAGAGCTTCTCCAAAACAACTGTTTTTGTGGCGTGTTCCTGATATGCAGAGGTTAGTATTTATCAAAACCATCAACAGGTTGTATGGGTACAGAAGACTCATTGATCTGAATGGGGCGTGAGGGCCAGCACATCTTGTGTGATTCCACAGAGAAGCTACTGTCACACAAAGTGCTGAAAAGGTAACTGCTGGTTTTAATGAAACAGATGATCAGGCTGGTTATTAGTATACTGGTGATGCTGAATCCTGAGTGGTGGGAACAGATGAGAGGGGAAATTAGGTTGTTGCTGAGGATGTTACAGAAACAAACAATTTTTAAATTGTATCTTTAGACAATGTTTTACTGCAGCCAGTCACAGTAAAACATTTGTTTCCATTTCTTAAATTTAATCTACATAATTTCATTTTATAACACTTTTGCACAGTATGGTATATATGTGTGTATATAATAGTTCAGCATGGTAAAAAACAACAAACATAGGGGACATAAATTACCTGTGCATTGGCAACTGCATGAAATTCCCTGACCAGTGGTTTATACACAACAGTGAGCAGGTCAACATAGTTCTACACTATCAAAAATATGATATAGCATTTATACTCTCCAGTGAACAGTTTTTGCTTTGACCCCTCACAAAGTGCATGTTACCCATAGCTCGAGGTATAGAAAAAGCAAAATCTTCACCATGCAAGGTTTTTCCTACTCTGGGTTTTTTTCATTAAATGAAAAAGCTATTTTTATTCCTTTTCAATTTATATGAGATAGAATCAACTTGTCATTGTTTATGAAAAGTGGTTTAGTTGTAACATGGAATAATCACAAACCAGGTAATATGAAGTTGTACATAAGTCTATTTAACATTTGCTGTGATTTGGTCACATGTTTTAAAACAGTGCTACATTGTAGACAAGAAGATGGGAATTAATATAATACATAAGGTTGGAGTCTGAAACTTATACACTATAGCTGCAGAGTATTGCTCGCAAATGTAATAATGAAGTACATGCTTGACCTTAAAAAAAAATGTATACCTTTATATATAGACTGCCTAGTCTTGATGTGATAACCTGCTCATTCAGTACATTCAAGTCATCAGCTGACTTTATTTTATTGCCACATGATGTTGCTGAGCCTAGACCTGACCAACTGAAGCAACCCCAGATTATAACCCTGCCTCTAGAGTCTTGTACAGTGGCCACTATGCATGATGGGTGTGTGACTTCACATGCTTTCCTTTTTACACTGGGATACCCATCGCACTAAAATACAGCATGGACAAACATCATCGCTCGTCAGACCACATGACCTTTTTTTTTTTTACCCAAGAACCATTTATTCTGATTAACTTCACTGACAAGTGTTTTTCTTATGGACTGAAGCTGTCTAGCCCCTATCCAGTGAATTCTCATCACATTCTGTCCATATGAAAATGTTTTTTACTGTTGATTTTTTTTTTAACCATGAACTTTACCAAATGTTTAAGTGATCTCCATTTATGATTTTCTTTATGACCACGTTTCTTTTACGAAGTTGACGATTAAGCACAATCCTTCCAGGCTTTGATAATGTACTGTATTGAAGGGTTCTTAACCCAGTTCCAGTAATTTTAAAACTCCTTAGTTATTTTCTTTGCTTGTGACAGCCCAGTAATTTGACCCTTCTGAAAGGGTGACCTTTTGTTTTTTTTGGCCAGCCAGTGTGTATATAGTCATGTATATGGTATCATGATTGGCAATATGCTATATCATTGTATGTATTGTTATTGAAATAGACCAAGAAACTACTGTAAGCAAACCACATTATAGATGCAGACACTGGCATTATACAGTATATGCAGACACTGACTTCTTAATGGCCAGATTTGTAAGTGAAAAAAAAATAGAAGATGTAGTAGCACTTAAAGGGCATGTAATCTCAGTAGGAGAGCCTATATGACACTGAATGTGCTTTTCTCCTCTGGTATGGCATCCATGTGCCAATTTCATATATGGGAAGCCTACAGGGGTTATATAGGGCTACCTATACAATTTATGACATGTGTCAAAGCAAGGAAAAGCATCATCTTCATTTTATATCATAATTTTATTACAGTATATTTGTTATTTGGTTTTTATGGTGTTGTTTGAAATCTCAATGCTCAACAGTATCCTGCCTTGTGATAATATCACTGGCTCAATGTTGTGCAAATCCTTAGAGCAGGGTTTTTTTGTTTTGTTTTTTTTTTGGCACATTTTTTCACATTACAAAAAAATCCCATGGCACACTACCAATATAAAATGTGACAAAATGACACACTGTAGCCTAACACACTACATGTAATGACAATTTAATTTCTCAATTTGTTTATACTCACTCAGTGTGAAACCTCAGCCTGTTTAGATGAAAACAAAGCTGATATCCTGGCAGGAATTGAAGAAAGGCACATACAAAGCAGTCACGCTTGAAAAGCTCAGCTCACATAGATAGATAC
Organism: Leiocassis micropogon; assembly: GCA_028565275.1. NCBI lineage: Eukaryota > Metazoa > Chordata > Actinopteri > Siluriformes > Bagridae > Leiocassis > Leiocassis micropogon. The sequence goes on along the minus strand of JAOVVA010000009.1, from coordinate 21,804,094 downwards.
TAGGTAGCTCGCTCTGTGAGCTCTCTCTCTCATACACCTTTTGTGTTTTTGTTTTTTTTTTCATTAAAGTTGCCTGTTTCTCAGTGTGTTCATACAGGCATACAAAATAGTCTTGTTTTGAAGTGATGGGTGTTTCGTTTGGAGATGGCATTTAAGCTTGCTTGGGACCATGGCACTGTTAGATAGCTTTTCTCCATACACCAAGCACAAGTCAGAGCCATCAGATCCCCAGTAAAAGTAATCCAAGCGAGAGATAACTTTCACTGTATGGCCTTAAGCCCACTGTTCTTTGCTTTCTTTTGACCATCACTCATACTACGTCCTTCATCTGGGTAAAAAATTTGTCCAGGGCCCAGTTCAAAGTTTGCACTTTTTAAATATCGTGAATCTTTTTCAAATACTTATCCGTTGCTTTCACCGCAACCTTTCGAGAACATCATCAATTCTATTGAATGATGAATTAACAAGGTCATGAATTGACAAGGTCATTATTGTGATACCTACTGCCACCCACTGGCATGGAGAAGTATTTCTATTACTCTGCCAGTCACACCATCGCAGGAACAGGTGATCAATAATGGCAAATTAATTCCAGTAACTAAATAAAAAATTTTGGACCAATTAAGTCTAATTGGATAATTTCCCATGGCACACTTGACAATTTCTTACAGCACACTTCTGTGCTGTGGCACAGTGGTTGAAAATCACTGCCCTAGAGTGTCCTTAGAGGTGCGGCACAGGTGATATTTTGAGATATCACTTTATGTAATTGAGTTCCACAAAAAAATATTTTTGCTCTAACCTTAAAATTGCAGTTAAATTAATATATTGAATACACTGTTGCTAAGTTATAAAGTTAATAACTATTATTATTCCCTTTTTATTGTATAGGGGTGGTAAAGCATAAATAAAACTGTGCTATATTAATAAAGTTAAATCTAATTGAGTTGAATTGTACAGTATTATTATTATAAGTATGAAGTTGTTAACTGTTATTTCTTATCTTTCTGAGAAATACTACCGTAATATATATGTTGCAGAAATTTTGGCTGCTTCTCTTTATTAGCTCCTGATGATTATGAACTTAATTAATGACTTCCAACAGGGAGAAGATTTAAACCTAATGGCCCTCACATGATGATCAAATAGACCATGTAGATGAGAGAATACTTGTTCTACTGTAAGCAATTGTGAAACCCAACATACTTCCATTTATTCTATTATTTATTTCCCCTTGTGCCCCAAAACAGCCCTGACCCCTTGCGGCATGACTCTACAAGACCTCTAAAGGTGTGATGTGGTGTCTGGTACCAGGACATCAGCAGCAAATCCTTTACATGCTACGTATAAGATGCAAGGTGTGGCCTCCATGGATCGGACTTTTTCCCCAGCACATCCCATAAATACTCAATCGGATTGAGATCTTGTGCATACAATGTGTATTTTAAAGAAGAAGAATTATGAAGGGTGTGGCTTTTCCTTATAACTAATGTACTGTATGTACAGATTGTAAGATGAGGGATTAAATTATCATGTAATCTTTTTCCCATCAGTGTAACCCCATCACAGTGACTGTGGTTACTTCAGTTACTGTTACAGAACTATATTATGTTATGAATGGTAATGAATGCAAATATGTGATTTTTGGGGAATTTAGCCCCTGAATCCATGACTGTTATGAACAAATACATCAGCCTGGACAGATTCATCCCAGTGGGAATAAAACATGTTTTGTATTGAATTACTGTACTTCTTATTTTATTTCAGTGCAGAGTTGGCGTTAGAGATGATATGCAGTGCGTGGGGCAGCAGTTAAAGAAATGGTTTAATGAAAAATATAATTCATACAATTTCCCTCTATGGGGAATTTTAATAATATCTGATTAAAAAAAGGGCTTTATGTAAACGCTGCCTTGAAGTTTTTTTTATTCCCCTCTCTCTCTCTCTCT
>JAOVVA010000009.1:21791566-21801902 GCA_028565275.1 Leiocassis micropogon | reverse complement strand
TATATAGAGAGAGAGAGAGAGAGAGAGAGAGAGAGAGAGATAGATAGATAGATAGATAGATAGATAAAAAAAAATATATGTATATATATATATATATGGAAGTATATAGATAAAGATATACCCTGTGATATTCTGTAGATATATAGATTTAATAAACAAACAATAATTTAATGACCTTGTGGAATTATTCTGGTTTCGTAGACACATTGGCCAGGATGAATTGCCCCTAGTTGTGAAGCACTGGTAGAACTGATCTTCCAACCTGAGTGAATTCTTAAACTTTCTCTATTCTTGAAGCCTTTTATAGATTAAAGGTGAAACTGCAAAAAAAAAAATAATAATCTAGAGAGTATCTGAAGAATAATAGTTTAATAATAAATGCTTAATGTTTTGCTGTGGGTATTTTGCAGAATTCCACAAAATCCCCTGCTCTTTTCAGAAAGCCTCTTCTGGGCCCTTAACAAAAGCTTTAACTCTCAGGAGCTTCTGTCTTTCTTCAGATTGAGCCTCTCCTCACTTGGATTAGGTAACACTCTGGATTAGAGCATCAGACAAATAAAAACCTGTTCTTTCTCAGTAATCAAACACTTCTTGATGCAATGCATTAGACTAGCTTTGCGAGGAAGCAAAACATTGTGGAAGCGCTGTCACAGTTATAATATTCAGCTACGGGTGCTCCGATCATTCAGCTGTGCATTAGAATCAGCCAATAATTTTTTGATGACTTTATCGCTCAACTAGACAATCACATGAACTGACAGCCACATGCTGTCGCAAATCTGGGAAGTTTAAAATACATTACATTTGAAATATGCAAAGTTTTTATGCAAGCCACCATAGGCTATTCTATTGGTTTCAGTTTCTTGATAAATCACAAGACAATGGAATATGTTGCCTTCCAATAAATTAAAGTGTTTAAATGTGTGATACTAATTGTAGTTGTGCACTGCTGTTTAGAATAGTATAGAATAGTATTAAATTAGTAGTAGAATATCCTTTTTCCTGCTATAAATACTAAATAAATAAACAATATTACACAATACATAAAGCACTTTAAATTTAAGTCTCAAAAACCCACACACCCTTGATCAGGGATATTATTCTTTACATTAAATCAAGAAAGCCAACCACATTATCATGTTTTACAGTTTGTATCTTAATAATGTTAAGTTAAATTGAGGGAGGAATCGCATCATATCCCTCAATATGCTTACCAACCAGCTTCAACATGCTGGCTGATCAGGAGGGAAATGTTAATGTCTGAGTGTTCTCTAATTCATTCACAGAAGAAGCATTTTGAAGTTCAGCACCAAAGGCCCTGTATCATGTACATCCGTTACATCAAAGACCATAAGCCATTTAACATGTTCTGGTGAAATATGGTAGACAAAGACAGGAAGTTGTATAGATATAGAGACAGATCAGCCATAGGAAGTATTACCATATAAGGAATGAGGAGGAAGAGGAGGAAGAAGAAGTGGAGGAATACACTAACAAAAACCTATCACACAGATAGTGACAGCTTACCGGTCAACGTCAATGAAACTAGTATTTTATTTTCATTCTGTAATGACAACTCAAAAGCTTCATAATATTAATGCAATCCTCTAGAAAATGCCAGATATAAGAAAGAGAATATGTCCCAACAGTTAGTGTAATGACGTGGAGTACTATATACTGTAGAGTTAAATGTCCCAGTGCCGTTGTGCTTTATATCAGCATTTGTGAAATGCCTCTCGTCCAGTCAGATGAACTGCAGTATAATTTATTTTATTCTGTATATTTATGAAACTGTATACACAACTAGTTTCAATTGCCAATCAGTTCAATAATATCTTGGTTCCTTTCTTTCTCATTTGGAATGTAATGTTAAAATATGGGCAATAGGGGGCAGCATATTAACACGAATATTTTGTTCTGGCTTTTTTTTTTTTTTTTTCCCCCTGAGAAGACAAGGTGTCTGCCACATCTGAAACATCAGTGCAGATAAAACAACTTGAAATTTGATTAAAGTAATTTTATAAAGGAAGACAGTTCCATTACTGAAGCACATTTACTGCCACTTCAGGTGGTGTGTATGTGTTGGCTGCGGATCGTATTCCAGACAGAAATTGTACTCCTAATGTATACTGTATTTATGGCTTAGACACACACACACATAGACACAGATTTCATTATTATTATTATTATTATTATTATTATTATGATAAAAGCCTGTACATTTCTGAAGGCTGTACATTCGTGGAACAATATCCTACGGACAGATGTGACAAAAATCATCTTTTTATGCAAAGAGAGGTGTAAAGTGAACGAAAGGAACTGCTTATGATTGGGAGCATATAACCACTTCTATAGCACAGGCTTCTATTTATTTATTAATGATGTGACTGCTGAGAAAAACAGCAGGATGAATTAATGGAGTGTATAGGGCTATATTATCTGCTCAGATTCAGCCGAATGCCTTAAAACTAATTGGATGGTAATTCTGAGTGCAAAAGAACAACAACCTGAAGCACAATTTGAAAGCAACCCATGACTACGGGGGGGGGGGGGGATCCCATTCCTTTTATTTTTCTCTTTTATATAATCATGGTTATATTCCCACACCATGACTGTTTTAATCAATGAATATGAATAAATATGGCGACCTTGCCACAGAAAGTATTACCATAAATTTATAGACTACTCAAGGAGAAGAGGAAAGAGCTTATATTTGGTCACTTTCCACTCTAAAATAGACCTTTATATAACCCACAACCATGTGATATGACAATAGACCAACGCATAAAATCAAGCAGATATATTGCATTTATGTTTGAGCTAATGCTCATATTAAATTGTGGAATTTCACAGCGATCCCAGTCATTTTCTATTTTTTCCAGGCTTCACCCAGTTTGTGTGAGCCTGTGCATTCCAGTTTGTGCTTGACAGGAGACGAACCAGGTGTGGTCTTCCGCTGTTGTAGCTCATCCGCCTAATAGTTCTGTGAGGTGTGCATTCTGCAGTGCTTTTCTGCACACCCTTGTTTGTGAAGCATGGTCGTTCAAGCTATTTGAAACATCCTGTCTGCTTCAAATATTCTGCCCATTCTGCTCTGACCCATCTCATTAGCTATGTGTTTTTCCCCACGGACCTGCCACTCTATGGGTGTCGTTATTATTTTTTGCCAGCCTATCAGGCACTAACATCCATGCTGCTGAGATCACATATTTTCCCCATTTTGATGTTTGATGTGACCATGAACCGATGCTTTTGACCTGTATAAACCACTGTGAAGCATCTCATATGAACACAGAAACAGGAAAAATTGACACATTTGTACTGTAAAATTGATTGCGCTGCTACTGGATTTCCAGAAATGTTACTTTTTTTTTGTGCAGATCAATCACAGAAAAATCTATGTGTACAAACTAGATTACACTGTGGGTTCCATAAATTTATGTTTTTAGACTGAATATCTTAGGCACTCAATGAGGACAGTAATCAACAGTGCTGCTTTTCCTATCCCCAAGTTGTGCTAGATCTGCTTGGCTCATTGAGAGTGTTTCAAATGACTATTTAACAATATTCTTGATCAGTTTTTTGGTTTATATACATTGATCAGCCATTACAATTTAAAATATCATACCAAGTATTGTATGGGCAACACTTGCCGATTGCGGCATGACTCCACAAGACCTCTTGGGGTGTGCTGTGGTGCCTTGAGCAGAACGTTAGTGGTGGATTATTTGGGTGCTGTGGATTGCGGGGTAGGGCCTCCATAGATTAGGCTTGTTTTTCTGATAAATGCCATGAGTGCTGGATTGGATTGGGACTTGGAGAGTTTGGATCCTGGGTCTGCAGCCTTGGGCACTTTGCCTGCGGGGCCTTGTTGCTGTGGGTTGTGGTGCACTGGGTGTTCTGGTGCCTTTCTATTGTGGCCAGCAGTGACTTTCTTCAGTGATTTGTGCTGCATTGTTTTTTCTGTGTGATTGGACTGGACTGGTTGGCCTTTGGTCACGGGCAAGAGTGAACCTTGGGTGCCCATGATCTTGTCACAAGTTTACTAGTGAATAACTGACAATCTGTGATAATGATATGGCTGATTTAGTGTATATTTTTTCTTTAGTGGTTGGGCATATTGGTGACATGTGATACTATTTATTCTAACAATTCTTAACATTTTGTTTATGACTACGTGTACTATAACAAAACTAATTAAAAACTTCACTGAATGAAGAAATGATGGCCTGTCTAATGGGCTAGGTTTGGTACTTTCACAAAGAACTGCCCTGTCAATCAATCAATCAATCAATCAACCATCCAAACCAATCACTCAGTCAGTCAATCAAACAATATAACAATCAATTATTCTAGTTGATAAAATCGCTTCCATTAGCTCTTGAGCTCTTTGGATTTAGATCATTAATTTAGATATTACAAAGTTTCATACATAACCTGGAATATAATATGAACTTTCTTTTACTTTCATGTCATATTAATATTCAATTAAACGAAGTATATCCTAATTCATTTTAATTCATTCATTTATTTAGTCTTTTCACAATTCATAGCCCTGATCATCTCCCTGATCTTCCACAGAGACAGAGCTCATAAAGCCATAAACATCAATCACTTGACATTACGTACCTAATTAAGTCTAAAACGATTTGAATTTAAGATGCTATTTTATAATTAATCATTTTACTGACATCTTTAGTTATTGAGTTATAGATGCTGTTATATTTGAACTTCTATAAATAAGAAGAAGAATATGGATAATAATTAATCCACTTATTACTATTCACCAGCTTAATAATATATTGGTATAATAATAATAATAATAATAATAATAATAATAATAATAATAATAGCTCAGTGACTATGATGTTGGACTACTGATCAGAAGGTGACAGGTTGCCACTGTTGGGCCCTTGATCAAGGCCCTTAACCATAAAACTGCTCAGATGTATAATGAGATTTAAAAAAAAAAAAAAAAGTACTGTACAGTAAGTCGCTCTGAATAAGGCCGTAAATGTAGTAATAATGGAAAGGCAGAGCGAACAAGGGCGAGTTAACGGTAATGCTGAAACTGAGCTCGCGTGAAAACGTCTAGGAGGCTCCTCACGCGCGCACTTCCGGGAGCGCGCGTTTGAGTGGAGGCAAAGCGCGCGCAGCGCGTCTCCGTCTCCATCCCTCCTCCTCTCCTCCTCCTGGTGCTGATGCTGTTCGGTCACATTTGCGCGGCGGCGGATGCACGAGCTGCTTTGCCGTTTGTCTTCACTCGTCCGCGTGATCAGATCCACGGTGAGCCTTTACGGATTCCTGAATAATATGTTCTCTTTCCGGTGCGAGGTATCCGGGAGACGGCGCGTGTCGGGTGTCTCGATCTCGTAAACGGCCTGGTGAAATAGCGCGCGCGGTGAGTTATTCGCGTTAAACTGGATGTTTACAGAGCCGATCGGAGAAATGCGTGTCTGTGATTCAGTCCTGTTTAACAGCTCAGGCTTGAATCGAGACGCGCCGGGACTATGCATCGTGCATATCACAACAATAGGAGCATGCCTGCGCTGTGACTCGCGGTGTTTCTGTGTGCACTTTACTGCTCAGAGCCCTGTCAGTGTTCAGTCAAGTGTTCGCCTTTAACTAGTAGATAATTCAACACCAGAGATTGCACTGATTTCGTGCCAGGAACTGACCAGATGGTTGCGTCATAGGCATTTGCTCATGCTCATACATACTGTGTACTTTAATGCTCTCATTATTGCAAGTTATTGCATGGAGACAGTAAGTGCCAAGCAAAAATACCCAAGACTACAGTGTTTACTACCTGGTATCAATGCTGGTTACATTTCGTACCCTGGCATTCCAGTTCTGTTTATTACATTTTAGTTTTTTTTTCCCCCCCACTTGGATGGGTAGTATTTTTCAAACTGAGTTTCAGCTGCGCTATATCTCCAGGCATACATTTCCAATCTGCTGACTGTAAGTTTTATGTATTGTTTCTGACTCTGCAGCCCTTGAGATCTTTATCAAGCTTTTTTTTTTTTTTTTTTTAAGAGATGTATGAAACCCCGAAGAAGGGCTGAATTTGCACAAGATTAGAGCATGGATATAAATCGAGAATTGGTTAGAGGAAGACTGGATCTGGTAAATATTTAGGGAATTGTTAAAAGAAAAGTTTTATATTTAAAGAAAGTTCAGTTCTTTTATAAAGTTAAAATTTAATTTGACTTTGGTAGATGTCAAAGGAACATTGATTGTTTGCAGATTTATAGAAATTTGTCAAATCCCCTGGATGTTTGTAAAATTGTTGAATTTGGCAGACGTTTGCATTCATTCATTGATCTTCTATCCTGTACAGGGTTATGGGGGGCCTGGAGCCTATCCCAGGGGACAAGGGATGTATAAAAACCTGAAGAAGCGTTGAATGTGCAGAATATTAGAGCATGAATAAAAATTGATCTGGTAAAGATTTAGGGAATTGCTGAATTTGGCAAATGTTTAAAGAAAGTTTAAAGTTAAAGAAGGTTCAGATGTTAGAGGAACTGAAATTTTTGCAGATGTTTAGAAAAACATCCTTTTTTTTGTAGCAATTTGTATCAAATTGCTACATGCAGTTTGGAAAGGCATGTTCATGGACTGTGGGAGGAAACTGGAATACCTGGAGGAAACACAGCAAGCAAGATGGCGAAAATGTACACAGACCCAAGTCAGGAATCAAACCCTCAACCCTGGAGGTGCGAGGCCACAATGCTATCTAGACTTACTGAATTTAATAGATGTTTAGAGCAATGATGAGAAAAAATAGCTGAACCTGGTTGATGGTTAAAGAAAATTTGTTAGGTGGTTAGAGTAAGACTGTTTTTGTTAACTGGTTAAAGAAGCTCTAACTGGTGGATTTGGTAGATGATACCAATGGAAATGGCTAAAACAGGAATGAAACTGGTAGATAGTTACATGATGGCTGCATTTGATTGATGTTTCCAAGGCTTGGGGTGTAGTCTGTGTTCCAGTTCATCCCAAAGGTGTTCACCTGGGTTGAAGTTTGTGCACAGGGAATAGTCATGCAATTCAGTGACCGTGAATTGCAGTGCTATGTACATCATACAAAGACATTCTGTATGTCTTTGTAAGTGTGTTTTAAACTTTGGGGAAAATCCACATGTTGCTGTAATAGTCAGGTGTCTGCAAACATTTAGCCATATGTATAGTGCAGATATGAGAGTTTTGACATGAGACAAAAAAATAATTATTTGTATTATATGCAGTGCAATACAGAGGTTTTTCAGAATAAAATAACAATATAGTGCTGATGAATGGAGTATATTGAAGGATTGTCCTTGGGCAAAAAAATACAAATGAATTACGGCAGCATTTAATATGGTAAAGGATACAAACATCAGCAAGAATACAAATAAAAGATCTTGTGCAGTATACCAGGTTATCGTCCATATGTGCGAAAGAACAAGGATAAAAACACTGCGTTTTGCAAAGGTACAGTACAATAGTGCAATAGGCCAGAGACTGCACAGTGTCCTACAGAGGTCAGTCAGACCAGTCAGACATCATATATACTGTATGTCTAACACATCGTGTTTTGCATGTGGTACAACTAGAAATGTGAAGCATGAATACGCAGCTGACATATCTTTGATGCAACATGGACTAGAACCCTTAAAGGAATGCCATGAAAATTTGAAGCTGCTCTTTGAGCATGGGAGGATTAGTATAATGTTTCTAACAAAGGGTCCAGTGGGTTAGTCGAACAAGGCAGCACCCTGTGAGTAAAACTGCAGGTGCACCTGTCACTGTCTGTGTGAAATACTGTATGGTTTCCAAAACCTGATAAAGCTAAACATAGGGTGTAAAGTACAGGTTAGGTCATGTTGCATTATACAATATATTTTGCTCTGTAGTTGTACACTGTTCTGAGATCATGAAATATCCTTTCTGTTATATGATATTAAATAATATTAAAACATTTCATTGAATTCCCATAAATATTATAATTTCTATACAGTATATACATTAACAAAACTTTAAGCACCAGCAAGAGTAAATAGATCAGATTGCAGTGTGCTCTCCTGTATTGTTCCAGTTTTCATGCATTTTCTATTTCATGCGAGTTCTCTGCGCTTTGAGTTTTATTTAAAGCTAACACCTCATAGAAGTGTGTATGACAGTGGCTAACACAGTCAAAACATTGGCCGCCCACACTGCTAATGTCAGTCTACAAATTTGTTTTCGGAAATTAAATGCCTTTGATAATACAAGCCAGTGCTGCTGTATCCTTTTATTATGTGGATGGATGTAGGAGGGTTTTTGAGGCACAACTGGCTCAGTGATTATTTATCTTTTTCTCTGGGGATTTTTATTACACAGTTTTAGATGTGTTCTTACCATTATTATTATTTTTTTAATGATGGATGACCAATAATGATATACTGTATATTACTTTGTATATACACAGATCAACCAACGTAAAACATTATGCGCAATATTGTTCAGGTTCCCCTTGTGCCAGCTGGGTGACTCTTGCCCCTTGGGCATGACTCCACAAGACCTCTAGGGGCGTGCTGTGGTTTTTGACACCAGAATGTTGACAGCAGATTCTTTGGGTTCTGTGTTGGTGTGGCTGCTGAGGATAAGACTTGTTTGTCTGGTGCATCCCATGGGCTCTCGATCGGACTGGGATCTGGGGAGTTTGGAGGATTTAAGGCTCTAGGCTCTTTACCTGATGAGCCCAATGCCCGGCAAGCTGTGGTGCCCTGGGAGTTCTGGTGTCCATCATTGACTTTACTGGCGCGTTAGGCTTCATTGGCGTTGGACCCGATGGGTTAGCTTTTGGTCCCTGTGGTCATGGGCAACCCTTGGGTGCCTTGGATGATTCTGTCACCAGTCACACAAGTTGTTTGTATTAAAATATTTCTAATGTCTTTAGCTGTTCTGGTGTTAATTTGGTAGTCCTGTGAGAAGTTAGTAATCTCAACCATTATGGATGTTAGAATTTGCTTTTAGCTCCCAAAAGCAAAATAGCAAGAACTTTTTGTCATCCATTTAGCCTTTTTGATGCCATATTCATGAGAAATCCAGTACAGAAGCAAAGAATATAACAAATCTTTCATAATAATAATAATAATAATAATAAAACGTTTCAGAATACAATGCAGCTACACAAGCCAGTTGTTGTGAGATAAACCAGTGGCTTGTTAGCGATCTATGAGAGGACAGGTATGAAGGTCGTGATGGCAGTATTAGCATGAATGTTTAGGCTTTAGCATGAATGTCTGACCTGTTTGAGAATGCGTGAGAGCTGGACATACTGAAACACCAAAGTGCTGCTGCATCATACTCTTTAGTTAAAGACAAAGCAAGGGTAAAATCCATTTGGCACCAGTAGCAGCAGATTGTTGAATGGAATGGTGGGTAATGTATGAAAACCATTGCCCACAGTCAAAATAGATCATATTAATCTGCAGAGTGGATTTTTCCGGATGTTTTTATTGTGCAGTGGTATTATTTATGCAAGTTTATTGTTATTACTGTTAGTCTGCATGGCTGTTTTGTGCCTACTGAGTGCTAGCAATGACAGCAGTGTTCATCTCTCCCCATGTGGCTCTCTGGCAGCCCATGTCCACTGTCTAATCTGGAACCATTCCAGGCATTTATACCAAAGGAGATGGTTCTTGGCTGGTAAAATCAGTTTGGCTTCAGCACCTAAATGCTGCTGGGTCTGAAACCATTAATTGATATCTTTTAGTTACCATGACAACAGCTTAAGTAAGTTCCAAGAAAGTGTTAGAGTTTAAATAGTAATGATTAATGCAGGCTGCATACCCTCCTTATTAAAAAAAATATACATATAATAAAACATATAGATTAATGTTGCAGGGAGAAACATCTTAGTGGCAATTTAAGTAAGGAAATTAAACATGACGGACATGTACAGAAAAATAATCAATGATGAGGTGGTGTGATAGAGCCTGACACAAATCATTCATGATTTTTCAATTACAACATGTCCTGCGGTGTTCTATTGATTTTATACCACTGCATTTACAGTGTGTTTTATTAACTACAAAATGGGACTGGACAATTTAATAAAAAAAAAAAAAAAAAAAAAAATCACATTGCGCTTATTTTGACTCATATTACGATTGAGATTAAACTGACATATTTAACTATTAAATATACTGAACTTTTGTTTAGGGCTGCAACTAACGATTATTTTAATAATCGATTAATCTGTCGATTATTTTTTCGATTAATCGGATAAAACAAAAAAACCAAGAAAAGCATTCATTTCCAACCCTTTATTCAAAAACAGAACTAAAATCTTTAGAAAGTGCACAAA
>JAOVVA010000009.1:21779138-21791466 GCA_028565275.1 Leiocassis micropogon | reverse complement strand
TATTTTTTCTAATGAAAGAGTTCTCCTCCATGTTGCTTCCATGTCATAGACTAAAGTCACAGTTAAAATAATAATAATAATAATAATAATAATAATAATAATAATAATAATAATATTAATTGATGTGGTCAAGGTGGATTAGAAGTTCTAAACGTTGGTTTTGATTCATTTTTGATTAACTGCCCTAATGCAGAATATTTTTTTTAAGTTCCTTTATATTCTTAGATCTGTAAACATAGACTGAATAGCAGCAGAAATCCAGGACAAATTAGGTCAAGTTTAGTCACATAAGAGTTAGTTATGGCAACAATAAGTGTATTATGGGCCAAAAGTGGCTCATTGGTAAACAGCCGGTCTTTAACGTTTTTTTTTTTTTAATGGCATTTCAAATGTGGGCCAATACCATCCCAAATGCAACCAGTGTTTGTGTGGCATTTCAATTTTGGGCTGAAAATGTCCCAGCTGTACACTCTGCTCTGAAATACAGTCTCATCAAGCCAGTGTTTTTGTAGCCAGATTGGGATATAGACGGGCCCAGATGAATGAGTAAGCAGGGGTCATTATTGAACCGTCACTCATTTGCTATCAAAGGTTCACGTCCAGAGACCAAGCATGCAGAACTCTGTTTTTTTTTTTTTTAAAGCCATTTTAGTATTGGCTTGTGTGCCAGTTTAAAGCCATTATCTTGTTGAAAGATCAAAGTTTTAACCTCACCTCCATCACATGATTCCAGCTGCAGCTCCTTTGATGTTTTGTGAAATTCTGGTGCTATGGCGCTTTCATGCAACCTCAAGAAACTTTAAAAAGTGTTGCCTTGTCTGAGATCCTCTCTGCGCAATGCTGATTTCATGTGTTCATATGAAGTCTCTGGGGGGGTTATATTAATTCTGGAGTTGACTCAATAATGGACTGACAAAAATAATCAATAAGAAGTTAATCAATTACAGTTAATTAAGCATAAGTATATAAGCAAAAGCTTGTGTGTGTGTGTATGTGTGTGTGAGTGAGCAGGACCAGGTGTTGTCCCTCTGTTTCTAAGCACTGTGAAGGTGAGCGCTGTCCTCCCACGCTTGTTTCTTCTGAGGAAAGCTCATTATCTTCATACTCCTTCCAATAAAACACAGGTTCTCAGCAGTACTGACACCGCTCGTCTGTTAGGAAAGCACTCTCGATATACAGAGATAGACTTGCACATCAGCAGGTAGTGTGTTAACCAGTTAGTGATTTGTTTTCATGTTTACTTGTATATACTGTACATTATGCGGTTTGAGGGTTTATCCATTCACTTTGGTTTCTTTATGTCTTTTGGTGTGTTGGAGCGAATAGAGAGAATTAATAGCACAAAAACCCATCAGGACAAAGCGGTAAAGTGAAATTATTCAACATCAGTGATTTTTTTCCCCCCTTTCTCCGGTTGCCTGAATTGTGTCTGCACGATTCTAGTCTCAAAGCCTTACAGGTGCACGGTAATTCCCAATTTGCTGCTTTCTGTGTGCATTATTTAAATACACATTTAAATACGTTATATTTACTATTGTAATTTGTTGGCATTTCTAGACAAGCTGAATAGATAATCTGAATGAATGAATGATGATTTGTACCTTTATTTGGACCATTCATGCTGATTAACATCTACGCGCACAAGGTCTCAGATCTGATCTGAGAACGTGCCTCGCCAGAGAACAACAGGGCTGAGCACCGAGCCAAGGGAAGGGATCTCCTTATATGAGATCACAATAGGACGAAAATCTATGCTTTTGTTTGTACACACAGGAGACCAATCTGAATGTCTATTTGGCATAAAAGGTCCGCTTAAAGAAATCATTTCGCATGTGATACACGTGAGGAGCGAGTGTTCTTCTCTTTTACGCTGGATTTACCCTGCACTGTGAGTACTGATATATTGAACTGTCCAGCGAATGTAATTTGTCCAGCGAGAATTCGGACAGCACTAAGAAATAGTCAATACAGCTGCTGCAAATGTCGACTGAAGATAAACTGTCATGCTGCTGTGTGAAAGAAATGAATATTAGATCAATTAATATCGGAGTGACATTTGAACACCGGAGAACATTAAAGGTCGAAACAGATGCTGACATGACATTGGTTTCATGTGGCGATTAAGTCCGTGACGAAGTAACCGTGGCAAGCAAACAAGGGGGCGGAGCTAAACACAAAATCAATGCCGTCGACATAACCCTAATAAACAAATCGGCACTCTGGTAAAATGTTTTAGAAATGATTTTGCCACGAGACAAGTTGTTAATTATATTTTAGCATGATATGAGCCAAAATAAAATTAATATATATAATATATAATATATGTAAGCAAAAATGCATTAGTTTATTTTAGAACTATATTGAATTCCTTTAGGTAGGAGAGAGAGAGAGAGAGAGAGAGAATAAGGGAGTAATTACTTGCTATTAATTGAGTGTTCAGGCAGATAAGCGTTTTTTAAACAGCGATCTGTAATCAAGTGCCTTAAAACAAACACCGCTTCACCCTTTAAACACTATTGCTAAGATCTATGAATCATATATATTATATACTGTACTGTGTGTGTATATATACATGCACAAGAGGCAGAGGTTGGATATCCTCATCTGACACCTGACAGTCAAACAGCTACTCAGCAAAGTACAGTGTGTGTGTGTGTGCGTGTGTGTGTGATAGTTCTGGATAAACATCAGTAAAACAATCAATCCTGTGTCTGTGTTTGAGATCCCTTTTCCGAGTGCGTCCCACATGAGATCATCCTCACCGACCTGTGTGAGTTAACTCTTTCAGTTACCTGCTTATATATTGTAGAGTAATCAGAAATACTGTATCCAGAGTGCTAGCTAGCTATTAAATACTGTAAATACTGTTAGTGCAATAGCAGAGATGACACCGGGGTGACACGAGACAGCAGTGAAATACAGTAGTCTGTCTGATGATGTGAGAAGCTGCAGCACTATCAGCACTTGTAAAAAACAACTACGAAAGTTTGCTAAAAGCCTGCATAACACATATGGTCTTTTTGACTTATTTTGAATCTAAAACATGCATTTGTGATGTTAAATTTTGTTAAGTTACAGTATGTATTGTGTAGTTTCGGATTGCATGTTGCAGTTTTTATTGTCTATAATTTTAAATCTGATATTTATTGTGTGTCCTGATTTACCAAGGGGATGCAGATACAGATTAATTTAAAACTATAATCTGATATGATGTATCACAACCAATGATAAATAGATGATAGATATACTGTATAAAAGTCTATTTTTATAAGATGCTATAATGAATTTGTTAATAATGTTGTCGTTTTTTAAAATATAATAAATTATTTCTCAGTTCAACTCTGGAATATGATGGTGAGGAAAGTGTGATTACAATTCATGTTAGTCTCAGTAGGGAGGTCTGTCAGTCATACTGAACTGGGCATGGAATTGATGTTTTAGTCCAAGTGAAGTAGGTGTGGCCTCTGTGCCTGTCAGTCCCAGTGAAGTAGGTGTGGCCTCTGTGTCTGTCAGTCCCAGTGAAGTAGGTGTGGCCTCTGTGTCTGTCAGTCCCAGTGAAGTAGGTGTGGCCTCTGTGCCTGTCAGTCCCAGTGAAGGAGGTGTGGCCTCTGTGCCTGTCAGTCCCAGTGAAGGAGGTGTGGCCTCTGTGTCCGTCAGTCCCAGTGAAGTAGGTGTGTCCTCTGTTGTCTGTTATTCCAAGTGAGGTAGGTGTGGCCTCTGTGTCCATCAGTCACACTAAAGTAGGTGTGGCATCTGTGAGTTTTGGCTTCTGATTCTATCAGAAGGAGGTGTCGTTTCTTTTGCTACTAAATTCCTACACAGTCCTGTATCATATCACACTGAAACCACTATAGATAGAATAATATTGAATTGTTGGCTAGTTTAAATATATTTTTCACACATTTAATTGCCTCAATTCACAGCTTTTATTTGGATTTGCACTGTTATGTAAATAACGTAGCTCTCTGGGTATGACCCCCCCCCCCCCACACACACACACACACACACACACACTGTATATATAAAAGCTGGACATCTTACAGATATACGCACATACTGTATACATCTGTTTCAGTGTCATTGGCTTGAAAGTTACAGTTTATTTTTTCCAACAGAGGGGATTTGACCCTGTCTGCTGACCTGCGGTTCTATAAATGTAATTCTGCTTATTGATTTTATCTGCCAGACGATGATATTTGCAAATTTCATAGCCCATGACATGTCAACATAAATGTATCTCAGGCATTGCAGTTTACTTATATTAAATAAATAAATTATGTTATAAGATCTCAGAGTTTTCTTGTCGGTCATGTTTAACGCAGCATAATCATAATTTTTATTCTTTCTTACTGGTCTACTTTTCAAAGTTTTGGCTATGAAATAAGGACCTGAGATTTTGCATTCATTTATTTAGTGCATGCTTTGATCCAAATCACAGAAATGAATGAAGTAGAAACATTTAGTGAACTTTTTTACTTGGACCACATATTAAATATTAAGCATACAGCATGTTCTCTGGAACCCAAAATTCGCTTAAGCAGAAAGCTCAGTCTAAAATTTCCTTCATTAGTTTAGGTTTTGCTTGTTTGGTTTTAGTTTAGTTTCCTTTAGTCTTGAGTTGAAGCCCTGCGTAACCTGTATAACAAAATCAACACACTCCCTCTGACCTGATCACACCTCTTTTCCGCCTCTTTATCGTTTTTGTGACATTGGGCTTTAGCAAATCACGCTGTTGTTGTTATTTTTTACAAACTCTTGATCTGTGTTAGAGCAGCTGCTTTTCCTCCTTGTGAAATGATTCGCCGTCCCTGTTGCTGTGGCTACAAGCACTTAGCTGTCGTTCTGTTTCCTTACATACGATTGACATTTCATTCAATGAGCCTGAGGATGGGGACACAGAGACATGAAATTAGTGCTCTGTGTATGCGTATGTCTGTGTGTGTCATTATGCCCTCAGTATTTGAGGGTGTACAGCCCAATGTATTTGTGTGTATGTGCGTGTGTGTGTGTGTGTGTGTGTGTGTGTGTGCGTGCATGTAGTTACATCTATGTGAGAGAGTACAGTGTGTGTGTGTGTGTGTGTGTGTGTGCATGCAATAATGCCTACATGAGTGAGAACAAACCTATATGTGTGTCTGTGTATGCATGTAGTTACGTCTATGTGAGAGAATAAAGTGCGTGTGTGTACAGTGTGTGTGTATGTGTGTGCATTTAGTTACGTCCACGTGAGAGCATACAGTGTGTGTGTGTGTGTGTGTGTTCCTCTAAATGCAGTATGTCTAGTTAAGAGAATCAATTACACCTTACACCAAACTATTAATCAATTGTGACTTCAGCAAAAGTGTTTTAACACGGTAATGCTTTTTCAAGTAGATCCTCTAGTAGGCAGCATTTTTTAATAGAAGTTGAACAAAATGGAGAACTGTCAATCACTTGAAGTACCCATGAAAGTTACTGTAACTAGCACCTGCTGTCCTTATTTGCTTCAGTCATATTTGTCATTTCAGCCCTCACTCCCTGCTGTTTTATTTTGTCAGTCTAATTTAACTAAGATGGTCTAGGAAAACCTCACAGGAAGTATTTTAACTTTGCTGGTAGGACTGTGAATCAGAGACAGAATGCTCAATTAGATTTTCAGTTCAATTCTATTCAGAAGCGCTGCAGTTTTCTCATTTGTCTCAACTATAGCTATATTTCTTACAGTTTTTGAAGTATTAAAACTACTAAAGTATGAAATGCTGTGTAACTTATGTTGGTGGTTGTCTCGTACAAAGCACTAATCTTTAACACAAAAAAGAAAAAAATGGTACAAGCATGTACATTTGCAGAAGATTTGAGCAGTTTGAATTTCCTAACAAAAATAATAATAATAATAATAATAATAATAAAAAAACTGCTATAATTTTAAAGTTCATCCATTT
Source organism: Leiocassis micropogon (assembly GCA_028565275.1). Classification (NCBI taxonomy): domain Eukaryota; kingdom Metazoa; phylum Chordata; class Actinopteri; order Siluriformes; family Bagridae; genus Leiocassis; species Leiocassis micropogon. Next base: position 21,785,545 of record JAOVVA010000009.1, on the reverse strand, counting down.
TAGACCATTTTATGTTTGGAAGTTTACCTGAATAAAAAAAAAATTGTGAATGGATTTTGAACCAAAATAAATACCCAACGATTTAATTAATTGACCAACAGCTGGTTGTGCATTTAAATCAATGTATTTAACCAGGCTAACAATGCTAACAAGTAAGGAAAAACGTGGCTTAATGATACTCACATTAATCAGCCTCCTTAAGCACCTTAAACAGCTTAAACGGTTGTTTCTTGTTTTAGACATGTTTTAGGTTTTTGACACTAAATTCTGTGCATAAAAATGAATACAAGGATGTTTAAAACATTAGCAATGGCTATTGTTATGTCTATGGTTATTTTAAAGCTAAATTTAGGGTATATCTGCCTCAGCATTGAGGCAAATTATGTAAAGTTAGCACAGTAACTCTAGCTAGCTACAGTATCTGGCTAGCTAAAATATAGCATGGATAGCTAAACTATTATGTTTTATAAGTTAAAGAATGTAAAATACACATGGATAACAAAGAAAATTTTTTATTTTGTGTCTGCAACAAACATTAACAAAATGTTTTTAATGAGAAGCTAAAAGTTAGCCTGTTCTCTCTGTCTCTCTTTCTCTCTCCTATTTTATGTTTTTTTTCCCCTGATACAATCACATAAGAAAGTGGTTTGAATCAACCACAATTCTGACCAGAATAACTGAAGAAGAATGAATAAATGACAAAACGTGTATTTTTTACTCACCAGCTTCCAACAAACAACTTGCCTTTTCAGCAAGAACAAAAATCTTTTTAGGTTACACAATAAAACACCCTTACTTTCATTTCTTTCTGTGTCTGTATCTGTCTTTTTCTGTTGTGCATCTCCACCTCGACTCAATAATAATGTTTCATACATTTTTGACAAAATACTAGATTTTATATGGACAATTTAAAATAACTTCTTCCCTAGCCTAAGGCCAAAGAAAACATTAATGCAGATGTTTGTATTCCGTAAGAAACAGCTTCAGCCGTAGTGATATACCAGCACATAACCCGAGGAGATTATCTGACATCCATTGCTCAAGCCCCGCCAAACACTTTAAGCACTGCGGAATATTTTATCTTCCCAGTGAATATGGAACTTTATCAGACACCGTAGATAGTTGTGTACATTTTGATGACAGGCATTTCTATAGCTATTACAAATCATAATAATGCACCATCGCATTTAATTTTTTTTTTTTTTCATTTCTACTAGAGATCGTATAATACCGCTGCAGTCCATTTGGCAGAAAGCTGCCTACGTTGAGAGCACTTTGTGCTGTGTTTGTGCCCCTGAGACAAAGTTTGTCTCATTCAGTATAATGACAGCTGTCTTCTAACTGTGGAAACAAAAAAGAAAAAAGGGCCCTGAAGCCATTCCCATAAGAATGACAACAACTCTGCATGCCTCGTAACTAATTCAGAAAGTGCTGTCATGTTGTTTTTGTAATTTTTATTTTAATTTAGTTATTTAAATTAAATAGTTGTACATATTCAAGATATACTATATATTGGACAAAATCAAGCCCTGTTTTGATAGATGTTGTCACTGAGGGCCTCTGGACCACCACGGAGGGCCAAAATATTTAAAACCGATATGCAGAAAAGTGATCATTTGTCTATGTCAGGCACCGCTCCGTTTGTAGTGTAAAAAAAAAAAAAAAAAAAAGGAAACTGACATTTACATAATTAAATTAGGTTATTAACATCAGAACGAAGGAGTGGTGATCGTAAAGGGTTTGTAACACCCGCCAACATAACAATAACAGCCCACAAATGTAATAAGCCACACATTTAATACAAATCTGCAGCTTTTAATGTAATAATCCCACAAACGTAATACAGTACATTTCACACAAAGGTAATAGCAATATCTACCAGCTTTGTACCTTTGTTACATTTGTGGGAAAAATCTTCAGGTTTCAAAATTGTAATAACTTCCTACAAATGTACTATTACATTTGTGGAAAATTTATTACATTTACAATACAAGAATGTCTGACTCTTTGGAAACAAAATATGAAGAAATGAGACTTTTGCACAGTACCGTATATACAGTACATATTGAAAAAAATATATAGAATAATTCAATGCAATTTGATTTAAATAGTTAGACATTCCCTCTCTTACTCTCGCTCTATATATATTCACTACATGTACTGTAAAGTGATTAATTTCAAGCTTTTTTTGTTTTAATTTTGATGATCACAGCTTAGGGTTCATGAAAATCAAGTTAATTCATGCACTTAATACTTGGTCAGGGCTCCTTTAGTATGAATTAGTGCACCAATGCAGCAATGTTATGGAGAGACAGTCAGTGGCACTGCTTAGGCATTTACTGAATGTTTCTTTTGATAACTGCCAACACATTCTCTATGGGGTTCAGGTCATGGCAAGTTAACCGGCCAAACCATTGTTAAAAGTACTATACAAATGGCCTGGAGCCTATCCCAGTAGACTTAGGTACACTTTGGACAGGGTGCCAATCCATCGCAGGGCACACACACATACACACAATTTGGGAACGTCAGTTGGCCTAATCTGCACGTTTTTGGATTGTGGGAGGAAACCGGAGTACCCAGAGGAAACCCACAAAGCATAGGGAGGAACATGCAAACTCCTTGCACACAGACCCAAAGCGGTAATAGGACCAGGACCCTGGAGGTGCTAACCACAAGGTCACCATGCCGCCGAAGCTGAATTAAATTGCATTAATTAATTGCATAAAAGGTTAACACATTAAGTTGCTACATTGTTACTGCTAGAAAAAGGCATTAGTTATATAGTGTACTTACTTAGTTTAATTAAGTTAATCATCAGTTTGGGACAGAATCAAGAGAATCAGGAAGTGGAGACAGGATTGGAACAGTCCCGCTCGTATTTTATTTATCCTTATGCTTTATAGTGACTTTATTTTATACACACTTGGCTCTGTATTGCTCAGGCCACTACAAGCATAATAAGACATTCATGCTTTGTTTTTTCTTTAATAATTTTTTTAATTTACTAACTTGCTTAAATATTTAGAAAAAGCCCTGACACTGACAGTTTTCATTAAATGTGTGTGTGTGTGTGTGTGTGTGTGTGTGTGTGTGTGTGTGTGTATGTGTGTGTCCACGCACTCATGTGAAAGGGGCTTTGCTCTAGCAGATGGAACAGTGCTGGGAGCAGAAGGCAGAGCTCTATGTGCCCCTTTCAGCTGCTCTGATCCATGATATAAAAGATCTATAGCAGAGGATTGAAAGCAAGAAACAATTTTACCAGACTCCAATGTACAGACAATTTTAATAATAATACTACTACTACTACTAATAATAATAAATACATTGCATTAAAACATTTGAAATGAAAACAAGCCATTGAAAGAAGCTATACATATAGTATTATTCCGCTATAATGTTCTTATTCAATTTATTAAGTGTGTGTTTTTATAATGTAGTAGATTAAGTACGGTTGATTGTTCTGTAACACTAATCTATGTCTTGTTTATTATTAGCAATACAGTATCATCATATTTTGCATGATTTCACTGGAAAACAAAAAGCACATTCACACAATAAATAAAGATGAACACACCTCCACCTCACAATTCACACTCGAGGTGGCACAGTAGCTTAGTGGTTATCAATGTTGCCTCACAAGTCCAGGGTCGGAGGTTCAAATCTCACCTGTAATCGTATGTGTGTGGAGTTTGCATGTTCTATCTGTGCTATGTGGGTTTCCTCCAGGTGCTCCAGTTTCCTTCCAACAGTCCAGAGATATTGATGAATACTGATTGGCATTTCCAAATTGCCCATGGTGTGTGCTTGTGCTTTGTGAAAGGTTGGCACACTGCCTTGTGCCTAAACCTCCCTGGGATAGGCTCCTTTTTCTCCGCGACTTTGCATGGGATAAGCGGTATACACGATGGATGTTCAATCTTAAAGGAAATCTTAAGCTCTCGATTGGTTTAACAGGAAGCGGTTTTTCATATCCACATTCACACATCACATTCAAAAAGAGGCAAAAGTTCAGAAGGCAGAAACTTCTTGTTGCCACTTTTTATTCATTCTTAGAAACAAGTGAGGAAATGTTGGTGAGTGTGCAGTGTGCTTTTGCAGGTGGAGAAGGATCAGATAGTTTAAGTATTTCTTTTTACAAAGTTAAGTTTCCAAGTTCAGGCGTCACACATCCTGTACATAACTGCACAGTGAAATTCTTTATCATTCGCTCTTCCATGCTTTTTTTTAGTAGGCAGAGTGCAGGGTCAGATATTATACGGATAACCTGGCAGAGCTGGGGGTCGAACTGCCTTCTGATCAGTAACCATAACACACTGAGCCACCACCGCCCCAGATAAAAAGCTATAAACCTACAGAGATACAGTAGACATGACTCCTAGAGATGAGATTTGGTTATGTTTGTTTCTTCTATATATTACTGTACAACCATCTCTGAATTTTCACTACCAACAGTTCAGTTTAGTTTTAACTCCTGGCAGCTATACATCTCAATGATTTGACAACAACAACAACAAAAAGATAATCAGTCCTGTTCATAGTTTTTGGGCTAAATTGTGTTTTGGGTACAAATGTAAGCATATACAAAAATTATATATTTCACATAGACGGTGTGTATTTTTTGCCCACTCCTTATCTCAGACCTTGAGGATTTATTTATATATGCCTCAATTGTGGCATGTTTTTCTAACACAAACACACACACACACACACACACACACACACACACACACACACACACACACACACACACACACACACTTCTGCCTCTGTTCCGAGTGGCTGAGCTGCAGTAATGACACTGACAGAGTGGAGATTAGGGTTCTTGGCAGCCATGATGGTTAGGACACAGCAGGCTGGAGTCTACAAAGCCAAAGGAGCTTCTTCACACACATACAAACACACAAATGATATCACTCTCTCTCTGTCTCTCACTTGCATTCGTTTACCTTGCTTCCTCTCTCTCTCTCTCTCTCTCTCTCGCCATCATGCATATACATGCAGCATGTACTGTATACACACACATAGAATTCACGTAGTTCTCTTTAAACATGTGCCGTAATTGTGTGTGTTTGTGTGTACAGTACAGTATGTGCTCTCCAGATGGCAACGCAAGATACACACACACACACACACACACACACACACACACACAACACACATACTGTACATACATAAGTAAATATATACACACCCACACACAAAGCCAGATACACAGGGATAAGAATGTAAGGAAACCCCAAGAAGTATAAGTGATGGCGTAATCCTTCTCTTCCAGTATGACTTTCTCTCTCTTTCTCTGCGAATCTGCCTTGGTTTCTACCACCATCTTGACTTTTATTCGAGAATGTTTTAAATATCATCCACACAATGATCGTGCTTTATAACGTGCTTAATAATCTTATTTAAAAAGTATCATTACATAAAACAGTTGAGATTTCAACCTTTGTGTGTTCAAGCTTCATGTTAGTCGTGTGTTTGAAGCAAGCTTGGAAATGAGCTGTTTAGTCGATTTTATACTGTTGATTTAAGAGGTGATTGAGTCTGTACACTGATTGTTCGAAAGCAAAACACTTGGTGGGATGTTCATTTAAAGGTAAGAAGTGAATTATGTCACTTGCTAAACTCGGACTTGGGAAAAGTTCCTGAGTACGAACTCAGTTGTACGCGTTTGTAGTCAAAAGCAGCGTCTTTAGGCATTGTTTGCAAGATTATTAACGAATTAATTAATAATTATAGTACTGATATACTGCAGTGTTTGTACGGGTTGCACCTACATAATGTATTTCATCGGCCATCATGTTTTTATGACCACTGAGAAGTGAATTGAATAAAACTGATCACCCACTATATAACAGTAAACTGGTGACAGGATCATGGGCACCCAAGGTTCACCCATGCCACGTATGGATCAAAGGCCAGATTGTCTGGTCTGATCTCACAGAAAACTCGCTGAGAAATGTCATTGTTGGTCATGATTACAAAAGCACTAGAACAACCAGCGCACCACAGCAGGCAAAAGCCCAAGGTTGCAAACCTGGTCTGCAAACTTTCCCAGATCTCAATCTAATCAAGCACCCATGCTATGCACCGGACAACTGAAAGTCTGATCTACTGTATTTTTGTTGATATGGTTCTATTTCTTGTAAACATCAATCTATCATCTATATCCCCTTATCCTGTGTAAGGTCATGGCGGGCTTGAAGCCTATTCCAGGGAACTACAGGCATAAAGCTGGTCACATCCTGGGCGGTGTGACAACCCATTCCAGGGTACAAGTACACTCATTCACACAATCATTCATGGAGTCACTAATCAAATCAAATTCAAATTTGTCACATACACAGTCATACACAGTACGATATGCAGTGAAATGCTTATACAACCGCCAGTGACCTTAAAAAATA
>JAOVVA010000009.1:21741918-21764884 GCA_028565275.1 Leiocassis micropogon | reverse complement strand
GAAGCCTAAGAACTGAAAAGTTCTCAAGGAAGCCTAAGAACTACAGTATTCTTCAAAACTACAATAAAAAGATAAATAAAAAAGTCTGTTTTTTTGGAAGCAAATATGAAGAAATGAAAGGTGGCTTAAGATTTTTTAATCAGCCAGAGTGCTTAGATATAATATACATACCATGACAAAATATAGTAGTTAAAACTTTAAATAAGTGTGTATGTTAAAAAAAAAAAAACATCAAGTTTAAAAATGTATGATTTCGAAAGTTATGCTTTAAAGTTCCAGAGCTGGTAAATGCTCAATAAATGTCTTCTTGATTTTCCATTATAAATAAAAACATGTTATAGTCTCATTATTACATAAGCCCACTTGTCCTTGCATAGATATTATGAGCTCTGTGAATGTAGGTTACTTTTTAAATTATTAATTATTATCGAAATTTCAAACTTCAATTACTGCCACAGCATGAGATATCTAGCAATGTATCATGCAGCTGCTTACAGCTGAAAATGTACTGTGGTTACTGTCTATGTTTAATTTTCTCTGTCAGATCTTGGAATTGCCGAAAAATAATTCAGTTTCACTTAAGAAACACTGTAGTACATAATAACAAAAGCTCTAATACTGTTATATGCTTATTCAGTAAGCATATCAGGTGATTAAGCATCATTAATCATCCCCCCCCCCCACCCATGATTAAATATTTTGCCTAGCGTCCTCTTGAACACAATACGTGGCTAAATAATATACTTTGCAGTGTCCATGATATTATTATATTTGTAGAATATCTGAATAATGCATAATGTATAATGGACTCACCAAGCTGGAATTTTATTGTTAATCTGAAGTACTTAAAAGTATGCATAACATTCACGTGTTTATTTCCATTAATTTTGTCTTCTCAGATGTGAAATCAGTTGTAAATTGACAAGCTGTCACAGGGTCACACTGGAAATTTGTCACAACAGACCGTAGTTCATCATTATTCCACCGTGCGACTAACGCTAATTGGATTTTAAAATCAGGTTAATGGATATTCATCATTAAAACAGTCACGCTAGCATTGTAATGAATTTAGGGATTCACCAGTAAGAGTCACATCACTGCTTATATACAGTATATAGTTTGAAGTAATAGTGCATAACGTTTGATAAACAAAACGCATCGATGCATGGCTCCTCAGTCTTAATCAGTGATATTGTATAAACAATTCCAACAATTTAATTACAGTGCCATGGAATTATTTTTTTTTTTTTATTATTATTATTTAGCATTTTTGTCACACTTAAATGCTTCAGATCATCAAACACATTTTAATATTACTCAGAGATAACCAAGTAAATACAAACTGTAGTTCTTAAATTATGATTAAGGGGAAAAAAAGCTATCCAAACCTGCCAGGCCCTATGTGAAAAAGTAATATCCCCCTAATAAGTGGCACTGCCAGACTTGGTGGCAAAAACTGCCAATAAGTCTTTCACATCTCTGTGGAATAATTTTGGTCACGCCACAGCATCTCAGCCGGATTATAGTCCGGATTTTGACTTAAGGTGACAAACTGATGGCCAGACAATCTCCTTCAGGATTTTCTGATAGAACGCAGCATTGATGGTTCCTTCAATTACGGCAAGTCATCCAGGTCCTGAAGCTGACCATCCATACATCCACCCCAGACCATTACACTCCCACCACCGTGTTTGACTGTTGTCATGATGGGTTTTTTTTGGTTTGTTTTTGTTTTATTTTATGAAACCACAGAATATCAATCCACAGGATTTTACCCAAAAGTCTTGGATATAATTAAAATGTTTTTTTTGCCAAATGTACTATAAGTAGAGCCTTTGTATTCTCTTTGACTGGATTTTGCCTTTGAACTTTACCATAGATTCCATTTTTGCCCAGTCTCTTTTTTATTGTTGAATCATGAATACTGACCTTAAGTCAGGCAAGTAAAATCTGCAGGTCTTTAGATGTTATTCTGGGTCCTTTTATGAGCTCCTGGATAAGTCATCATTGAGCTCTTAAAATAAATTTGGTAGGCTGGCCACTCCTGGGAAGGTTTACCACTGTTACAAGTTTTTTTCCATTTGTGAATATTGGTTCTCACCATGGTTGTCTTGGGAGTCCCAAGGCCTTAAAATTGATTTCTAACCCTTTCCAGACTGATACACATCAGTTACATTGTTTCTCATCTGTTGTTGAATTTCTTAAGACTCTGTTGCTTTAATTAATATAAAAGACTGTTTAAATGATTTCTTGATTCAACCATTCTGGGAGTAATCAGGCCTTAGCTTTCCAAGAAGTACTGTTTATTCATGTTTTAGTAAGGGGCTAATTACTTTTTAATATAGGGCCAGGTAGGTAGTTTTGGATTTTTTTTCTTAATAAATGAAAACATCATTCATCGGACATACGAGTGTCTATGTAGAAACGAAAATTTTTGAAAAGCATGTGATTTGAGGCTGAGCTCTAATTGGATTTTATCAAATCATCCTTGGGGCGCAGCACTGTGCACCCCGAACCCTCCCACTTTTGTTCTTAGCGAATCAATATTGTTGTTAAATATTTGGGCTCATGTGATTGGACCACCGAGTCTTACTAATGATCAGCAGATTGTTAGTTAATGTATTGAATAGTGATTGATGTGGAAGCCAGCTAAATATGAGAGGAAATTCTGTAATTTCTTTGCTAAAATACCCCTTCCTAAGGCGATCGGACAAAGAAAGAAAAAAAGTTAAAGCAGATGGATAATTAAGCAGCAGTCAAGTGATCACGACCGAGCTTAAACTGGGTGCTTTTCCAGCACTTCTTATGGCAAGCGGAGCTGGCTGACTGGATGCGATGTGAGTCATGCCTAGTAGTAATGACGTTTAATCACCTGATAAATGGCTATTTACAGGTGATTATTAAAAGTTTAATTTTTAATTTTGTTTGCATCCCCCCAAAAAAACTCCTTTATAGAGCACTCACTGAAATACATATAAATTCAAAATTTCAACACTTTTAACAAGACATTTCTTTTTACTTTTGTGATTTTTTTTTTCTTCAAAATTGTTAATAAATAAATCTCTTAATTAGGTAATTGGATTACTTATAAGGATTTGTATACACAAGGTCTATCTAGAAAGTACCCAGCCATGTAATCTGAAAAATAGAGACATTTTATTGAAGAAGATATGAGAGACACCTTGGGACCGCACACACTCCTCACAGCGTCTCTTCAACTGTTCGAAAGAAAATCCTTTGTTAACATTGCCATCAGCTTCCTTGTCAATATTTTCCTGAATCTCATCAATGGTCTGGAATTTTTTCACTTTTAAACATGATTTTAGTTTTGGGAAAAACCAGAAGTTTCAGGGCGCCAAATCTACAGTAGGCTCCAGGGGGGTGAGTCACCCGGGTGATTGGATGCACTCATTGCATCGTCCCTGAAAGCCGTCTGAATCATCTGAATAGTTTCCATGGAGGAATGTTCAAGCTTATCGGAAAATTTGATGCAGAATCATTTTGTATGACGGACACGCAGTACACAGACTAACTCAATGGCATCTAGTGTCCCACTGACTAATACGGAGAAGTCGTCAATGTTCACTCATATGCGTTCCAGTCCACGCTCCTTTGCTGCCAGGTTACATCCATGTTCTACAAACCTTGCTCGTTATATTTACAATGGCTAGATACTTTCTGAACATTTCTATTTTTAAATAAATGTGCCTTTAATTTTATCTATCTATCTATCTATCTATCTATCTATCTATCTATCTATGTGTCACCTGATGTTTGCCATCCATCCATCCATCCATCCATTTATTATAATTTTTTTTTAATTTAAGGCCATACATTTAAATAGCTGTACATTTATTTCCATACATCCATTTATGTATATTTTAGGCCATACATTTAAAAAGCTATTCATTTATGTCTATCCAAACATTCACTCATCCATCCATTTTTTGTCATCTATTCTATGCCATACATAAACACAGTTATTCATTTATGGCTGTCTATCCATCTATCCAGCCATCCTTTTATATATATATTTTGAGCCATACATTTAAATGGCTGTCCATCCATCCATCCATTCATCCATCCTTCTCTCTGTGTGTTTTTCAATCTATCCCACTGTGTGTTCAGAGATTTGCTGTGTAATACCCTGTAATTTTGGTTGCCAGGTGACTCTAACGTTGCCAGGCTTCACTGTGTGTTCAGAGAAGAAGTCATGTGGGAAGGGGGGGATGGAATGGTTATCACATCTACTCAGCCTGCTAAGGTATGACTAACCCAGCTCTAAATATATAGCTGATGCTGGCTTGACGGTATTTGTTTAATTAAAAGCAAATGAAAGTCCTGATTAAGCACTTAATTACCAGTTAATTACGGGCTCTAAATAGGTGACTTTATAATCCACATTGTGCTTCAGATTCATTCACGCATATAAAAATCCAATCATTATTTCTTATTGTACCGCTGTAGTGGTGTCATATAAAAAATTACAGCATTGTATAACTGTTGTGAGGCCTTCATGACACTCATGTGGGTGGTGTAAAATCATTTGTGCCCTATTACCACTGCAAGGTAAATATTAAATGTACACACACTGAACCAGAACAAAAAAAGCTATAGTGTTAATAGGTAGCCAGGATAAGGAACATTGTCACATTACAGAAGGTTCAGATTAGTAGCGACATCAAGTCAAAGCTTTGTACATCAAGTCAAAGCTTTGTACGTTTCAATGCACAGAGGTGGTATTATCAACATAACACTCATATGCCAATATTCATATAACTCATATGTTAATATTCCTTTTTTAGTTTTCATTGATAAACACTAATTTTCATAGCAAATATGAAAGATGCTTAAGATGTTAACCTAGCAATACATTTATATGACAAATGGAGGTTACCCGCGGCTTCGTCTGCATGCAGATCCTGACACCTGCGCGCTACCATTACCTGCGAAAGGAGTGTGCGGTCAACTCGCTGCCACTCCTCTCACTACTTTAATGGTACAGTATGTGAGCCCCAGCTCTCTCACTGTAGATGCTCCGCAGTCTGATGCGGGGTTTCAGTAGCTATGAGCTCGGCCTGACGTACCTGTTTTCACCATAGGCGACGCTGCTACTTTTACCGGTGTGTATATATATACTGTAAATACGTGTGTATATAGATGGTGCACATGTATTTACATAAGCCCTATTCGGACGGGACTAGTTTTACAGGGGGTCGTTAGAAAAATTTCTGTTTCACAGACGTACTTTGTGATTTTAATCCCGTCCGAATCCGCCATGTCTGTCTTTCTCTTACACAAACCACAAATATTGTAATGATGGTCAATATTAGATAATGAAAAAATTATACTGGATAAAGACAATAATCACAAGAACAGGCAGCTTAGTGGCTAGAACTACTCACTTTTAAGATTGGGGTTTGAATCCGGCCTCTGGTGTTTTATGAATTTGCAATTCTTGGGGCACCATGCTTGGTTAGTCCAGTTTCCATAGACATGCAGTGTAGCCTGATTGGTGTTTATAAATTGATCTGACTGGGTGTGTGCCCTGTGCTTCATTGGCACCGATCTAGGTTGTTCCCTGCCGTACTAGGATAAGCAGAGTGAGCGATGGATGGATGGATGGATTGATGGATGGCAAGAAGGACTCAGAGGATACAAGTAATTTCAGGAGAAGAAAGACCCAGATCAAATAATGACTATGGGAACCCAAACCATGTAAAACAACTAACAAAATCAGATTATGACAAGAGACACCTGGATGTTTTAATGACGAATGAGACCCAACTGGGGTAATGACAAGACAAAACAAGATTGGGTAATAATGATGGAGAGCCAAGATTAGGTGGAAACATAGCAGACTTGGGCAAAGGAAGTACAAGGGAAAGGGAGATATGCCAAAAGTGGATAATAGCTTGGAGGATACAGACAGGCCAACACCTTGGGATGCTTAGATCAAATAAGGGGAGATGATGGACCTACAGTATAGTGGGGAAACAAGACCGGGTATTAGCAGGCAAACATTTATCTAGTCAGCATGAAATGAGACATAGCACATGTATTTCATAAATGTTGGACATCTCTGTGTTAACCACTACTGCTTTGAGTTTCTCACAGTACAGTTCATAATATTAGTCAGTACCCAGTATCTTGGTGCAGTGGGCTAGTTGACATTCTGCTGAGCAGAGTCCTAGTGTGTGTGTGCAGAATGCTGGTTTGTGTGAGAACTATACAGTTCTTGCTGCCAAGGTCAAGTGTGCTCCTGTTAAAAGAATAACTTAAATACCCACAAAAATCCAGCTGTCCAATATAATTATATTTTTAGATGATTTCTTCTAGTTTATATTATAACTGTTTGCATTTCTTCCGATCTAATTTCATCTGATGTGATCTGACTTGACTTGATCCGATCTAGTGTGTGTGGGAGGGGGGATATTTGCAGTTCAGGCGACGCCATCTAATATAACACCTTTATTGGGATGCAATGGCCTTTCCCCCTCATACACTGTATATATAGTGTATATGAGAGCATTCTGTGCAAATATGAGAACATTTTGTGAGAATGTAAACGTATGTTTTGCAAAAAGATAATGTGCGCATATGTACAGTACATTGCACAACATGATAGATTACTGTATGAATGTGAGAGCCATTTGTATTTAGTGCAAATGTGAAAGCATAAATGTAAGACCTTTTGTAAATTTTTCAGTGAATAACATTTTTGTCGCGAATGCATGACTGGTAATTGCATGAATTTGAATTTTGAGTCAAAGTCAAGTGTTTTGAGTGAATGTTAAAGGGATTCGTGCCAGCATATTTATTTATTGATGAATATAACAGGGTTTTATGGTTATTTCTTATGGTATAACTTAATTTGGACTTTTTAATGTAAGAGTTTGTGTGAATGTGAAATCATTTTGCACATTTATTCTGAGTAAAAGTGAACATGTGAAATAGTGGTGTAGTGGTTAGCTATGCAGCCTCACACCTCCAGGGTCGAGGGTTCGAGTCCCATTTTCAGGCCTGTGCGTGTGGAGTTTGCATCTTCTCCCCATGCTTGGTTGGTTTCTTCCGGGTGCTCCGCTTTCCTCCCACAGTCCAAAGACATGCATCTTTGGCTAAGTGGTGTTCCCAAATTGCCCATAGTGTGTGTGAGTGTGTCAACCCGTCCAGGGTGTACCTAGTGCCCAGAGTACCCTGGGATAGGCTCCAGGCTTCCCGCAACAAGATAAGCAGTATAAAGAACGATTGAGAACAAGAGTGAGAGTGTGAATTCATTGTGAGAGCACATTAGAGTTTTTAGTGATAATATAAGGGCATTCGTTGTAAATGTGCTGGTAAAGCTTGGGTAATGTAATGACCAACATGGCAACACCATGGATGTGGAGAGAAAACTGTGTACAGGTACGTATTTTAAAAGGCATTAAAAAGCTCTGGAGAAAAAAAAATTTCTGAAGGAGTGCTTAGACATGACCAGTTTTGCAAAAGACAGCTTTACGGTCACCTCTACCTCGTAAATTCGATTCTGATTCCCTTATGACAATTCTGTATGATTCTGCGGTCATAAGAGCATTCAGTGTTTACCCTCAGACTTATTACATTTCCAATGCTTCTCTAAATATGAATAAAACATGACATGGCTCTGCATATCGCTCAACCACACGCAAACAAAGCATTTTCCACTGCTTCTATAAACTATCCTTATCGCACGCATCAGTACAGCCTGACAGTCCAGACTTTACCATTCATTACAGCAGGAAAATCAAAGTGACTGTCACTTGGCCCGTGTGTAATTTACCCAGCCTGTGCAGTGGTGCTTTGTGTCCAGGACTCCATTAAGGCTCACCATTAAGAACAGGTTTGAGAGAACTGGTATTAGAAGAAGGGTCTGGCTGAAGAAACCGGTGGCTCTATACAGTACAATAAGTGGGACAAATGGACAAGTTTTTGATTAAATATGTCGCCTCAAAGGCTTGTTCTTCAAATGTTTCTGTTAAAGCAGTAATGTCTGGGAAGCTGTAGCACTACAGTATGTCATGCACTAAAACCAACATGAATTAAGATTCTATGAATTCCAACCATTATTAACTGATATCATCAAAAGTGTTTGGTGAAAATATGAACGTTGCCAGCAGGGTATTAATATCAATTTATTCCTTGTTAGAAAATATGAGAGAATTCTATACATTGAATTCTATTGAATGTTTTGAGTTCAATTATATACAGTACTTTTCGACTCAGTCTGTAAAAACCCACCTAAGGTCATGCTAAGCCACATAAAAAAAGTCTTAGTCACATATTAACTAACGTTTCAGCTAGTGCATAGTGTAGTATTTAAACGATATTAGCACAAGCGTTGAAGACATCGCAGCAGTGCTAATATTCCACACAACAAGACAACCTCAAGTGTGATTATTGCTTTTCTACAACAGTTCCACAAACACCATTTATTATCAATAGATTTGTTTCTTTATTTAATGCTATTTTACTCTGCCAACACAAATTCTTCCACAACTTGTGCAACTAACTAACCGCGACTAGCGGAGCTAGCAACCCACAGTCAGTGTAATTAACAGGGGACAGTCCTATAAATCTGATAAGTTTCTCTTTGTACTGCCACTTCATTCACTTTAGAATATTAGTTCGAATATTTAAATCTCAGACAGTGTTAAGTGGAAAGCTAGTGTGCTAAACTGTACAATCCCTCGTCACACATACAGTATCAAGTAGTGCCCTTGATCTGGCGTTGGAGAGGTTGAGATGCGATTTGAAACAACTTGAAAGCAAGTATTCTGGAGACAATGTTATTTCAGAAGACATAACGTTATTAGATGTGTGTTCTTGCTGAAAGTGCCTCTGTGGCTGCTTTTGAATGTGGGTTTTGGCAGGCAGCTGCTCTCTCTTCTTTCCAATACTGTGGACCGTATTGACTCACTCTTACTCATGCTGACGACTGACAGTTGTTGTATTTAACGGTTGTTAGGACACCAGTGATGCAGAGTGATACATATAGTTAATTATCTCAGTGGTGTTACCGTCCATTACCACCATTTATGGAATGCCTCTTGTCCAATTAGATTGCTCGGTTGGAACTGACTATCTAATGATGCTATAGTTTGCTAAATGTTAAAGTCATAATTGAGTTCCAAATTAAGTTCCAACTTGTCCATTAAGTTAACTAAACTGTGGATGCACCTCAACAGCATGTTACTGATAGTATGACTAGTAAATGCAAAAGATTTATTTTTCATCTTTAACTATCTATTTTTTGTTTTTTGGGTCTCAAGCACTAATAACATAAGCTGCATCTTAAACCACATAATAATTATTCTTCTGCTTAAATCTGATCCTGTATGGGGTTTAATTATCCGTGAAGTAGAACCAATTATCGGGGGCCAATATCTAATATTTCTGCAGTTACCAGTATCAGTCATTTTTACCGGTATCGTAAATTTTTGTGATATCTTTGTGGCATCTTCAGTTGCCTAATTATTTTTATGTATTAATTTTTTTGGGCTGTGGAATGAATAATTTGAGTTTCCATTATTTATTATGGGACAATTTGATTTGGTCTATGAGTGTTTACGAGCCACCTTCCGGAACGAATTATGCTCATAATCCAAGGTTCCACTGTTATCATATTTTTGCATATGTACACAATCTAAATATTTAGACATGTAAATGAAATAAAATATGAAATAAATAGACATTAAATCTCACATAACCTTAATTTATGATTCCTCTTGACACTCCCATTTCTTGTTGCTACCGTCCAGGATAACATTCTTGAGACACATGGTGCTATGCCTTCATTAAATCTTGCTCAAAATGTTCTTAAGGAGAAAATTCGTGTGCTGAGGTACCACTTTATTATTTTCTAAAATAAATAAATAATCTGTTAATTTTATAAGAAATACTGCTGAGCACTCCCTACATTTTTTTTTCTTTTAAGGTAATGTTAAAAAGTGATAATTCATTACTGATGATCGGTATCGGCCTCAGCACCAGAAAACACATATCGGATGACCCCAGGTTTACAGTAGCATTTTTGCATGCATGGCTTAAAAAACAGGTCTCGATCGGAGAAACTGATATTTTTATATGGTTAATGATCAAAATCATAAATCAAATGAATTATAATATAAATATTATATTATAATAAACCTCTAAAAACTTACTCTACATTTCCACTAACAAGAAACAAAGCAAACATGGCCATTTATGTTCTATGAACATGTGCAACTTGGAGTTCCGATTTCAGTAAAAAGCGACAAATGAAAGAATAAAAGAATAATGTGTTTAGCAACAAATCTAAATAACTGGTGATGGATTGCTGATCAGGAGGTCCCCTGATCGAGCCCAGACATTGCCGGGCTGCCACTGTTGAACCCTTAAGTCCTTTACCTCAAGTGCTCTGATCCAATCAGGTGTTGGCAACTCTACCATATACTGTAATTAACTGCCACAGAACCTATGCCCATATCTCCAGGGTGGTGGGGTGTATCTGTCGCCCGATGTGCTGGGTGGCTATCCTATGATTCCTTAGGCCAGACTTATGCCATGTGTGGTCCTTTATTTCTTCTCTCAAACTTTAGTTCCTATTAAGTTACATACAGTAGATCCCATGTACTGTTTGAAATGCAAAAGTGGAAGAAATTGTTTCTTTCCAGTCCTTTCTTCACTCTCATATACAATCCCTCATTAAATCCGTATCGAAACATTTCAAAGAAAAATAAAGCTTGAAGATAAGAACAAAGGTTGTTGTTGGCTTTACTAAGTTTATGTAGCTACAGTAGTTCAGCCAGCTTTCTTTGTTGAGAAACGAGCAGCTTTTTGCTTTCTATCGAAAACGTAAGAGAGTGATCCACTTCAAACAACATTATGTCGTTTTTTTTCCTTTACAGACTAACTGAAGCCGCGCGATCCAATGGCACTGTTGTTATATTGCTTTTTCTGACCTATTTGGAAATTGGGAACAGATACCAAGATGAAGAGGAAAGCAGTAATATTGGATTATATGGCTATCATAGCGTTCCAATTATATCACGGTTCCACTACTAGTTTCAATTTAAGTAGGGGAATAAAAACAGCTGGTGCGACTCTGGCTGTGTGTAACGCTTGGCATATAATGAAAGCGAGCGAGAGATGAGAGGATGCGTGAGTCATGGAAGGTGGACAGGATTATTCAGACATTTCATTTACTTACACACACACAGACACAAACATATACACACACCTGTCTCCTTTATTGGCATATGCTCCTCTCGTCATAAGAGTGCACAAGTGGGAGACCGAAACAAACAACATCTGCGGGAGGTCTTTCACTGCCACCAACACACCATGCCTGGGGTTTAACGTCCTGTTCAGTCGTCTCGGCTCTCATCCGTGTCCCCATAGTGTTGCTTATTTTAGGCAGCTTGTGATCTTGTCTTTTCTTTTTGCCCTTGTGTTAAACTCCCTTGTGATTGTCGACGCTGTTCTACCACTTAACAGCACAAGTAAAGTTTGTTCGACTATTTCGTTGGTAATTGAATCATCTGTAGGATAGAATTGGATTGAACCTGTTGAGTCACAATAAGATGTGACATTAACTAGAAGGTAGCGTGATATAATTTGCAAACCAGTTGTTATTGTTAGTCTTACAACTGCTCCCGTCGAGGGTTCACCAAAGGGGACCATCCCAATCGACACAAGCAACTTTGTGTGGCACAGTTTTTACGTCACCCATTTTATCCAGGCTTGGGACCGGCACTTCATCCAGTGGCTTGGGTTTGGGCACTGGGTTAAATTTGAACCCAGGCCGAGTCTACCACTGAGCCACCAATGTCCAGTTTATATCCAACACTGTAACATTTAAGGTCCTAAACACATTAACAACTTCCCATTTCACCATTTTAGCAGTGCTTTAAGGATTGGCTCTGGTCAGGATAAAGTGGCTAATGAGGATAAATTAATGAATGAATAGAAAGACAGATAAATGAATGGATGAATGAATGATTGAATGCCGATTGATTTCCTGTCTCCTCATAAGCTTGTAATGCTGAAATGCTTCCATACTGTATGTACATGATAACTAAAGTACATTTCGCTATATTATATCGCTGCATTTGTAACAACTTGGATAATTAATTTGCAAATTCTGCCACCTTTATGCGAAACATGCTCGTAGATGTATTGGCTATGCAAAATTTCCCATAGTTTCAGTTGTGTGTTAATGTGTGTGTGGGTGTGCCCGCGCCACCTCACACTCATTGTTCTTGATCAACTTTAAACAACCTTGACGAGAATAAAGCGTTTACAGAAAATGAACAAGTGAATGATGTAAGCAATGATCAGAAAACTAGACAAATGGTAGACAAAACAAATGGTTTATAAGACTCCCAGGGCTCCAGATGGTGACTGAAATGGTTGCCAGTGTGCCTGATGTTTTTTTTTAAATTATTTTATTTTGCAACTAGTTTTTATCCAGACAGTCGCTAGTGGCAACCATCCCACAGGGAAGAACGAGAAAGCATGCAGCGATCTTTAATCCTGTTATAGACTCTGTCCTCTGCTGTGTCTGCCTGCCTGGCACGAGGGTACACGAGTGCGCGTGACAGTACAGCAGGGTCACGTTCAATAACGAGAGCGCTTGCGACTATAAACAGTTTCTCAGTCAGTTCAACTGTCACATGTTCACGAACGTTTCGCAAGCGACCTTGTTATTGAACGCAGCCTCGATGTATCAAACAATCCAGAACTCTCATGCTCTGTCCGGAGTGAATGCACCTGGATGGTTAAGAGAAGTTTAAAAGTAATTAGTTTGTATTTTCTGATTGTTGTTACATTTCTTAATGATGGGAAGTTTTTTTTTTTTTTTTTTTTAATCCCAGCAGCTTTTGGCTTTCTGTTAGTGATGGGTCGTTCATTTACGATTCGTTCTTTTTGAACGAGTCTTTAACGTGACTCAGAAGAACAAGTAGTCTCGGAGAGTGATTCGTTCATTTTCTACTGGGCACGCATGCGCAAAACCTTTGTAGGTTATGTACAGGAAACAGAGATGAGTAGTTACCTTTGAGTCTTTTGGTTCTTTTGGTGCAAATTGTTCGTTCTTTTGTCACGCGACTCCCACAGATGCAGCGCAATAGATTCAAAAGAACGAACGACTCGGACCAGAAGATTTGAGAGGTGAGCTACTCATTCTGTCTATAATATGCCCTTAGCTGCATTGTAATATTTTCATTACTAGAACTATAGCCAAAATTTGTGTACTGTGTGTAGACGTATTGGGGGTCTGTTTATTAAAAATACAACATTTTATTTTATTTCTGATCAAAAGAACGAAATGAACTAAATGATTTAAAAAAAGATTCGTTCATTTTGATGAACGAGATTGAAAGTACCGAGTCAGTAAAATGATTCAAACTTCCCATCACTACTTTCCACAGAGGCAAACAATTTTTTATAGGCTCCCGGACGTACGTGCGACCGGAAGTATGTGTGACCAACTCGCCGAAAAAGCTTCACATGTTGAGGCAGATTTCTTGCGACTATTAATATACTGACTAAGTCTATCAGTTAAGATTCTCACGTACAGTCATCCCAGCCGGACTCAGTATTCAGTCATCATTAGCAGTTAGTTCTAGCAAGGCACAGCCATCTATCTATCTATCTACGTTTTTTTTTTTACAGGCCCGGTTCCAATCAGCATGGCTACATGAGCTCACCAGTTTGTGCTCTATGTCATGTCAAGTAAAAATATATTAGCTACTATATTGCCAAATATTTTAAATTTACACAAATATACTATACTGTAGAAGAGACCTGACTCACTGCAGGTCTTCAGAAAACCCTCAGACCCAAAAGCATTTAAAATTTTGGCTAAAACTTTGAATTGGCTCCTGAATGTTTTGTATTTTGGAGCCAGAACCACCTAAAGATTTATCTTTGCCCAGAGCCCTGACTCCAAAGTTAAGTATATTCAGCATCCAGCAAAGTTTGAATGGGGGGAAAAAAATCTTTAAAATAAGAGAGAAATGTTTAAAAAAGATAATTTCCTATTCAAACGGCAACTAAACATATCGCTAAGCCCGAACTGAAAAGTGCCCTAATATACAAATAAGCATACTTGACTGGATCTCTGGAGACTCTCAGCCTGCTACAGCACTCAAGCAGAATTAAACGCCACAAGAAAAAAAAAAAAAAAAAAAAAGCCTTGAGAGGCAAGATCGTGAGACCCTACATCTGCCAACCTCTTTAATTATAGAGCTGTCATAACAGGATATGCTTTTTCACCAGAGACCATTTAAGCATGAATGCATAGGTTTGATGAGGAGCTGTTTGGAGACATCACGTGTTGTGATTGGTAATGGCGAAGCTCTTCTATTTAACAGTTTATACATTTAGCTAAAAGTAAAAAGGGCCAAATCCTGGTGACCTAGATGTCGGCGTTGGGAAGTGTTTAATTATTGACACATTGTACTGTATACTGCGGCCAGCGAAGCAAGCATTAACCTCATTAAAAAAAATCCACTATAGATTTAGATTCCTTAGGGCTTTAAAGTGTCGCAGAATTTACCGAACGCTGTGATTATGAATCACCTTTTACACTTTTTTGAGTTCCTAATAGCAGAAGGGTCTGGTCAATAATCCAATAAGCACTTGTGGTCTGTGGCTGATAAAGGCTTAGCACCGAGTTACACAATACAATCCTGCTAATAAAAGACAACAACAACAACAACAAAAAATAAACCTGCCAAGAGTCATGTATTTTTAGTCACTAAGAAAAAAAATGTGGTTAGGCAAGATTTAATGGAAACTGTAGCAAACTTCAGTCAACATGATGTGGCTACTTTTAGAGACTTGCCATAGATTAAAATGGCTTATCAAATGATTGCAGTTTTTTTTTAGATCCATTTATTCAGATGTTATATCCAGGTCAGGGTTGATTTGAAACTCAGAAGCATTAAGCATGAGGCTGGAATACAACCTTTCTGTTCAAACACGTCTATTCCAAGGCACCATGCAAATTCAACATTTCACATTAGGGCCATTAGGTGTCATGAGTCCATCCACTGAAAAATCTACACTAACGAGAACATGTGAAATTCTCCACACCTGGGCTTAGGATCGAGCTAGCGACCCCGGTGCTGTGCAGCAACAACACTACACCTCCATGCCACCTTAGAAGTCCAGTTTGCTGGAATTGTTGCTGAATTTATTTATTTTTTGTTCAGAGACATGATTTACCCTACTGTGTCAAATGGAAGGGTTCTGAAGAGAATTATGACAGACAGGACAAAATGCACAAGGTGAGTGAGGATGTATTAGATCACAGCGATATTAGTTGGAATATCCAGCTGCTAGACATGTCTCTAATATCTCTCAAGCCCAAAGGGGAAAGAATAATATGTGCTTGCTCAGAGATACATTACCGCCCTCGCTTTTTGATTATGCAATTTAACTGATGGCGGCACAGTGGCTTAGTCTCCTTGCACCTCCATGTCCTAGGTTCGATTCCCTCAGTGTGCATAAAATTGGCATGTTCTCCCTGTACTCCGGTTTTCTCCCACAGTTCAAAGACATGCAGATTAAGTGTGTGAATGTGTGTGAATGTTGACTGGAGGTCCTACCACAGTCGTACAAAATGGGAGTAAATACATTGGTCACCATTGGACTACAGAGGTTCCAAGTTGGACTCCAGAGGTTCCAAGTTGGACTCCAGAGGTTCCAAGTTGGACTCCAGAGGTTCTTAGATGGATGGATGAAAGGATGGAATTTAATAGAATCTTTTATTGCCTGAATCATTAGATCAGGTTTCGGATAAGAATCAATTTACACTTTTCAATTATTTAGGGGAACTTTATCATGGCTAACCTTGCGTTCTGACCCCACCTTCCTACCAAACTGGGATATGAGAACAAAAGAAGTTTACTGTGCATTAATGTATACAAGGTGGCATGGTGGCTTACTGGTTAGCAATGTCGCCTTGCACCTCCAGGTTCTGGGTTTAATTCTCGCCTCGGGGTCTGTGTGCATGGAGCTTGCATCTTCTCCCAATGCTTGGTGTGGTTTCTCCGGGTGCTTCGGTTTCCTCCCACAGTCCAAAGACATGCAAATTAGGCTAATTGGTGTTCCCAAATTGCCCGTAGTGTGAGTATATATGTGTTTGTCCGGTGATGAATTGGCACCCTGTCCAGGGTATGCCCTTAGTCTCCTGGGATAGGTTCAAGGCCTCAGCGACTCTGTATACAGGATAAAGCGGTATAGACGATGAAAAAGTGAGATTAATATATATGTGCCAAAAAACTTTAAGAAATATATCTGCTTAAAACAAATCAAACAATATAATGTAGTGCCATTGAATTAAAAAAAAAAAGAGGCCATGCCCAAAAAGGCAAGGTCAGTACTGGTGACATACAGTACAGTGTGCGGCTGTGAGCACGAGGCAACTAGCATTTAATTTACTTTATCTGACAGGAAGGCTGTGTGGATTCTTCATCCTGCTTTGATTAAATCTGATACGAGAGAATAATAACATTAATGGCTGTCATTAAGAGTTTGGAATGAAAGTGTCCTCCCGTTCATTACGTGTCAGGTCTGTTATAAATCTAAGAAAGATTAAGCTTGGGGAGAGGCACCAGTTGAGTAACGGATCTCTGTTGAGTTTCAAACACACTCCTCCAGCTCACACTACGGCTCCATCAATCCACCTCTAGCCCAGAGCCTGACAAAGGAAAGATGATGCGGAGCTGCTGCATCAGCCAATGCAAGTGGAATCTGTGTGTGTGTGTGTGTGTGTGTGTGTGTGTGTGTGTGTGGTCCTGTCAAACGTTGCCTGATGCTCGTTATAAATAGGTCTCATCAATCACGTGGTTGTCCTTCAGTCAGCAGCAGTTCGCCTAAGGGAAGAACATCCAGGCCATTAAAGCGTGCTTTTGATCAAACACACATGTATGCGGGATATGATTATGAATGTTTGTCAAGTTAAAATACATGGACTGGTGGAGCTGAAGTTATTTGACGAGGAACAATTGCATCACCTTAGAGTCACTAATGGGGAGGGGGGGGGGCAGTAACTTATGTTATACTATAATTGTTGTCTGCGTGTATTTACAAAAAATGTAACATGATGGACGACTAATGTACTGTATCATGTCTGCTTCAACAGTTTATAAAACAGTACAGTATGTGTTAAGCGTATTTCAACTATTTTATAAGTGTATTTGGACACTTATGGACACTGCACACCTGCACATTCATGCACATTTACATATTTACATATTTCTATTTCATTTCTTTGCTCGTTGCACATAAGTCACTTTAAATAAGACACTTTCATGCATATTTGCACACCCCACGGTCATTTCTATTTAAATTCCCACTACATTTCCACACAAAAATTTCTATATTTTTCTATATTTGTACAGAAATCATTTCTTCTTCATATTTGTACAGCTAGGTTTTCTTAAATTTTTTCTTATATTGTATATTTTGTCTTCTATAGATATATAATTCTTATCTTAGCTAAATTTATTTTCTATTTTATTTCTTTTTTTTATTCATATTTATTAAATAAAAGATTTTTACTAAAATTTTGACTTTGAAAACGAACAAGTCTTGGTTTACGAGTACCGACTATCATGTATCACGCATGCGCTTCTTGTTTTGACGCCGAGCGTCACGTGATTACAACTGAGCCAACGGTTCTTCTCTCTCTCATGCTGCGGAATTATGGGTTATCGTCTCCCCTGCTCGGTTTTAGAGCGCTTCTCTTACTGAATCAACATCCGTGCATAAAACATCTTTTATTTTGTGTCTGTATGCGTGTGTGTGTGTGAAAGTCGTCCTTTGACGTGCGTGTGTACTGTTTAACACACTAACGGCTAAGTTGATGTGCAAATTTCCAGATAACTCGACAATGTTGTAGCTTCCAGCGCGTCTGCAAGTTCATTTTCAGGCGTTGATGGTATTCGGGACGAGCTTATTTCAGTTCGCTGGTATCATCTAAATTATATGGAAAATGCTCTCATAGCCAGTGGCACTAAAACGCTGCCTTGAAGAAGAAGAAAAAAAAGACGTTTTTACAGCTACATTTATTCATTTGCCAAACACCTTTATCAAATACGACTTACAAGTAAGAGAGAATCCAATTCTAAAGATGAGAGTTTAGGGTAGCTGCTCAAGGGGGAAAGCAGTGGAGTTACACTCCTGATGCAATGCTGAAGTCAGAATTTAAGTAAATCTGTAAATCCAATTTTCGAAAAAATGGATATGTATCTGTTTCTCACATACAAGAAAGCCACGTTTTTATATAATGAGTTTTTATTATTATTATTATTTAAAAAATTCTGTTTGAAGACACCGATTTATTTGCATGTGAAACTACCATGCATCAATATGTTCAGACTTAACTACAAATCCAGCTTTACTCTTCACAGCATGCATGCTGTCATTAAAAATGACAATTTATTCCCTTACTTTCATGCTAAACTTATAAATCATCAAATAAAGTGACAAAGCAAAGAGAAAGTTTTGAATTTTTAATAATTAAAATATTTCTGAACATTTTGAGGGCATTGATATTTGGACAGGGCCGAGCGCTGGGGCTAAAGCAAAATGCCTAGAGTGCGGCCTGAATGTATCTATAAGGAAATAAGGAATGTAACGTTTAATCTAATATTAATACATGGTCTGTTACTTCTTCAAATACAGAAAAGCACTTTTGGCACATCATGCTAAGTGTGCTGGAATCTGTGTGTTTCTTTCAGTGTTCCAGTGTTTCTTTTGGCATAGTGCTAGGGTTCATATTTCATTTATTTAAAAATAAAATAATGAAATAAAATACAAATATAAAAACTCTTCTGTGGCTTGACCACATTTGTGGCTTGCTAAATGGATAAATGGATAGATGTTTTGTTGGATGGATGGGTGGATGAAGGCAGATGGATTTATGAATAGATGCATGAATGTATGGATGGACAGAAGAATAGATGCAGGGATAGATGGATAGATATACTGTATATGTAGATGCATGAATAGATGTATACTGTATATACAGGGTGGATTGATTGATTGATTGGTTGATTGATTGATTGGTGTGCAGATAGATGATCCATGGATAGATGGATGGATAAATGGATAGATGCAAGGATAGGTGGATGTATAGATGCATTGTTGGATATGTGCATGGTGGATGGATTGATGAAAAGATGCATGGATAAATGATGGATGTATGGTTGCAGGTGGATGAATTTATGAATAGATGCATGAATATATGGATGGACTGAAGGATAGATGTATGGATTGATGGAAAGATGAATGGATGGATCAAAAGATACAGTACATGCAAGGATAGATGCATGGATATGTGTATAGATGCAGGGTGTATAGATACAGTAGATAGATGGATATGGGCATGGTGGATGGAATAATGATCAATGGATGGTTGGGTTGGATTGAGGGTAGATGCACTGATGGATGCAGAGTATTGATATTCATGTAGTTATAAATGACCATTTGTTTGTCAGTGAAATGTGACTTTTAGTTCCAGTTGGCTTGAACATGCATTAAACGGTATAGTACTGTATTGTCAGTTCAATATTTAACAAAGAAATAATTAGTAAGACGGGGAATAATCATAAGCCTTATTTATTCCTGTATATCTACACTCCTTATTGTGCGTGCCCATTAGGGGGAAACAGCAAGAGAAAGTCAACAAAGGCCCATTAAAAGCGGTAGTGGAACAAGGTCAGGGTCATGTTTCCCTCTGAGTGAGTGCAGTCTGTTATTTTACACTTCAGGTGTCTGAAGGAAGTTGAAATAAAGTTTGAGGCCTACCGAGGGCGTTTTTCCCATTACACCTTTCCCAGCGGAGGAAGCAGTGTTTATGGGGGAAATTACATTTTAGCCCCTCAGACAGATTGAGTTTTCTCATTCTGTTGAGTGCCGAAATCATATTTCACCAACTGCACGCACACACACCTATGCTGTTCTCGCATCACGCTCTCTAAACGTCTCAATCCCCATCTCGGCCCCTGGAGTCTGGTTCTTTCATCTGCTCTTTTTTTTTTTTTTTTGCTGTTTAACACTAGAAAACTTGGTGGCGTAATGTATTCACAAAATATTCATATCAAACGCCCGCGATGAAAGATATTCTCACTGAAAGTCTTTGGAAAACAAAATATTACGATGCTTAAATTCAGGGATATTTTTATAACAAACATGAATACGCAAATGAGCATTGGATATGCAGCGTTACAAATTGCAGCTTTAGCCGCACTGCTTACTCACGTCACCTCTTATCATTAACCTGATCGGTACACGTGAGCAGCGTAAAGAAAATGTAAAATACACAGCTCCATTGTGTCACCCATTTTATGTAGTGAGCAATTAAACAGCACTGCTTTAGATTGGGCCCAATTGTTTAGAGTTTTATGTGGATCTTAGGCAACACATGAAATGTGAATTTAGAATATCAGTGTATCCTGTGAATCATAAAAAAAAACAACATTTGGTGCGTTAAAGTCCTTAATAAAATGCACCAGAATTGTAAAAGAAAGACAAAAAAAAGCCATTAAATTTGTTTTAGTGCAAACAAAGAATGCAATACAATAAATGTTTATTACATATACACAACAGCAGGAAGAACATGCTGATAAACTGGATGCATAATTCTGCATTATTATCATTATCACGCTGATATGAGGAAGCACATGGTGTTTACGCTGGAGGTGGTGATGGAGAAAATGTCCCACCTGTGTCGTCTTAAACCCTCAGGTCTCTGGTCTCCCAAGAGAACGTCACCATCTTTACTGACTCCCACCTGCTCCCCGAAAACTCGCAAACAACCTGTGTTGTGCAACAACCCAACAACAGATCACTCAGCTGTGTGTCAGTGTTCTAACATTAGATACGGTTCTCCACTCTGGATTTGAGATTAATGAATTGATTGAATAAGCAAAAACCATTAACATTCTAGTTACTGTCTAGGATACCCTGCGAAATGATACTTAGCCTTTATGTTCTCATTCTCAGGCTTAGTTTCCCCTATTTGCATTATAGAGTATCACATTTTGAATAGGCGGCACGTTGGTGTAGTAGTTAGCAGTCTTAGTAGTCGCCTTGCACCTCCAGGTTCAATTCCCCGCCTCGGGTGTGTGACTCGGATTCTCCCCGTGCTTCATCCAGGTATCTGGACACAGATTCAGCTGATTGGCATTTCCAAATTGCCCATAGTGTGTGAATGAGCACGTGAGTGTGTGTGTGCCCTGTGATGGATTGGCACCACGTCCAAGGTGTACCCTGCCTTGTACCCTAAGTCTCTTGGGATAGGCCCCAGGCCCCCACGATCCTGTATACAGGATAAAGCAGTATAGATGCTGATCATCATCATCATCCAGCCACCACCATATGTAATATCATATCAAATAAGAATTTTGTTTCATGACTTTTATCGGACTCTAATCTGACCTCTGAAATGGCTCACAAGTGCACATCAATGTCTTTGCTTGTGCCATCCGGGTTAAAATACGTCATATTAGTACGTCCTCTTATTCATTTCAAACAATGTACTGTATGTGGTTTCAGCAAAAATATGCTTGGGATTTTGCTCTGGAGGCTGGCAAGGAGTTGTTGACCAACACAAAACGCAAGAAAGCCAGACACCTCGCTTTAGCTGTTTTGCCAGCGCTAACAGATGACATCAGTCCTTATTCAAGTTGCATGACCACATATCGCATATGTACTGTATCTGTGTCACATATGGTAGAAAAGTGGGATTTGAGTTACTTTAGGCTGGTAATGTGAACCTAGCCTTTGATCCATTGAATCTCTGGCTGAGGTACTGTACGAGCACTGACTGGCTTGCCAGTTCACATCTAAACAATCGAAGGTGAGACTGAATTCTTTTAAACATAGTATATTAATAATAGTCACTCAGGTTGTCCCTCTGTCTGTGCATCCATATGAGAATCTCTTTAGCAAGCCATCTTAAGAGTGAGTGGTCACATGTTACGAAGATTTATATGCAATTATATGATCACAGTCAGCAAGTAAACTGATTCAGTTTTGGAATTGATCCAAACAGGGTGAAGGTCACACCAAGGTCATATGCAGGTCCTACTTAATATAGTGTGAGATGTATCATACTGTCAATATTTATCTGCAATATTCGGCATTATTTTGGTGTCTTTGTGTGCGTCGTCGGGACAGTCGCAGTCAAACACTCACGCTGGGTATTGAATGTTCTTTAATTTATTACAACATAGACAGAGTATTGAAGTTTTCAGCCTAATGCCTTGTGTCATGGACAGTACTGTACATCTGTTACATCGAGGAACAAAAAGTCATTAACGTGAAAGAGTTCTATAAATATCTGTCCAGACACACAGAATATACTGACAGAGGGTGAACTAACCAAAGAGACGTCCTGGGAAATTTAACACTGTCTACAAGTGGCATCACAAAATCGCCAACACTTGGGAACTAGCCTGATCTGTGTAACTGTATGTAATCCATTTCATGTTTTTTATAGTGCTGTCAATCGATTAATAATGTTAATCTAGTTAATCACAGTCATTGCCTGTGATTAATCACGATTAATCTCAATTTTAAAATATTAATTTATAAATGGTAAATTAAAACCTCTTTAAATGGGACCGGCAGTACATGCAGTGGCTGCGTAGTATGGGGTGTGGCAAACCCACCAACAGCCGGGCTCAAACCCAGATCCTCAGTTCAAAAAATCACTTGCCTTATCACTAGCCTTATCCAGACATCTCCTTATCCGCGTTAAATGTGCCATTATCACACACTAGTGATGCGCTGGTCGTCTGGTAACCCGCGGATCCCGCGGGTAACCCGTGGGTCGGGTTGGGGCAGGTAAACAAATTGTCACTTTAAACAAAATTAAATAAAAAATCCATGTATGTTGCGTGCAATTCCCTATAGCCTATATTAAATATTTGGGAATATCTATTTTCATATT
>JAOVVA010000009.1:21703132-21730285 GCA_028565275.1 Leiocassis micropogon | reverse complement strand
ATTACATCATACTTTACAGTGCATTACATCATACTTTACAGTGAATTACATCATACTTTACAGTGAATTACATCATACTTTACAGTGCATTACATGACATTTGACAGCGCCGTACATCACACTTGATGTAGTGTATTAGTCATACAGTTTATTACATCATACTTTATACGCCCTACATTACACTTTACTTTGCACTACATCATACTTTACGGCGCCGTACATCATATTTTGTATTGCATTATATCATACTTTAAATCTATCTGTCTATCTATCTTTCCATCTGTTTGTATATCTTTCCATCACTGTTCTTCCACCCATCTAGAGTATATACATTAGTTGCTCATTTAATTCATCCATCAATCCTTCCATCTATCCATTTACCTGTCTGTCATCTGTTCTTCTATCCAACCATCTGTTAATCCCTATAATTACTATCACCAGTCTTTTCTGCTGTTCTGTTTCATCCATCCATTTAATCATCCATCCATCCATCCATCAATCTGTCTCAGGTATCATTCCATCCAATCATTTATCCATCTGATTTTTATCTGTGTCCCTTTTTCTGTTCACTCATTCACGTAGTTTTACAAGCTTACAGAACAGCTTTAGCATCCATCCATCCATTCATCTACCTACTGTATCTGTCTGTGCATCAGTGTGGTTTTTAGCTCCAGTTATAAACACACTGACATTTGCCTTACAGATATGAGGCATTAATGCGAACCCACACACACACACACACACGCACACACACACTCGCCTGGCTCCACCCTGCACCCCACTGCATCTGTCCTGTCATTACCCGTGTGTGTGAGTGTGTGTGTGTGTTTACACAGTGCTGTGATAACTTCAGTGTGTGTATGTGCATCATTAAAGTGCGATCAGATCTGCGTTTATGTTCGACATGCAAACGAGGCGAAGATCAGAGCGCGAGCCACGAATCATTCATCAGCCTAACAACCTTTTATAAATAAGAACCTACTGTAACATCAGGGAGACGGTGCGGACGGGCGAGCGGGTTCCACTCAGAGGTTTATCGGAGGCTCTGTAAAGTTCAGGAAAACAGGAATGAAATGATGAATCAATTTAAAGGATTTCTTTAACAGCAGAACACATGGAGTGATGAAAATATGAATTCCAACTGAGATTGAAGGTTCTTACAGCAGTACATGGGGGCAGTGGTGGCTCAGAGGGCTAAAGCACTGAGTTACTGATGGGAAGATCGGCGGTTCGATCCCCAGCTCCACCAGGTTGCCACTGTTGGGCCCTTGAGCAAGGCCCTTAACCCTAACTGCTCCAGGGGCGCCGTATCATGGCTGACCCTGCGCTCTGACCCCAGTTACACTGGGATATGTGAAGAAGGGATTTCACTGTGTTGTAATGTATATGTGACAAATAAAGGCTTAACTAACATTTCAATCGTTTCTCTACAGGTACCTGCGCTCATAAAGAGAAAGATATACTTTTTTTTTTTTAATTCATTTCACATTTCAGAGATCCAACCTACTAACCCTCCCCTTAATCCAGCCCCGTATGTGAAAAGTAAAGGTGAAGTAAAAACGTTAAACACTAAACACGCTTTGGTGTACAAACATGACACTGTTTGTCAGAGCACGTAGCCTTAAAAAGCCCAGAGCAAATCTTTAGCCATTTTTCACATTACTGTGTTTTAATAAATATGTACAGTATAGGGTTCAGAATCGTGCAGTATAGAGTGATGCATCCTTTGTTTTAGCACAACCTTGGCAATATGATGAACTGAATTTTATTTCATTTTAAACTATACAAACATGACATATAATACAACTACGCAAACTATACAAGTAAAAATAAATAAATCAATTTTAAAAAGGGTCACATGGGCAAAGAAAAAGACCAGATTTATAAGACCACATCTTTATGGTTATGGATGTTTTTGTATTTTTGCGACGTCATTCGTGTTCTCCGGTAGCAGTAAAATTTACACGCTTTAAAAGTAATGATGACTTTGGTTCTACATGACCTATCAGGAAACCCAAATATGTCTGAAGCCTCCACCGTCGACACACACCAACATGAGCACGTTTTTTATTATTTATTAATGTTTTTATCGGTTGTTAACCAGTGCTGTGTTGCTGCACAGATCCGAGGCCCTTAGGGCTGGTTTATCCTGGGTTTGTTAAAGAAGAGCCCGTTCACTGTGTAAACCTGTGCGTCACTGCAGATCATGTGCGAACGAAAGACCGTCACTCTTTTTACACTAGCTGGCATTTGCTGCATTTATCGTCTCTCAGTACACCAGACTCGCGGTGGGAAGAATAGACCGGTACGTGAGCGTGAGAGGGACCTGTCCTCTATTAATGAATCAATCGGCGATCACATCGATTTGCATCGAATCTGCACCGGACAGATTTTTTTAAAAGGATGCACAAATATACTTAGGCAGCTTGGACATTTTCCTCGTGTTAATATTAACTCGAAATTAGACACTTTGTAAGAGACATGAGAGCGTTTATGATTCCGGCAGAAACTCATACATCCAGATCTCCATTTTTTTATTTTTTTTTTTTTTTAAAGTTAGCATGTAAAGGTGGAAATGCTAAAGAAACTGCAGAGCAAAGAGGTTTTAGTGAGTCTGTAATCTGAAACAACACCAAACACACACTGTATATAAACCAGGGAGTTTCCTGCACCACACACAGCTTACTGAGCTTCAGGGATTCCTACACACACACACACACACACACACACACACACACACACACGTGTATGCATACCCGTGATCATGCAGTTGCACCCCACCCTGTCTTTTTCCACCTCTCTCTCTCTCTCTCTCTCGTCCCATCACCAGTTTCCAGGCCTGAAATTACAGCGCTGGAGCGTAAACATCTTCTACTGTAAAAATAAACCAGGAGACTGAGTGATGAAAATGAGCGCTGAAAGAAAAGGAAGAGTCAGGCCAGCAGTATTTTTAGAGCCTCTCTCCAGGAGGCGTCTCATCCCTGACGAGTCTGGTCTCTCGGCCCAGCGGGTGGAGCGACGCGCACGTTTGATCTATTTATAAATTTGTATCTGTGGTGTTGAGAGGAGATGCGATGATCCCTGTCTGGGAGGGAGGGTGTAATTATTTACGCAAAATAACTGGACACCACTAATGAGAGGATTTGGAGGCTTGATTCTTTCCTCTGGATTTCATCAACATTTTGTCAGCTCTTAATAGAACCGAATGTTTGTGTGTGTGTGTGTGAGAGACAGAGACGTGCAGTCGGGGTCGAAACGTCCGACTCCACTAACGAGTCCACATTTACCAAAAACTAATAGAGTTTTGCCAGATTGGCTTCAGAGGATGACCAGCGTTGAATTATAGAGTCTGTTGGAAATTCCCGGAGAAGAGGACGCAGGGGAACAAACCCGGTCGACCTCGAACCTTTGCCACTGAGAGGGCGTGGCTCAGAGATGAAATGTCACTGACAGACAGTTTTTTTTGTTTTTTTTTCTAAGACAACACAAATGGGACCGTCTTTACAAAATGAATCTTTTGATTCAGCATCTAGATCAGGTTTAGACAAACTTTGAGTGTGTATAGAAATCACAAGCATCACCCGAGCGCTAGTCGGCACTACGCGGCGGAAAGGTGACGTTTTAGCAGGGAAAATATCTTGGATATACAGTTGCGTTTATCTGCAGTTTTTTAAAATAAGATGAAAATGTCTTGTTCCATTGGCAAAAATGTTTTGCTACTGTAGTTTTAGGAATTTCTTTATTGAAAGAAGCAAAATTATCTGCCAATAGGACGAGACATTTCTGTTTACAATTTTAATAACATTTTACTAGAAATGAGCTTAAAAATCCTATTATTGTAAGTATTTTTTTTTTTATGAAATTTTATATACGTACCGTAGGTTTGACTAGATTCATATGAACTTCTCCACATCTCCTGTTATACTGAACTTCCAGTTTCCCAACACACAGTATGACTGCAGATCAATCTCTGTTATCCGTTATCACCCAGATGAGGATGGAAGCAAATCAGCTTCATTAATAATTCACACAAAAGACCCAAAGTATCCCAATTCATATGTGAAACCCAATTCATGTGCACGAAAAAAATATATATTCACAAACAAAACAACTCACCTGCACAAAATAAATATATATATTCATAATATACATTTTACAAATGCAAAACACAATTCACAGATGTACAACTGTGTACAATATTTTTGAATGCTTAAAATTCACGAGTGCATCGTGGACTGTGAATGTGAAAATCGTCTTTCCTGTGTGAATCGCCCTGGATTTGTGTGTGTGTATATTTGTGAGACTTTGCTGGCAGCAACGTGGGTCACACGTACTCTTTAGCCAATCAGATGCGACCTCACCATTCGACCAATCACAGCCCTCCAGGACCGCAGCACTCAAGTAGCTCAGCTTTACACACATTTTACGCAATTGTTGTTAATTACAACGGAAATGAAGTTTTACCGACTCGAACCACGAACAGGATGCACGTCTAAGTTATTACTTTATTTCATAATGTTTCATTAATGAACTTCGCCGAAAATAACACTTTATCATCTTTATAAACACTTCACCCTCATTACGTATTTGTGACAGTTTTTCATTTTCTAATGAATCAATGCGAACACTCAGTATAGTTAAAATAGCATGTGACTGACTATTGTCTTTACAGTTTGAGTGATGAATTGATCATTTATTCTGACTTTCTAAACTGGTGTTTGGTCCGTTTGAACAGTTACAGTAATAAATACATATAGCATGTTGTACTTTATGTAGCAACTATGTTGAAACAATGTGGTTTGAACAAGATATGCAAAACA
The DNA here is from genome assembly GCA_028565275.1 of Leiocassis micropogon. NCBI lineage: Eukaryota > Metazoa > Chordata > Actinopteri > Siluriformes > Bagridae > Leiocassis > Leiocassis micropogon. Next base: position 21,725,465 of record JAOVVA010000009.1, on the reverse strand, counting down.
TTTAAGTTATAAACAGTATACCTTAAAATACATCTTTTCTTTTGAATAATTTAGGAATCTGTCCAGCAGTACATTCTTCAATGACTTCATGATGGCTTGGCATTTGCAGACAGGAGCTGGTGGTTATTGGTGCCCTGGATGAAATGATACGTATTCCAGAAGATGTCATGACGGCCCTTTTAAATCTACAGTAAGCAACCTCATACAGCGCCAGTGGGTCAGACAGATATACAGATAAAAAAAGTCTACAGTAAAATGCTGAGCTCTGACAAGTTTTGCCAGTTGCTATGTAACGCTGGTGTTATTTCATTATATCAATTAACTCTTGTCACCTGTTGAAACAGTCTTTTATAATTATTGATAATTCACTCTAAGCTGCATGAATGGATAAATGGAGAGCCATGATGTTCGATTCTTTACAATAAACATAATTCTCCCACAAGACAAAATTAAATTGAATTGAAATAAAATAAAATAAAATAAAAATGCTGAAAGCGTGCAGCTTTAATCCATTATGTTATACACATTTGAGCTGTTAATGAAATAAAAGCAAATCTGGTGGTGTTCAGATCTATTGGAATACCCTGTGACCCACAGAAACATTTAATCTCCAAATTATAAACTCTAACCGTGACTGTCTTGATTGACAAACATGTAATGAGGGTGAAGTGTTTCTGATGATAAAGTGGTTAGCTGAGTTATTTTTGGCGAATTCTCGGCACATTTATATTGTTTTCTTTTGATTCTGTAAAGCTGCTTTGCGACAATGATGACTACATAAATGAAATAAAATTGAATTCGGTCCGTATTGACCAGCTGCCGTTGGTTTAACAGCAGTGAAGTGGATCACAGAAATCTGGATGACGGTTCATTTTAAAAAAACACTAACGACATCAAGAGTCTTGGGAAATGAGATACATTTTCTATCTGTTAATTTGTAATTGAGCAATAATCATTATCTACAGTATCATTATCATATATACACAGTGGCGTAGAGGTTAGTGCTGTAGCCTTGCACCTCCAGGTCCTGGGTTTGATTCCCACCTCGTGGTGTGCGTGCATGTTCTCCCTGTGCTTGGTGGGTTTCCTCTGAGTTCTCCGGTTTCCTTCCACGGTACAAAGACATACAGATTAGGCTAATGGGAGTGGATACAATGTTCACCATTGGCCTCCACAGTTCCTAGTTGGACTACAGAGGTTCCTAGATGGATGGATGGATGTCTGGCTGAAGAGCTGTTCTAATGAACTGAAAGACGAGTGAACACACGGCATTGTGATAACGGTGTTCATCTTCTGGAGCCGTGGCCTGAGTGAGACCTCCAGACCTAAACACGATGAAAACTGTTGGACGATGGTGAAGAAGGCAGGAGCAGTCAGGAAACCGTACACAATCTTCAGGAAGCTATCGAGCAGACGCGGATTGAGTGAGTGACACCGGAGGACTGCAGACGTCTTGATTGTTAGGAAAGGACTTGATTGTTATACTGGAGAGCAATTTCACTGGATAAAATAACAAATTGTTCTTATGTCTCTTCAAAATGTCATTAAAGCATCGAGTTTGAGTTTTGTTTTGATACTTTTGGCCAAAACTGTAGATTTTTATATCACCCAACAACGTTTAAGGGATGTATAAAGAACCTGGATGTATTTTCCCAAACTTATTCAGGCGAGGTTTAAAGAAATGCGCCAGAATTTTTCAATCGAATCTCTCTGTGTGTCTGATTAACATCAGGAATTTGGACATGAAACTCAGTTTTAATGGAAATCTAATGGAGGGAAGAAATAAAAACAGGCAATGCTGGTGTTTTTTGGACTTGCTGACTGTGTGTGTGTGTGTGTGTGTGTGTGTGTGTGTGTGTGTTAGTAACAGTTGAGTAATTTTGCTCCTAAATGACTGACTTGTCTCTGAAGAAGGCGATAAGGATGAGGAGATTAAAGAGCGCTAACCACACGATCGCTCACGTTAGATGTGCGTGTGTGTGTGTGTGTGTGTGTGTGTGTGAGAGAGAGAGAGAGAGAGAGATGTTGGGACTTTCCCTGTGACCACAAAAATCAAACCACTCTAAGCCAAACATCACCGTGTGTTTTACAACAAGCGAGGATGTTTAGTGTCTCCGTTGTAATCTCATGACATCAGCACCAGAGAGACGTTTCATTAAACTCCCTTCTAGAGAAACTGTTTTCCTTTTACTCCAAATCTTTAGGATATCCGTGTGATGTTCAGGCCACATGCAGTCTGACTGCCGAGGATTATGATGCGTACATCCTCCGTCCCTCAGGGAGCAGCCTGCTGCAGGGTCAGCGAGCTAGAGGTCTCCATTAGACCCAACGTGGTGTGTGTGTGTGTGTGTGTGTGTGTGTGTGTGTTCAATCAATTGATCAATAAAGGCTTGATTAAAGGTGCATAACCGATTAAATCGAACAGTTGTCGTCATAACGGTTTTAAAGTCTCCTGAATGACCTGCACTTTTATTGTTTAAGTTGTAAGTTCTTATAACTTGCTCGTACCACTGACCGCTCCAGACAATCAGCTCGCTTTAATGGAGTCATTGTCTAATGGCAATGAGTGAACAATTGTTGGATGGTTGTTGATTAGTGTGTTTGCACGTGTGTGTGTCAGTTCAGTCCCAATGTTTTGAGGTAGTTGAGTTTATCCGAATGATGTGCGTGTGTGCGTGTTTATCAGTCCAGTCCCTTTTTGTTAAGGAGACGGATGGCTTGTGGATAGCAGCTGTTACACAGTCTGGATGTGATCAGCCACAATGCTGGTGGGTTTACAGATGCAGCGTGTGGTGTAGATGTCTTTAATAGAGGGGAGAGAGACCCTGATGATCTTCTCTGCTGTCCTCACTATCCGCTGTAGGGTCTTGCGGTCCGATATGGCACAATTCCCAAACCAGACAGTGATGCAGCCGCTCAGGATGCTCTCGATAGTTCCTCTATAGAAGGTGGTCAGGATCGGTGATGGACGCTGGTTCTTCCTCAGCCTTCTCAGGAAGAGGAGACGTTGTTGGGCTTTCTCGTGGTTGGGCGGGGCCAGCAGTAACTCATTTACATAGAGACTGAAACGGTGCTTTTGGACGAGGAGTGAAACAAAATGCGTTATCTCAGGAGTGTTTTAGCTGGAGTGCGGTTAGCTTTGAGACCCGAGTTAGCTTGTTACAAAAGGGCAAAATCAAGAGCAGGGATTAATCAGAATCTCTCTCTCTCTCTCTCTCACACACACACACACACACACACAATACCATGTGTAAATGTACTTTATAGTCTAACTTTGTGCCAGTTTACAGTGTAGAGAGAAAGAACATTTTGCACAGACAAGTTCCTAGATAAATGAAGCTTTACCACACACACACACACACACACACACACACACACAATAGCCACATTTACTGAGTGCTCCATTCATCTGCAGGGTGTGTTTCACCTCCAGGGTGCACATAATGAATTAAGCAGATCATAATACACAGCGCAGAGGCAGGTAGTGAGCGAGACGTCAGCAGCTGTGTGGCCTCGCTTTTGTTCTTCCCGTCTCATTCCTCACCGGTGATCAATCACAACCAGTTCATTTGGCCTCTGCAGTGAGCGGAGCTCTGTGTGTGTGTGTGTGTGTGTGTGTGTGTCTTTAGAAATGTAGACAAAACTCTATTAGGAACAGCACAGTAGCCACGCCTTCTTTATTAATGCTATTACAACAGCCACGCCCTCTTTCTTAAGAACATCAAAGCTATTACATAAGCCACACCCTCTTTAATAACATGCCATTTTTATTAATATTATTACTGTAGCCATGCCTTTATTAAGAACATCACAGGAGCCACACCCTCTTTATTACTCTTTGTTAAGAACATCACAGCAGCCACGCCCAGTTTTAAAAAAAGCTTTGCGTGTCACAGCAGCCACACCCTCTCTGTTAATACTATTACAGCAGCCACGGCCTCTTCATTAAAAACATCACAACGGGCACACCCACTTTATTAGGAACATCACAATGGCCACACCCACTTTATTAGGAACATCACAATGGCCACACCCACTTTATTAGGAACTTCACAATGGCCACACCCACTTTATTAAGAACTTTACAATGGACACACCCACTTTATTATGAACATCACAATGGCCACACCCACTTTAAACATCAAAGGGACTGAACATCAAAGGATCCACATCCTCTTTACTAAGTCTAATGAAGCAGCCATGCCCTCTTTATTAAGAATATCAAAACCATCACAGATGCCACACCCTTTTTATCAAGAACATTACAGCAGCTCTTTACTAAAACTATCACAGGAGCCACACCCAAGTGTAATATGTCCATATCAGTTGTCTTGTCCCCGTCCTTATGCTCCTGTGTAAAGTGTATTCTCAGCATTTTTCTGCCGTGTCCTGAAAATCCTTTTCTCACACTCCCGCTCGCTGTCTCCGACAGTCACGTCCCATTTCTCTGCAGACATTTTCACATAAATCAAATGACCTCTGAGCGAAAATAGCAGCTGAGCTACACTTAAACAAACACAAGTCTTTGTTTAACAAAACCCAAAGCCAATTTATTCCTGTTAAAACAAGACCGCAGAGGAAACCATGATGAGCGTTCAGCCGCGATAATGCTGTCACTTGCCACAATAATCGACTCGACATCGTCCAACGAGCCGTCACAGAGTGAACCGCATCACGGCTAATGACGCTCTTATTGTTGGGTTTATAGAGAAAACACTCGAGGAAAGATGCTTGGGGGAAAATCCCTCTTAGAGCCATCAGACGATAACGAGTCCCGGTTTTGGTTTTCACCGTCTGGTTATCGTTGAATTAACCCTAACAAAACACACACGCAGCTGCCGTTATGTATGAAAACACTGCAGATATTCACCTGGGCCGTGAACTCATAACCTTCTGAAGTTCTGATAGCACAGAAATTAAACTACTGAGCAAATCGGGATAATAATTATGCTGTGTCGCAGTCTTGCATGCCCTAGCTAGCACTTTATCACAGAAATATGTAACAAACCTCAGGGTTCGATATGAGACGCCTCGAGATGCTGTTTGAGTTACTATATCTTTCCTTTGAAATGGCACGCACGCGCACATCGTTTCATCTTTGCTCTCACCATCTGAGTTAAAACGTCCTGAGTTCATGCGAGCGCTCATTAATTTCAATCCATGGATGTGACTTCAGCAAAAATCTGCTTGGGGTTTTGCTCTGCAGGACGGCGAGTGGGTAGTCGTATGTACTTGTTGGGGTCAAGAGGAAGGAAGAAAGCTGATTTAGCAGCTGTTGCTAGCGCTGAAATCCTGGAGCTGACCGATGACGTCGGCACGCTATGCGCATGGATTCCCATCTGCTCGTTCTCCTTTAAGTCACATGACCACATATTGGATACATAGCTGATCTAGGACCATTTGAATGTGAGTCACGTTTGAATGAATTTGAATTTGATTTGTGCCGTTCAGCTAATGCTAAAAATCATATCTGTGTCACAGCATCGGATGATGTCGCATCTAAACAGAGATCTACTTCTCTTTCAGGTACGATTGAGCTTCATATCTGATTCGATCTGTGATCCGTGCCTGAGTAAGCGGTACCAGTCTCGAGACCAGTGATCTTTTCCAGTGAACTCGGGCTCAGTTCTCGAGCACGGCACGATTGTGTTCTCACTGGTCAGAATGAGCCAGACTTTGGGGTCCAGTCTTCTCGGAAACGATCCCGAGGCCCTGATGTAAAAACGCCCCAAATCCGAGTGCACTGCGAGGTCACAGCAGGTCGTCCAATAGTGCTGTTTCAGTCTCTTTCTTCTCTCTACATCCTCATCTTTCACTCTAGCCAAGTTCCTGATCAGTTTCATCAAAGCACCGTAGTTTCCTCTGCATCAGTAATTACTAATGACACGTTTCAGAGTGACGCCGTTCATTTAGCGTTTGTCCGTACAGTCTGATCTTCCCGCCGTTGGCTCTGCAGATCGGTTTTTCTGGCAGCTCAGAGCCCCGCGACAGCCCAGAGCACATTCATCTCTGATTTTCTGCTCTGATTGGTGACAATGAACGGCCACTCTGTTTGAAGCTGTGGACTTGACGTCCTTTAATACCTGATGTGTGTTTACGTTCACTCAGGACACACTGTCATGCACAAGCTGAAGCTCAGATGGGTTTATGGAGCAGAAACATGATGTTTTTAGAGCTGATGTGTTACAGTTCTGGACATTCAGCCTCCAGTGACCTATAATGGGCCTTGAAATGATTTTAGCAGAAACTTTATTTCTCTTTATTGAATGAAGAATTTCTCGATAGTCATGACTGCAATCTGTCACGGTGTCGAGTTAAACTTAAAGCTGAGCAAATACAGAGTCAGCCAAAAAAATGGATACACACATCAGAAAAAGAAAAACTTGTATAAAAACTTTACTACTAAATTTATTGCCATTCATATAATATACATCATACTATTTTTCTTTTCCTGAAGTGTGTATACATTTTTTTGGCTGACTCTGTATATACAGTACAGTTTTTATTATAGTAATGAATATACTCTAAACACTAGAAATAAATAATTCTCACACTACGTTAAAAAAAGCATGATCAAGCTCATTGTTGTACAAACTGTGGGTACTGTATGTGTGTATGTGTGTGTACAGTGGAAACTTGGATTAAGAGCAGGCTTGTATTTCAAAACACTCGTAACCCAAATCAATTTTTCCCATAAGAAATAATGGAAACTCAAATTATTCATTCCACAGTCTCAAAAAATAAATACATAAAAATAATTAACACAAAATATAAAGTTAAAAAAAAAAAATTAACCTGCACTTTATCTTAAAAAAAAAAGTTAAAATTAATCCCGACAGATGAGTGTTTCCGTTTATGCGCGCAGGTGCTGTGTGTGTGTGTGTGTGAAGCTAAAGTTAGAGGAAAGGAGGAGTCGGACCCTCCCTTCTTCTCGTCTTACACAGTAACACTTCCCCCTCTCTTATTTGAGTTTCTCTCTCACACACACACACACACACACACACACTAACGGAAAGACTATTTTATTGGAAAAATTAGCAAGAAACAACTCTTGCGAGAGCGCACGCTAATGGAATCACTGCTGTAAAGTAAAAAAAAATAATAATAAAAAAAATAAGCTGCACTTTACCTTTGAAAAGAATTGCGACAGAGCAGTGTTTCTGTGTAGAGCAGAGAGTGTGTGTATGTGTGTGGTGTGTGTGTAAAGGCAAGAGGAGGAGGGTGTGTGTGTGCGTGTGTGTAAAGGCGAGAGGAGGGGTATGTGTGTGCCCCAAATTATGCGCGCACACACACACATAACGGCATGCTGACCCAGGGAAAGAAAGAAAATGGATCTTTAACCTCTCTAATGAGACTTTCTTTTGCTTTACATGATACTCTGTACTTGTAAACCAAGACTTGCTCGTTTTTCAAGTCAAAATTTATAAAAAATCTTTGCTCGTCTTGCGGAACACTCACAAACCACGCTACTCGCAATCCACTGTACATGGTTTTAAACCTTAGTTAAACCTTTTGTTTTTAATTTTCCTCAAATTATTTTTTGGTTACCATAAAAGCCAGTATATAAGCGCATTACAGTTGTTACCTAGATAATATTCGGTGTGTGTGTGTGTTGTTTTTCTGCTGTACAGTGGAATGTAAGACTCAGGTATGTCACATAAACAGCACTGTGTGTGTGTGTGTGTGTGCATGCTTCTATGTTGGATTCCTCTTACACCTGCTCCCTCCTGCTGATTAAACACTCTCACCTTGACCCTCTGGGAATGTGAGGCTGGTTTAATGTGACCACAATAAAACACATACACACACTGTGGAAGAATAAGGAGTGTGAGTGGCAGTTTTACATGAGCGCTCTAGCAATGCTGTGTCCTGTTGTTCTAATTAGAAGCTTCCTGTTCCAAAAGAACAGCTGGTGATGTGTGTGTTTGTGTGTGTATGTGTGCGTGTGTGTGATCATGAAATTCGATGGATCTAAGTAATTTTTGATGATTAAACCTCTTCTCAAATCGGTGCTTTTTAACTACATGTGAATTATATTCAGGAAACAATGTATAAAAATCACGCATGTAATTCCTGAGGCGTAAGGAGTGAACGCAGGTATTCCGACTGTTCAGAGCAGTGTGTACGATATATTAATCTGTCGGGAAGCATATATTGATACTCGTGTCCCTGAAGTAGACTGAATTACACCGTGAACCGTTTACAAGGTCCTCTGGTTCAATCATGGGCTCGGGTTGCTGTCTGCATTGGGGATTCACATGCTCTCCAAAAAATATGCCAGATGTGTATCATGATGCCCTGACATAGACTGGTGTCTCTAAACCTGTCTTGCATTAATGTGAATAAATATGAATAAATAAACATTATCTGATGTAGTATATCACTCACTCTCTCATCGTCTATACCGCGTTATCCTGCATACAGGGTCGCTGGGAATCTGAAGCCTATCCCAGAATTTGGCACAAGGGAGGGTAGACCCTGGATGGGGTGCCAATCCAACGCAGGGCACACGCATACACACACTTACATGCTCATTCACACACTACGAGCAATTTGGTAATGCCAGTTCTCCATGTCTTTGGACTGTGGGAGGAAACCGGAGCACCCGGAGGAAACCCACCAAGCACAGGGACAACCTCCATGCACACACATCAGGAATTGAACCCAGACCCTGGAGGTGCAAGCCGACAGTGCTAACCACTAAGTCTCCGTGCTGCCTGATGATGAAGTACAGTAATGGAAAAAAAAATTGCAGCCTGGAAATTATTCACTTCTTGTATCAGTTTGTGCTACAGTAACTTTCCCTTTAAGTCTGAGCATGTGATTTAGCTGGACAATTGCTTATGAAAAAAAATTAAGTAGGGATTAGAATAAGGGACTATTAAATAAAAATTTTTTTTTTAAAAACACACTGGACAGGGGGCCAATCCATCATAGGACACACAATCATGCACACACTCACATGCTAACATTACGGGCATTTTAGAAACTTTTAGCTACATGTATTTGGACTGTAGGAGGACATGATGATCCCGGCTGAGGTGGCTCAGAGCCCACTCCATGAACATTCAACGAGTGGAACGTCTGAGCCTTGAAAATCAGTAAATAAATAGATGCATCCGTCTGGGGAACTGTACACACAATCATGCACGAACGCCACTTGGACATTACAGGAGCTTGTCTGGAAGTTATTGCCACATCCACATCCACAGTAAAGCCCTGACCTCACTCCAAGCCATTTCCACATGTTTGGGCCATTAAAGGACTTCCTGGGAGGCCAGCATTTCAGACATGAAGCAGGCAGTCTGATCATGGTTCTGATATACTGTGGAATCTTTATAAATTGATGGTATCCAAGCGCTAGTGAAACACTGGGATAAGTGAATTAGTGTAGCGGGGGATTATATAGAGAAATTAAGGGAGTTTCTGTTATGTCTCATAACTGTGTTCTGTTATTCTGCACAATCAAAAGTCCCAGGTTGACTTGAACGCCCCTCATGCTGTAGAAACAATGAACAGGATTAAGGGACAATAAGGAACAAGCTGGTGAATTGACACAAAGCGTGAACCATGAGTCCTTACTGTTCGGTGAGAAGGTGTAAATTTTTCTCAGGTAGTGGTAATCTGAACTCAGGTCAATAGGAGTGTGCATGCTGGGAATTTTGCCCAATTTGTAGTTAGTGTTGTGTTTTGGGAATTGGAGCTGTGTGGTTGTAACTTATAAATTTAAGCCCCTACTTTAGCTAAAGGTCATGTGAGTAAAAATCAGCTTTTAATTGCATTGAGCACTTTGAAAATCACAGAAATTAAGCTTGGTGTGATTTAAGAAGTGATATGCACAGTGTGCACTGAGTGTAAATGTGTCATACTACAAATTCTCAGCAACCATATTCACAGCCATTAGCTGTCTATAGATATCACTTCAGGTGGCGCGGTGGCTTAGCGGTTAGCACTGACGCCTTGCACCTTCACGGTCAAGGGTTTGATTCCCCCCTTGGGATGTGTGTGCATGCCCTTGTGCAAAGAAAATATATTTTTCTATATATTAAACGATTTAGTGTTCTGATCTACTGGTAAATTGAAAATATTTTATAATGTTAATACTCCTCGTTGCTACACTAACTGATCCTACCTAATAATTAACAGAAAAATAAAGATATTCAAAAATATATTCATAATATACAGAATAATACATTGTATTTCATATAGTAAAATTGTATACTGCTTTTCATATATTGAAAAATATATTAAAATACACACACACACACACACACACACACACACACACACATCCCCCCAGGGACCCTGTATACAAGATAAAGCTGTATTTTCGATAAGTGAGTGAGCGAATTATCACTTCTTTTCATAGATATAATTTTTATCTTATAAAGATTTAAAGATTTCAAACATGTTTTGCCTGAAATCTACTAGTGGATATTTACAGTATAAAGATGTCTGATGTTTCGGTCTGATCATACGATCTTTAAGGAGACATGACACACAGAAGGTATTTGTAGTAAATTGGCCCCCGTAGTGAGCTTGAATGTGTTTCTTCACAAGTTGTAAAAAAATCTCGAAAAATCAGCAGCAGCTCCTGTTCCGTCCTGGTTTCACACAACATCTCTCAGCACCGTGTGTACAGTATGTGTATGTGTGTCTGTGCGTGTGTCCCGAAATTCTGCCGAGGGTTGTGATATTTCGGAGGTCTCTTTGTGCTTTCCTATTTCAGAAAGTGAAACCCCTAGACACTTCATCCTGCATGAAATATGAGACACTTCCATTTCCCCTGATTTCCAGTAAACTCCAAGACAGAGAAAAAAGACTTTTTTATTTTTTTTTTTTTATGAGCAGATCCCATTATTTCTACCAAGCTCTTTTATATCTTCAATAAAATCCAAAGTAGGATGGAATTTATTGTTTAATAGGCAGGATTTCAGAACATATATATAGCATATAGCAAATAAAGTGTGCCATGCAAAAAAGATCGAAAATTCGAGCCGTATTATCAAAATTGCTAAATGAATGCGCCATTATGGGCACTATTTCTGATGTCCATGTTTTAGATGTTTCTCTTGTTGCTAGGTAAAGGGCTGTGGATAAAAATAGCAAATGTGCTCTATGTATTCATAATGCATTGCTTTACAAATTACAAGTAAAGCTAAAGTCACTGATGTTAATATCAGTCATGTCTTTTAACGTTACTCAGAGTGTTTAGAGGGAACAGCACAGCGAGTTTGTTTTCAGTGAACTTGAGCCCAACTGCATGCAAGTCTATTAGCAAAGAACACACACACATGTGCGCACACAGTCTGCAGGCATAATGTTGGGCTCATCACATCACAAGTCACGGTAAAATGTCAACCTCACTATAAGTTTACGCAGCACATGGACAGAAGTGTTTTGCGCAGCTTTACATTTAGATTTAAATGCTCTGACTGACGTTTTTTTTTTTTAAGCACTCTAACTGTTTACCTGCTTTCTGAGTCATGTGCTCAGTACAGATGTGGTGATTAGCGGCACATAACCCTGAATTAATCAGCGCGGGCTTTGTTTATGCAAGCATGTTTATCAGTGGCGTGTTTCGGTTTTTCCTAAAGTGACACTGTAAAAGTGTCTCTTTCACTGGGGAAAAAAAAACACTGCCTGTCACTTACTTATTGTGTATGTAATTAATCCTGACGGTGTAACATTCTATCCCAAAATGTATCTGCTAACACTCTCATCACTATACTGCTTAATCCTTCATACAGGGTTGTGGGGGCCTGGAGTCTATAGGCCTGTGGGAGGAAACCAGAGTAGCTGGAGAAAACCCACCAACCACAGGGAGAACATACAAACTCCATTTACCCAGGGGCGGGAATCGAACCTGGCTGGGAATCGAACCCGGATCCTGGTGCAAGGCGACAATGATAACCACTACACCACTGTGCCGCCTATTTGCTATCACAATGGACAAGAAGCAAATCTTGATGGGAAACCGTATCTTTTGGAATTTATAACACTTGTAAAAAATTTTTTTTAAAAACAGCTAGTAAATGAACTGCAAATTCAAGCTTTATAAATATATAATATATATGGTGTCGTAAAACCTGTCAGAAGTAGTTGCAGGTAAATCCTAAAAAGCAGCTGAAGACTTAAAAAAAAAAACAATGCGGAAATAATTTATTTAGGTGAATTTGCCTCCAGATTTTCAGTTCGATTCCCACCTTGAGGTCTGTGTGCATGGAGTTTGCATGTTCTCCTCGTGCTTGGTAGGTTTCCTCCGGGTACTCCGGTTTCCTCCAACAGTCTAAAGACATGCAGATTAGGCTAACTGGCGTTCCCAAATTGCCCTTAGTGTGTGTGTGTGTGTGTGTGTGTGTGTGTATGTGCTCTGTAATGGATTACCCCACCCCTGTCCAGGGTGTCCTAAGTCTCCTGGGATAGGCTCCGGGCCCCTGCTACCCTGTATACAGGGTAAATCGGTATAGAAGATGAGAAGATGAATTTGCTTTGGTGTCTGGCATGAAAACAGATCGCACTAGGTATAGAAACAGTTGAACCAACATGTTGTAGTGAAAACAGTAGGTTGCCTAAGTATGTCCAAAACCATGCTAGCTATGTTTGATTTTTCTCACATGCATCTCGTGAACGTCACGCAGTGATCAATCTGTTGGCCGGCTATATGCCGTATACTCCGTCACTCATCACTTTGTTATCAGATACCGGCTGTTGAAATGTCAGTGATGCTCCTGAGGTTGAATCATCATCATCAAAATCGAAAAGATATTATTTACAGCATTATTAATAACAAGAAAGGTAGCTGACATGAAAGAACTGAATGGAAGATGAAGCTCGTCATGATTTAAACGTCATGATTAATAAGACAGAGACTGATAGGGACGATGCTGATGATCAAAGTGACAACTCCTTTTTTCCGTTGTAAACGTATCATTCTCTACAGCATGATGTTTTTTCATGAGTGAATTGGGTCTTAAATGTTGCCGTAGGCAGGGACTCTTTTGGTTGAATTTGGAATGACAGCTTTAATCCCGATTTTCTTTCCTTTTTCACTTTTAAATGCTAGAATTCGTCACTGTTGGATCTGCAGAAATATTTCAGTTCACAATCGTCTGTAATGTGCGAAACAACAAGGGGCGTTGAAGTCAAACCGGGACTTGTGATAAAATTTCTCTTGAATGAAGGCGTAAATCTGATTGACATTTACAAAAGACTTAAAGGACAATATGATGATAAAACCTTTAAATGGTGCAAATGTTTTAAAGAAACTGTACATCTGTGAATGACATTCCTGGCTGAGGTGGTCCACTGCAGCCATTCCTGTGAAGGCCTGATTCTTGAAAATCTACGGATAACTTGCGGAAGAGACGTACCTGTCTGGGGGAAGTGTACACACCTTCATTCACAAATATCACTTGCACATTACAGGAATTATTGCCACATCCCCCTTACAGTCCTGAGCCATTTCCCAATGTTTGGTGCGTTAAAGGAGTTCCTGGGAGGCCAGCGTTTCAGACATGAAGCATGCAGTCTGATCATGGCTCCCGTGTACTCAGAAAACTTTCTACCTTAAAAGTATCTACACACTAGTGAAACACTGGGATAAGTGCATTACTGTAGCAGGGGGTTATATAGAGAAATTAAGGGAGTTTTTACTCTTATAATTGTGTTCTGTTATTCTGCGCAAAAGTCCCGGTTTAACTTGAACACCCCTTGTATCTAAAGGGTGACGCAAATGTCTGGATGCACAGGCATTTTCCTAATAGGAAATTACATATTTTTATTTTTTTTCTTGGGGGGGGGGAGGGGGGGGGATTTGATTCAAAAGCTTGATGTTGTGAAACAAGTAAGATTAAGAAATTTGTGTTTCTTGTCCCTTAATTTGCTAATTTCTACACTAGAGTAGGAAATCTTCTCTCCATGTAACAATATCAGTTCTTATACTTTAATAAATGTTTAACGTTCTTGAATTCAGTGTATACGCCAGTGCCTCAAAGCTGTCGATTTGCTGTAATTTATACCTTTAAATACATTATAAAGACAAGCCATAAGAAAAAGTAGACTAGCAATGAATGTAAGAATGACCTCAGGAGTGGAGTACTGAATGAACATGGTCTGCCAGTGTTTATGGAAGATCTGTAAGTTCCATTCATTTTATATTGTAAATATACATTATGAAGTGGGGTAAAATATTAAATTCAGGTATTTCAGTACAGCGTACACCACCTGCCAGAGTGCCTAAGAACAAGGTTAGTCCTGTGCCGGAAAACACACCTCAACATGAATGCTTTGGCAAAAACACACAAGCCTTAAGAGCCCCAAGGTCCCTCTCCATCTGTCACATCACAGATCTGAGGAATGGTGGGGATGGAGTGAGTCGCTCAGGAGTACAGTAATCCTTTCAGCCTGTGGTGAAGAGAGAGAGAGAGAGATGAGGTGATTGCTGATTGTAGTGGAAGCGCAGGTGTGCGTAGCGTTCATATTTTCCGAGGGAGAGTATTGCCCCACAGCGAGTGTGTAGTGCTCTCTATTCTAAACCAAACGCTCGACTTGTTAATCTCTACAGAAGTGTACACAAATACTAGCAAACACACTGTCAGGCCTAAACACTTCACTGTCAGCGAGTAATCGTTTCTAAATGCCATGATCATGTGTGCAAATGGGTTTCATGAACACGATCCTCAGATCACAGCCACTATCTTTACCATGCGCTTGGTGATTTAAGAATCAAGGATTGCGTATTTATTACGGCACGATTAATGTGTGATAATAGCGAAGTACACAATTATGGAACAAAAGAAATGAAACCCTTAAAAAGGGCAGTGGTGCCTCAGAAGGCTGGGGGTCAGTGTTCGAGCCCTTTCACCATGATTGGGCTTTGGGTGTTGGGACCTTCATGCATTGTACGGGGAAGGAGGACCCACTGATATGATCCATGAGAGTGGAAGAGAGTTCTGAGCATTTCCACTGTCTGTGGTTTGGAATCGTACTTAACATGGCTGAATACTATGTGCGGTCCACTTCCCAGGGAACTGAAGAATGTGCTGGTCAGAACGCAGCCTCTGTAAGGGAGGTGTTGCGCTGGCAATGTTTGTAGGCCGCCCCTGAACTCGGGATCGGCCAAAACACAGTATTGGTGCTGATTTATTTATTTATTTATTTAATGTTATGCATATAATAAAGAAAATGTGTTTGCCAAAGAAGCTGCTTCTGAAGTTTATGCAACATGGAAGTGACCAATCTTGCTTCCTTAAAAAATTTCAAGTCTCTAACTTCAGATGTTTTGGAGAGATGATTTTATATGCGCTCCAATTTTTCTTCTTCCATTTTTCAGCGTTATACTGTCTCGCTTTAAACAATAATAGTTTAAAATGCAAATGATTCATATTTCTTTGTGAGTATTGATACTAAAATTGGTGTAAAAGAATCATTTAATCTGTAAAAATTGTTGCTTAAATAAAGCATTTCATGCAATGTTCCTTTTTGGGATCCCCCCCCCCCCCCCCCCCAAAAAAAAAAAAAAATCTGTAGTGTCCGTAACCACTTTAAATTCATGTTGCAATAACAATTTTGCCTTTTAGAATGATAAACTTTTTCAGGTTTATGTGAAATCTAAATTGGCCACATTTCATCTGAATGACATTTAAGATCATTGAAAGAATTGAATTCAAAAAAGTTACGGACACTACAACTAGATGAGACACGTTTTAACACCGATACCACGTTTCGAGTTTGATGCTGACTCAGGCATGGACATACCATTGGTACAGTAGGTGCATGAAGTAAATTCAGCCTCAATTACAAATCATTTTGGATGAAAGCCTGCGCGGCAAATGAGTGACGGTAAATAAAAGCCGTAATGAGCAGCAGGCGAACTGAACATGATGCTTATAGGGAAGGAAGCAGAGGCAGTTTTGCCGAAGTCCTTTTTACCTTTTCTGCCCCCTCCATCAACTCCTTTATCCCAACCATCTCTCTTTTTTTCCCTTTTTTTAAAGAGTCTCTTCTCGTCTCATTATCCGAGAAGCTTCAGTCTCGCCATCTTTCTCTCTCGATTCTAATGAAAAGCGATGGCTCATTAACATCCAATCACAGCAGATCAAAGCAGGCCATCTCTCTTTCTGTCTGCATCTCATTCGGATTTTTCTCCCCTTCTCCGTCACTATCCTCCTCTCTCTCTCTCATTTGCTCTGTTTCATTTGCTCCCTGTTTTTCTTCTTTTTTTCTGTTTCTTTTTCTCCAACTTTTTTGGTTCAGTTCAATACAGTGTAGTGTAACATTATTTATGTGACAGAACAAAACTGACACAGCATCGGGGGGGGGGGGGCATTAAAAAATTTTGCCTTAATAAGCATCTCTCTCTCTCTCTCTCTCTCTCTCTCTCTCTCTCTCTCTTAGTCTTTGCTCTCACTTTATTGGTCTGTGCTTCTACTATTTTCTCATCTTATGTATTCTTTTATATTGCAGTACTTTGTGTGCATTAAATTAATTAGGCAAATTAGTCATATTAAAGTCTGTAAACATCGTAACAACAATAATAATAATAATCATAGAAATGTAAATAATTCGCAATTAAATGATGATAATAAATAAAACAACAGTAAAGGAACAATAGCATTTTCATTTTATTATAAATGGGTACCGTATCACAATGACAGCAGAACTGTGTGTGTGCGCGTGTGTGCGCGTGTGTGTGTGCAAACAGCTCCATCTGTGTGTGCTGAGACAGCAGTGAGGTAGATGCACTCAATGTGTGGACTGACAGCTCGTCCCACTGAGACACAATATGAGTCAGCATGAACTCTCACTGTCCTGACAGTGTGTGTGTGTGTGTGTGTGTGTGTGTGTGTTTGTGCACACTGAGACGGATGAATCATCATCGAGGGGAGGGTTGAAGGAGGAAAGCAATAGAGTAAAATAAGAATAAAGAAAGCAGGACAAGAAAAATTATCAGAGGAGACGGATTTAAAGGGAGAGGGGGAGAACAGGAGGATGATTCAGAGAAAGAAAGGAAAAGAGGGTGAAGAAAAGGGAGACAAATGAAGGAAGGCAAAAATTTAGTGAAGTTGCATTTACTGCACGAGTTGTTGTCCATCAATAACGCATTTCCCATCATTCTGTGTTCGGACAGGTATTATAACTCGGAGATGCCACATCCGTCCACTCAGGAGACGCCGATCGGAACCGATGCATGCGTGTGAGCAGATAATCTCCATGTCCTCATCTGGTGCTCTGATCTCCTCCAGCCATTTAGCGAACGACTACACAGCAATAATCTCTAATCTAACACGAATCCGCTGGACAGAACAGCATCGACCCATGCTGGACTCACACCTCATGTTCTAGGTGTCCCTTGCCATGCTGGTTAAAGTGGACACGGAAGGACGATCCAAAAAACAAATAAAGACAAAACTGAAAAATCCAACACACATCATCCTTCATCCATTCCCTAATCTGCATTATTTGCTCCTTGGTGCCCCATGCCAAGACAATCCAATTAGAGGACAGACAAGAAAGGATCGGAGACAGCTGTGTCCATGAAAGACGAAAAAAAAAAACAGATATCACTCCAAGCATCCATTTTTATGCATGATGTCCATCAGATAATTAAAGTGGACATGGATTAATAGCGAAACCAAACACACTGGGCAAGAAACCTCATACCCCCCTTCATCCATGATGTCCCTCTAGATCTCATAAACAAACAAACATATAAAAAGAAGAAGACAATATAAATGCATAACTTGTCCTTAATCAACTCAATTTAAAAAAAGAGCAAGCAACATCATAACTGCAGCTTTACATAAATAAAAGAAAAAATGAAATAAAATGAACATTATGATGTGTACCTAGCCTACTTTATTTTTAGTTTTTTTTTTTTACAATGTCCACATTAACATGCATGAGAACAAATTCACCTTCAGCACAAATCATCGAAACACACCAAGTAACAAGAACCATGGCTGCCCCATAGCAGTCGCTCATTTCTACCATCCTTGTTTTATTGACTCTACGATATCCAGTCCTAAATGTCCAGTTCTAAATTAGGCAAATTTTGAGAAACGAGCCAATAAAAAAAAAAAAAAAAACTGGCACACACTATTTGTATTCACTCCTCAATGTCCCCTTTGTGATCCTGCTACTGTCTTACATTGTCCTCTTTGTTGTCGTCCTCAAAGTGCTCACAGAACTATCTTGTCCCTAAAAAACGGCTTCTCTGCAATGTCTCCGTGCTGATCAGAGCCGTCTCGGGCGGACGACAGCATAGCGAAACACACACCCGTCTCTGCATCCTCCGTTATGTCTTGGTGTTGTGAGTGAATTGAACGTGGACGAGGGACAACATGCGGTTGTGGACAACATCATGGCGCTGGGTGGCGTTGGTGCTGTTGGCCTGGGCGATGCTGCTCTTCTTTATGGGCGGCCATCTGGTGCGTGAGAGCCAGCACACGCATGAAACCACACACACGCGACGAGAGCTCGCCAACATCCTCACCAAACTCGAGCGCCTCAAACAGCAGAACCACGAGCTGCGGCGGATGGCACAGGCTCTGAGGTAGGACAGGGTTCCAATGTAAATGTTGTTGTTCCAAAGATAAATCCTTGATCAGATGTATAATCTTGTAACTTTATATATTATAAGTTGCAACCAAAAGTCTTGATATTAACTAAGTAATGAAGCACAGTGTATTTTGGGGGTTTGAATATTGTTTAGCCACATCACATCCCTGAGCAATTTACCAATGAACCATTTCTAATTACATTATGAATGGCACATTTAATTTGTTTATAGTGACATTTAATGCACGAGCATTTGCAGTTTGTTTATTCTTTTTTTAAAATATTTTATTAATTATCTGAAAATGTTCATTAGAAGGATCAAAGTTATAACTTTACCTCTGAGTGTTACAAAACGCTGACACTGGAGACTCCTTCCTAAAGGAAGCGTTACCATATCAACCATTACAAATCGTTTTTATCTATCTATCTATTTATCTATCTATCTATCTATCTATCTATCTATCTATCTATCTAATCACCATTTAACAGCACCTCAGATTAGAGCCGTTATGAAGGCTTTACAGAGCATAAATAGCAGACACATCTCAATCTCAATTGTTCAAAGGAGATTATTGCTTATTTTGGATGCCTTTATGCATTGTAGAAATATAAAGAATTAGGAAAGACCATGGAATTTGAAGGTGTGTCCAAACTTTTGACTAGTACTATATATACATTTTATATAATAATGGTAAAAAATAGTCTATTACTATTTTTTTTAACGCAAAATTAATCATATGACCAATTTTGACCCTTATGGCTTCCCATAATCGTAGTTCTGCGTGATAATGGCACATTTAATGCGGATAATAAGATCAGCGGGTGTGCTGAACGGCAAGCTTCTAGATGGAAGTTTGGATGAAACCGAAGTTGTATGCTTGAGCTACCTTCAAGGGGAACTATTTTTACACGAATACATTAGATATAACATGTGGGAGTGGTGGCTTAGGCGGCTAAGGCTCTAAGTTGTCGGTTTTCAACCGAGCCGTGCTGTCAGTGTGTTGCCACACCCCATACTACCCATCCACTGCTGGGCCCATTTGAAAGATTTTAATTTAATATATGTTAATGTTAGAAATATTATAAAACTACATAATCTGTTTCCTCTAATCAGTTTGGTATGCGTTTCTTTATTCCAACACTGCATATATAACAGTTTTACAGAATTTTTGTGTTGTGTAGTGTGATTGCTGTCGGAATGAAAGACCAGTGGTACAATCTGCTACCGTAGGAGCTGCTAAGGATTTCCACAGTCTTATGCAAGGGATCAATTCTCACACACTCACTCACTCACTTACTCACATATTCCTTTTACTGCTTGTCCTGTTCATGATCACAGGAGACCTGGAGTTTATCCCAGGGGACTTGGGGCAGTAGGCAGGTTACACCAGAAATCATGCTGTGTAGCCACGTTGTTAGAACTGCTTCAGTGTGTGATACCAATCAGATTCGACAGAGATGTGATATAAACCTAATTTATCAATGCAGCTTAAATGTACAGTATATATTTAGATTTCTTTTGATTTTGGCAACCCTAGCCATAATCATCACAACTGTTAATCTAAATTATATCGAGGTACTACTCTGTTTTAGCACCGACATTGTAACATTATAATACCGTAACATTTTAAAGTCCCAAAGTGCTGACAACATACTAATAAAACCAATCCATAAGTCAAGACAGTTATTTCTAGTAATTCAATTAAGAAACAATGCCAATGCCATCAGTAGCTCAGACAGCATGTGAGTCACTTTTATCCAGCGTTCTACAGTATCTAAGTGATGATCCAGTACAGTGCATGGCGCAGTGTAATCCCTAGTGTGCGACATGCCAGAGTTGGCTTTCTTGTGATACATAGCCTTCTGCTTTACCTACATGACATCAGGGAGGGTGCACAGGTGCACGATATTCTGTAAACATAGCAGTTTCCCTGTGTGAGGTGCTTGGTGTTTACAGTCATCTGGGTACGGTATAGGGTTTTATATTAAACTTTAATGTTTTTACTTCACCTTTTGTGTAATTTGGATGCAGGTGTGTTGGGCTTTTGAAATAGTTTGCAAAAATATATACAGTGTATTTTATTAGTATAGACTGAAACTGGTCTATGATGAAAATGATTAGCTTAGTTTGGAATGCAGAACCATTTAAAGTATACTCAGATTTACCAAAATATAATATAATAAACGAGGCCCAGTTGTTTGCAACTTTGAGAAATCCTTCTTGCTGTTTTCCCTGCCCTTCCATTTCATCTTCTTCGTTTTGGTTATGACCTGAAGCCTGTTTCGGTTTGTAGTCTGTTGATTTGCTGATATGCTACGAGAGGCGTTCATGTCAAACCAGGAGCCCCTTTTGAATGAAAGCCTAAAACCGATTGACCTTAACAGAATATTTCAAGCACAGTATGGTGATGAGACTCTTAAAACGTGAAACATTTAAATGGTGCAAACGTTTTAAGCAAGACCATACGTCTGTGAATGATGATCCTGGCCAAAGCAGTTGTTTCCTTGAAGGTTCAGCGAATGGAGCACCTGATCCTTGAAAATCGACAGATAACTAGTTCCCAGCTTGCCGAAGACGAATGTGGGAACTGTACACACGATCATTATCTAACTCCACCTGCACATTACAGGGTCTCAACTAGGAGTTATTGCCACATCCCAAATATAGTTCTGATCCTTCTCTGAGCCATTTTTACATGTTTGGGCTATTAAAGGAGTTCCTGGGAGGACAGTGATTCAAACGTCAACGTAGGCAATCCAGTCATGGCTCTGGTGTACTGAGATAGCTTTCTATCTTAATGGTGTCCAACCACAGGTGAAACACTGGGATAAGTGCATTAGTGTAACAGGGGATCATATAGAGAAATTAAGGAAGTTTTTATAACACTCATTCTTTATTTATGTTATTCTGCGCAATCAAAAGTCCCGGTTTGATTTGAACATCCCTCGTAAAATGGTAAGAAACCGTATTCAAACTTGACCCGGTTTGATACGCTTATTAAATGCATGATGAGGTTTCAGTATTGATTGTTGATACGTAATGTAATGATTGCTTTGTAAGGGCAGATTTACAAACAGATATATTCCACACCTGACTGAAAGGTTAAGATTAAATCTAAAGCATGGTGATGTGAACCCTTGACTACATACAGTATATGGTGTTTCATTGGCTTAAACATTTACCCACTAGCATGGTGGGTATAGTTCTGGTGCTGAAATCATAGGAAAAAACAGGTATTATTATTATTATTATTATTAATAATAATAATAATAATAATAATAATAATAATAATAAATTAAATGTCTAGTCAGCTTTGGATTTTGAAGCTTATCCCTGTGTCTAATGAGAACCAGATATTTCTGCCCTTCAACTGTCCTTACATACTTAAACAGAGTGCACACACTCACTCATTCCTTCTCTCTCTCTGTCTCTCTCTCACACACACACACACACACACACACCACTGAGAAGCCTGTGTGTACATCACCCTTATCAGAGTGTTACGAGGTGTAATGGAAGCCGTTAGCCAGCTGTCCGTCATCTTTAAGCCATTGGCTTTCTTCTTCTGGTGTGCACACACACACACACACACACACACACATACGCGTTTTTGTGAAAAACTGGTACCAGTGAAAAATTCATTACATTTGGGAACATGCCTTTCTAAAGCTGCTAGAGCCATACTGTAAAAGACATTTATGTTGCCAGTGGCCTTGTTATGACAGTCATCTGTTGATATTTTCATTTAAAGAATATTTTTGCACAATGTGA
>JAOVVA010000009.1:21681576-21693724 GCA_028565275.1 Leiocassis micropogon | reverse complement strand
CTTTGCAGATAGTTTATGTTCACATACAGCTACATGACACACTGCATGAAAGATCATATTTGAAAATGCATAATAGGTCACAAGTCCAGACAGCTTATTCCCTCTCAGTCTCTTTCTCCAATCTGTCTTTTTATGGCCGAGCCCACAGTACGTGAAAATGTAATAACACGCTGTCTAAGCATGCCAATCCAGTAGGTAGCAATATAAACCTAATTGTAAAGACATGTTGGCCAGACAGAAGGCTGAAAAAAGTTTTCACAGACCGTATCACACTCTGACATCAAACTCAGGAGATGGGTGATTGGCATGACATGGTCTTTTTATGGTCGAGAGTCAGCATAAGTTAAACACTCACTCGCTCATCTTTCATACTGCTTATCCTGTATACAGGGTCGTGGGGGCCTGGAGCCTATCCCAGGAGACTTGGGACATGAGGCGGGGTACACCCTGGATGGTGTACTCATTCACACATACGATCACACAATTAGCCTAATCTGCATGCGGAGTACTCAAGTACACAAGGAGAACATGCAAACTTCATGCACACAGACCCCAGGCGGGAATCAAACCCGGACCCTGGAGGTGCAAGGCGGGAGTGATAACCATTGCCACCTAAGTTAAACACAGATATTGGTAATAAAATGCAATAGTAAATTGTTAACTCAAATGAATCATTATTCTGCCTGTAGAAACATTTACTACCTAAACATGGGGTGACAAATGAATCATATTCAACCATTTTCAAGGGTTCAGTTCCTGCCTTCGGGTTCTCCCCGTGCTTGGTATGTTTCCTCTGAGTACTCTGGTTTCCTTCCACAGTCCAGAGACATGTAGATTAGGCTAATTGGTGTTTGCAAATTGGCCATAGTATGTGAAGGAGTGTGTGTGTGTGTGTGTGTGTGTGTGTGTGTGTGTGTGTGTGTGTGTGTATGTGTCTAATGACTTGAGACCCTGGGGATAGGCTCCAGGCCCCCCACGACCCTGTACAGGATAAGCGGTAGAGACAATAAGTGAGAGAGTACAATTAAAAAAAACTATTTATCCTTGACATGTTTATGTAAAAAGCATTATGCCAAAAGAGGTACTAAAGTGGGAGTGTCAAAAGAATTGGCCCTTTAAATATAAATATGTAGCGTCACAACATATGATATCTATTTGTGAGACTAAATATTTTTAATCAGAACTCACTCAAATTATTATGCTTGTACTTTAAAAACTGCAAACTAATAAATAGAGATCTATGTAATAATTCTATACTTTGTTAAAGAACGTTTCTTTTTCTTAGTTGTATTTAAGTTCAAACTTGAACTGGAACAGTCATGCCATATAAGCCTTTTTAGGTCTGAAAATTGTGAAAATTGCCTTACTGTTCTGTGTGTTTCCATAAATCAGAATGGTCTGAACAATATAAAGACTAATTATATTGTCTTATTGACTAATTAAAATTAGATTTATTGTTGTTTGACACTCAACAGCACGGTGGTTTAGTGGTTAGCACTGTCGCCTTGCACCTTCAGGGTCCGGGTTTGATTTCCGACTTGGCTATGTGTGCATGGACTTTGCTTGGTGAGTTTCCTCCGGGTACTCCAGTTTCCTCTCACAGTCCAAAGATATATTAGGCTAATTGCCATTCCCTAATTGCCCGTAATACATGATTGAGTGTGTGTGTGTGTGTGTGCGCGATGGATTAGCACCACATCTTGTGCCCTAAGTCTCCTTGGATACTCCCCAGGCCTCCCACGACCCTGAATACAGGATTAAGTGTTATAGACGATGAGTGAGTGAGTGACGATCTGAACCACACAAAGTTCTCGTCACATTAACGATTGAGATAAGGTGCATGGGCGCTCACTCTTACAAGTCTAAATGCGGTTTGTCGGGTCCACACGTCAACACTAAAAACAGATTTTCTAACCATCTTCACCTTGGAAGAATTTCTTTAAAAGGTGTGTTTGCAGTGACCTAAAACAGAGTTTACATGTGGACGGAAGCTTAAAATACACATAAAACCACCCTCGTTTTTAAAAATACCTCTTTCCACATGGACCAGGCCTGGCTACAGTACAGTAGGTCTCTCTCTCAGTATCTCCTTTCTGAAATGCATATAAAACTCCTTAGAGTTAGTCTTGAAACTAGTCTTAGAAGGGTATGGAACACAAAAACAACTTAAAAGAAAAGGTTTTCCTAAGGCGAAAATCTTAAGCATGAGCATGTCTTTTTTTGTTGTCTTTTGTCTTCTAAAGCTGCCACCATTTGAGAGTACTCTTATGCATCTTAAGTCTTAAGTGCATTACTTCAATTTGTAGGTCTTTGTGTAGGAGTAAATTGATTTATAAGAATTTAGGGCACTCATACTCTCTCTCTCTCTCTCTCTCTCTCTCTCTCTCTCTGTCTTCTGTTTGATTTATATTTCAATCTCTTTTTCATGCCGCACTGTGTCCTTGTGTGTCACTTGTAAATCAGACTTGGAGATAATTACTGTATCTTTACACAATTATCCTGAAAGAGAGAGAGAGTGTGTGTGTGTGTGTGTGTGTGTGTGTGTGTGTGTAGTTTTATCTCTTTATAAGAAGCAGATACCAGTGTGACAGCATGTACTTATTAAAAATCAAAAAGAAATCCTGAGGTTAAGGTTAGGAGTTTGCAAGTGTATATACCGGCCGTATCTTTATTTAGTTACCGTAACATGCATGTGATTAAAAATACCCGACAGAATTACAAAATTGTAACAATGTACCTCTGTGTGTCCTCCCTACAGGATTCCTGAAGGACAGTCCGTTAAACCCGTCTCTGCCGGTCGGGTACGGTTATTAGAGGAGCAGTTACACAGAGCCAAGCAGGAGATCCGCAACTATCAGAGAGTGTTTGGAGATGGTAAGCTCACAAGAGAGATGACATCAAGCCTACATTCATGTTAGACACAAATCAAGTTTTATGCATTACTGTGATACAGATCTGTTTATTTCTGGACTATGGTGGAGACCAAAAAAAAAACAAAAAAAAAAAAGCAATGTTTATTTCCTCTTTTTCTTTAAGCAGACTCCCAGAATAAACACAGTATACTGTAGGTGGTGATGTTATGCATGCAAATTAGAACATAAAATGTTTACAGCAACTATTTCGGGTTTAAAATAAGCAGTTGATCTAATCTCCCATTTTTTTTCCATAGAGGAAAAACTTGCGGCGTGAATTTCTTAATATTATGGCTGGTAAAAAAAACGAAACGTCTGCTTGCTAGAAAGTCAAGTGGAGATATGCAGTGGTCAATGGTTCCATTCCCTTTAGTCACTACTGATCAAAAAGGATGTGTGTTTAAATCCCAGAACTGTCAGAGTCACTACATGTCTCCCGAACCAGAGTGTTAACCCTCTTCTCTGCGCTTACACTGGAATCCACTTCAGTTGTGTCACTCTGAATAAAAGTGTCTGCCAAACGAATACATGTAAATGTAGGAAAAGTGACTGGGAAAAAAAGCAGCTTATGTTCCATCAGAACAAGCACTCCATCTGCCACTAAAAGGTTTTTTTGGGGTGAATTTAGAGGATGGGACATGGCTGTCGCTTTGAGGCTGCTCTATAAATATCAGCTCCCGTAGTCCTGAGAGGGAGGGAAAAGGACAGGACGGAAGAGAAAGGAAGGAAATACCTGATTCTTTAGATCTCAGCCCACACTGCTCAGAGAGGTGACCTGCGTCACAGTCACATGGCCTTAATGTCTCCTTGACATTGTCCTGTTTTTAGCACATGTTGTTGTTTTTTTTTTTCTAATTGGATCACGAGTCCCTAGAGCATTAACGTCTTTGGTAGCATTAACGCGCTCCCCAGATAAAGGCTGTCCCATTGGGAAGGCATGCTGCGTTCTTTTCTTTGGTCAAATTTCAGAACATGTATTATTCCCAATGTAATCCCACCATTGTGTTGACCAGACCTAAAGAGCATGAACGTTTTTTTTTTTTTTTTTTGCCAAGCATGCCACTCCAGTGGAGGAGAATGTTAATAAGTGTAGCTAAATGGCTCTTCACGTCATGTTTTAGTTGCATTCGTGGACATGAATCTCTAATAGTCTTTCTGTGATCAAAGTTGGGTAATTAACATGACAATTACCATCGCTGCTAATGTAGCTGGTTTATACAGCTGACTGTTATTTGCCTCTACTGTTAATACTGTCCCAATTAAAATCTTGTCTGAACTCTAAAACAGGCAGTATTTCAAGTTTCTCTTATGATTAACCTGCAGTTAACTAAAGTTCTGCTTATCATTGATCCGGGTCCATGCCCTAAACATGATCCCATTCTTCAGAATGAGCTTGAGGAAATAAGGGGATTTTCTGCTGATAACCCTAACAGCACACACGCCTGGTAAAGTCGCCTCGATATATCACGTCATATCGGCAACATGTAGCACAAAGAGCGTTTGCTAATTGCCAACGGCAATTAGTCGCCGTGATGCTGGCATTTAATCGACAATGCTTGGACAACGAATGCTGACTTTAGACTTTTGTTAATTACAAGCTTTATTTATTTAGGATGGCTAAGGGACTCAGTATTGGCCAGTAGTAGCAACCTAGCGGTGACAGGTCTCTGACCTTCAAACCTCCAATCAGCAACTCAGAGCCTCAACTCCTTGAGCCACCACTTCTGCTTAGTTGAGCAGTTAAGGCTCCGAGTTGCTGATTGGAGGTTCGAAGATCCGGGACCCAGTTAGTTGCTTACAACACATTAGAGAAGACGGTACTCACGGGTGATATAAAAGTGCATGCTTTAGTAGTATAAAGAGTGTACAAGAGTAATTTTCTGCTCACAGGGGTTTTCCAATCTAAGCCCATGCACTTTCATTTCACCTGTGAGTACCGTCTTCTCTAATGTGTTGCAAGCAACTAACTGGGTGCCCGCCCACACATACTGTATCAGTGCAGTAGGGGTTTCCAGTAGGGGGCTGACTTAAAACCGACCTTGCTGAGACGTTTAATGAGCTGGGATAATAGAGCACTACACATCAGAAAACATCCATCGATGCTTGCCAGATGTCATAAATAAGAGGCCGACCTGGTGCTTTCAGGCCGACACCAACGAGACGTGCAGCATGTGTGCTGTTTGAGAAGAGGCTTTAATTTACATTTCACAATCGTCACTACTGGTTTACGAGGTTGTGGATAAAATAATTCAACACTTTCAGAGCATGCTGCCACCTGCCAGGGTGCAGAACACATTATGGATTTCTATGGCTGCCAATCTCAAAAAATAACCAGACCGTTTATTTACTGTATGATGACCGCTTTGGCTGCAAAACATACAGTGTAAAGTCAGCTTTAGTCTCACTTTCTAGCCAGTGCAGTGACCCAGCAATCAGTAGTCT
Organism: Leiocassis micropogon; assembly: GCA_028565275.1. NCBI lineage: Eukaryota > Metazoa > Chordata > Actinopteri > Siluriformes > Bagridae > Leiocassis > Leiocassis micropogon. Next base: position 21,688,370 of record JAOVVA010000009.1, on the reverse strand, counting down.
AGTTAGGTTGACAGCTGCAATTCATTTGCAGCTGTCAGTAGTTGTGTGCAGGGGCACGGTGGTGTAGTGGGTTAGCACTGTCGCCATGAATCTCCAGGGTCCGGGTTCGATTCTTGACCATGTTCTCCTTATGCTTGGTGAGTTTCCATCGGGTACTCTGGTTTCCTCCCACAGTCCATAGACTTGAAAATCAGGCTAATTGGCATTCTCAAATTGCGTGTAGTGTGTATGTGTGTGTCCCCTGCGATGTAATGGCACCCTGTCCAGGGGTGTACTGTACCCCGCCTTATGCCCTAAGTCTTCTGGAATAGGCTCCAGACCCCCTGCGACCCTAAATACAGGATAAAGTGGTATAGACGACATGGTCTTCCAACATCGGTTTTCCATCTCTGCTCACACTGTATTTTCCAACAACTGGGCACACTTTACGTTTAAACCCCTGAAGCCCCCTGGGGTGTGCGTAGGCGTGTTGAAGTTGAGGTTCACACAGAATTGTAAAAATTTGGACTTATTCACAAAATAAGACAGACAGGCAAAGATTTTTGACAACCCAGAGATCAGATCCAATCGTGCCAGAATCACTGGTGATTAATCGGACACCGGACTCTGCCCACACTCCGCCTCATCCAACAATTTATTAGGTTAACATTTGGGACAATTGTGTGTTTCAGAGCTAAAATCAGGATGGATGTCTACACTGTCTACCCAGGTTATAATTACTTTACTTTACTAATCCACCACATGGCACACACACTAGACAATAGCCTTACCTGCATGTCTTTGGACCGTGGGAGGACACCCACCAAGCACATGCAAACTCCACTCATACACACACTGACCAGAGGTGGGACTCAAATCCTCAACCCCGGAGGTGCAAGTCGCCACTGCTGACCACTACAGCACCATGCTGCGTCATCTTGTCCCATTTTACTCCCAAGTCTTGTCTTAAAAAGGTTTCATACTTTACAATTCCTGTGGTCTTGAGAATTATTATGGTCGCAATCAGAATTTAACAATGTGTGTCCTTTATGAGAGTGTAAACCCGGCTTACGGTACTATATGGTCACTCAAATGTATGCAGTGATTATGACAAAACGTAGATTGTGTGGATTTTCGCATATTCTCCATGAGTTCCATCACACCTCCAGGAAATATGCAAGCAGGTGGATTAGCCATGCTAATGCTAATTAATTCTAGGTATGAAAGCATGGGAATCCTGTGACAGACAGGCATCCCATCCAGGCTGTCTGTATTCTTCCTTCAAACCCAGTGTTCCCACGACAGCCATCAGATCCACTGTGACCCCAGCAAGGATAAAGTGATTACTTCACTGCCGTCAGCTTAGTCCAGCAATATCAGTGTCCTACTTTGTAATATAGTTAGAAGAATCCAGTGGGACCAGAAAAAAAACACATTTCGGTGAGTCTGTTTGTAATCTCGGTACCGACCACAACACTGTCCTCAGATAAACCATTCAGTTGGCAAGTGATAGCGGATAAACAGATGTCGAAAGCACCGCATGACGACGCTGGAAGAAGGACAAGATGCCTGCCCGGGTTTAGATAAAAAAAAAAAAGCTGCTCGGTGGCAGAGGAGTCTTCAAAGAATGTGGTCACTGAAGTGGATGATTATTATGAAACACATGATGAATTCGGCTGCGCGCAGATGATAACCCGCGGTAACAGATTCCTAACTATACATTTCCTGACTAATTGATGACATTAGGGACACGCGTGCAATCAAAGCAAGAACTAAGCGAATCAGGACAAGACGTCAGACCTCAGAAGGAACAGGGTTTTAATACGGTGTGTGAAATTAATATTAATTGCTTCTCTCTCTCTCTATCGCTCCCTCCCTTCCGCAGTAGGCCCGGGCCGTGTGCAAGAGGACTACAGGAGGAAGGTGGAAAGAGGCGTGAGGGAGTTTTGGTATTTTCTGCGCAGCGAGGTGAAGAAGCTGAGCCACGTAGATCCAGCTGCGCTGCAGACGCACACCGACACACTGCTGCATGATCTCGGCCACCAGCAGAGGTTTTTACGCGCACACAATTTCCATTACAACATTTTTGTACCTAGCGCAATTTGTTAAGACACGTCACTAGATAACTGTATGATTGTGGTACGATTGACCGTTTGTTGCATCGTAAGGACTGCAACCTCACTGATCTTTATCCAGATCATGACATCGTGTTGGGAACAATTGAAATATTTTGTTTTGGAATTTAATATTTACCAAGGCCAAAATAAAGCGAGAGAAGTCTCAATTCAAAACGCAGTAAATGCCCAGTCGCTTTATATTTGGCTTTTATTTCCAGGCTTTCAGTGATCCAGAGAATCATTATTTATGGCAGTGCTGGCAGAACCAATTTTCACCAGAGGACATTGTATATTACACCAGCGGGAAGCAGACAGGGAGGTACTAGAGGCAAATTGGCAGTTTTATTACTCTTGTTATTTATTTATGCTGAACATTGCTGTTCGAATTAATGTTAACCTAAACCAAAAAAAAAAGAAAAAAGAGTGGCCTAATTCGCTAAATTAACAAGACGGGCTAAAATTTGCCAACTGCAGGTTCTTCCAGCGAATCGTTTAAACAGGCCTTGACAACACAATCAGATGGCATGTCGTTCCTCGAATGCCACCAGGATCATTTAATAATTCCTTAGAAATGAATAGTTTACAGTAATTACAACAGTAGTGCTGGAATATAAAGGTATCATAATTTACTGTTTTTAAGTTAACACAGGTCTAAGAGCCCTCTCAAATTGTTTCGGTTAACGATCCGACTTATTTCACCCCTCCTTCGAGTGCACCATTTCTCTGTCTATGTAAATTGTCTATGAGCCAATTTTTTTTTTTTTTTTTACTTGCACTGCAATTTAAAGGTGACATGGTATTGTTTGTATGGTTCATCCAAGCCAACAATAGGACAATAGGTAAAGAACAAAAAGCAGAGAATATACTGTATATGGTGCTACTGTATGGTGGATTAGTGGACCTCCAGGTTCCATTTGTGTCTCGGGATGAATAGAGTTTGCATGTTCTCCACATGTGTGGTGGATTTAACCCCACAGCAGATTAGGCTAAATGGTGTTCCCAAATTGTCCGTAGTGTGTGAATGTTGACTAGAGGTCCTACCACGGTTGTAAAAATGGAATTAATACAATGGTCACTATTGGCCTCCATGGTTCCATGTTGGTCTACAGAGGTTCCTAGATGTATATATCATTTTTGTATCATTATTTTTTCTATTTTAGTAAAAATAAAGTACTCAAAAATGAAATTTGCATAATAGGTCCTCTTTAATGACAAAGTTAACAGAGATTATAGAATGTAGGTGTTATCTGCATATTCCTTCATTGTTCCTGCAAGAACTCTGGCTAATCAGACTGATAATGGATTGCATTCATTTAAAATGCAAAAAAAAAAAATTTGTTTTTTTTTCTACTTGCACTGCAATTTAAAGGTGACATGGTATGGTTGGTATGTCTTCCTCTCTCTCTCTCTCTCTCTCACTCCCCACATGGTGATTTATTGATTAATGGGAAATGGTGCACTAATTGCCCCCTATTAGAGCTGTAATCAGTGTTCAGAGATGGTTGGGCACTTTCACAGTCTTTTGCCGTGCTACTGTAGCATTGCTCATCCTGCGAACGCGCTCTAAGAAACAAATCCGCATCAAATCCGCAATTTTCAATGTAACATTCTCTTTGTTGTAGTTATTTTTGCTTAGATTTTTAATACATGGGGCTATACATGAGTAAATAAGACATGCTCAGCAGGACACGCTTTCTGTTAGATGGGAAATATTAAAAGGATGTTCCAAACCCTAAACAGAGTAATAAACAATAGATACAGAGTAGGGAATGGATTACACATTATAAATGATTCTACAACACATTAGCAGCTGCATTTAGAGAAATCTATTCATAATGTACAAAATATGACTCATAAACATAATGAAAAGCATGCTGATGTATAAATGCAAACAAAAGCACCGTCCCGGTGTTAGACTATATTGTATTATACAAATTATAATGCAGTTTTTTTTGTGCACTTGCAGCTGTACACTTAATTAACATAATTAGCAATAATTAGCTATGTGTATGTTAAATAACAGTATTTTATTCATGCGTTGTGCTTTTACAATAGTCAGACCCGACCCTGTATATATTTCACTTTCTATGAAGTCCGTACTCACGTATTATTGTAATTATGATTATAATTACACATAATGATGTTGGTAATGATTCAAGCATTTGTAAACTCTTAGAATATCTCATAGGGGCCAGGGGTAGCTCAGTGGTTAAGGCATTGGACTACGGTTCGGATGATCCCAGGTTCAAACCCCCCAACCACCAAGTTGCCACTGTTGGGCCCTTGAGCAAGGCCCTCAACTGCTCAGATGTGTAATGAGATAAAAATGTAAGTCGCTCTGGATAAGAGCGTCTGCTAAATGTCATAAAGCTTTAATAATGTGCTATGTGTAATGCCATGATAATTAATAATAATTAGTTGTAATGCATGTGGAACTTTTGGAATTGAAATGCTGTACAGTCTTTATAACTAACAGTGATTTTAAAATAAGTATAAAGCAAATATAATATTTATTAATAATTGATGGAACTATATATTTGCTTGCAAACGACAGAAATATATTTAGTTTGGAAAATACTTGAGTAATTGTACTTCTTTACTACACTCGAGTATTATTTCATTCTATTTATATTTTATTTGAGAATAATTAAGATTCTATTCTCATCCTTAATTAATCACCTTAATTACATTACCAAGAAAAAATGGGTTTTGATTTGGTTCAGCATTCAGTCATTTCAGTTTCCCATCCAAGGCCCATGAGTGTGAAAAACTATCATGGAGTGTGGCAATTCATCATGTAGTGCACCTTTACTTACTGTATGCAACACACACGGATGATGCTATAGCTATCTGTGTGTGCGTAAATATGGATAAGGCACAAGATAGATAATGTTAAACTTGAGGATTAAAAAAACCCTGGCCCTACCTCAATAAAATCTTTTAATGTGCTGGAGTAAGCAAGAAGACGTATAAAACAACTCCTTCTAATTAGAAAAGGCATGTTGAGGTCAAATGAGCTCATTTTCTAACAATAAATTGCTATACACAGATCAGCCGTAGCACTTAAATTTCCTGCCTAATATTGTATAAGTCCCGCTTGTTTCACTAACTCTGAATCATTAAGGCATGGACTCCACATGACCTCTGAAAGTGTGCTGTGGTATCTGGCACCAAGGCATTAGCAGCAGATCCTTCAAGTCCTTTAAGTTGCGAGGTGGAGCCTCCATGGATCAGAGTTGTTAGTCCAGCACGTCCTACAAATGCTTAATCAGATTGAGATCTAGGGAATTCGGGGGCTGAGCCAACACCTTGAAATCTTAGTCATGTTCCTCAAACTATTCTTAAATGATTTTGCAGTGAGGCAAGGCGCGTTATCCTGTTGAAAGAGGCCACTCCCATCACCGAACACTTGGTCTACAATTATTTTTGGTTACATGTTAAAGTAACATCCACATGGATGCCAGGACCCAGGCTTTTTTTTTTTTTTTAGGCAGAACAATGCTCACAGCATCATACTGTCTTAGTCAGCATGCCTTCTTCCCATAGGGCCATCTCTTTCCAGGCAAGCAAAGCTCACACCTGGCCAACAGCATACGGTAAAAAAAAAACATGATTCATCAGACCAGGCCATCTTTTTTCCATTGCTTCATGATCTAGTCCCGATGGTTTCAGCTTTCTGCAGTGGACAGGAGTCAGCAAGGTCACTTTGATGAGTCTACTGTATGACTACACCGCCCTATACACAGCAAGCTATGACTTACACTGTCATATCAAAAAACTTTTTCAGCAAATTGTGCTGTAGTCGCTATTGGTTGGGATTGGTCCGAACAAGTTAGCCTTTGCTTCCCATGCAGATTAATAAGGCTTGGACACCTAAGACACTGTCACAAGTTCACCGGATATCCTTTGTTGGATAGATACTAGCAACTGCACACCAGAAACACCCCAGAAGATCTGCCCTTTTGGAGATGCTCTATCCATGTTTTTAGCCATCACAATGTAGCTCTTGTTAAAGTCTCTCAGTTGCTTCTTATGCTTTCCCTCTTTTTCCTCTAGCATGTCAACTGACTGTTCACTTGGTGACTAATGTATCCCACCCCTTGAGAGATGTCAATATAAGGAGATAATTAATTTTATTCCCTTAAACTGTCAGAGCTTTTAATGTAATGGCTGACTTTTAATGTAAGAGCTTTTTAATGTAATGGTGTATTACTGGGGGTTTTAACATAAAAACTTTCACTTATGGCGGCACAGTGGTGTAGTGGTAAGCACTGTCGCCTTGTACCTCCAGGGTCTGGGTTCGATCCCCGGTCAGACTCAATTTCCATCTCTGTGTGCATGGAGTTTGCATGTTCTTCCCGTGCTTTGTGGGTTTCCTCATCTGGATTTCTCCCACAGTCCAACAACATGAAGATTTGACTAATTGGTGTTCCCAAGTTGTCCGTAGTATGTGTGGCATTGGCACCCTGTCCAGGGTGTACCCCGAATCGTTCCCTAAGTCTCCTGGGATAGGCTCCAGCCCTCCCATGACTACGCTTTAAATCGGTATAGACGATGAGTGAGTGAACGTTCACTTATTTTTATCATGTTAAAGATTTTTTTCTGTCGTGTTAAGGCAATTTGTATATATATATATATATATATATACAGTGGTGTGAAAAACTATTTGCCCCCTTCCTGATTTCTTATTCTTTTGCA
>JAOVVA010000009.1:21652135-21671072 GCA_028565275.1 Leiocassis micropogon | reverse complement strand
ACACACACACACACACACTAAGGGATTGGGAATGACTGCTGTCTGGCTCACGGATTACATAAATTGTCTGAATAACGGATTATATTTTTGAAAAAGTAACTAAATAACTAAGTACTTACAATAAATGGTGGACCTAACGCGTTAGAGTACTTGGATTACTTTTTTGATGTAACGAGTAATCTAACACGTTAGATCCACCATGTAAGTACTTAGTTATTTAGTTACTTTTTCAAAATGTATTACATTTTACACACTGGATAATTACTTAGAAATGGTCAAACTGTGTGTTTTTGAGTTTGTATACAGATCCTAGAACAGAAAATTCTTTTCAGTGAGTTTTCTGTTTCACATATGACAGGGTGCACAGGAGTTTTTTGAATTGTGGGTAGTGCAGTGTCAGCTATTTGTCTGTAATTAGCTATAGAGAATTACCTTGATAGCAGTGAACTGAAATATTTAAGGGTTGATATTCACTAGTTGATGTATTTAAAGCTCTGGTTAAATCATACAGTATTAAGGTTGCACATTGCTGGTTCTTATTTACACATAAATTAGGAATAACTTTGCACTTTAAAACATGGACAAAACAGCTGTTGCTGTCACACACATCACCTCATTTTATACTCTGCGGTTCACTCATACTGCTGATTTCATATCTATGTATCATTTCCCTCTAATACCCTTTTTGTTTAGCACATTTTGTATACTTTTTACATTATACATATTATGTACTTTTATTATCATTATTATTATTTTGGGATTTTTTTCTTGATTTCCTTCCTTAGTCGTATCCAGTTCCCACCCATTGCTAGGAGTCTCCCACATCAAGGCTACTTACTCAATCAGGAAGGCCTGAAGACTATCACATGTTTCCTCCAAACCACGCGACACCAACCGACCACATCTTTTTAAACTGCTCGCTCACGCACCACTGGGGCAGCGTAACACACTCAAAGGACAGCGCTTGCGTGAACTCACAGACCCCCATGATTGGCTGTAGAAAACACTAAGTGCCCCCCATCCCACCTCGCTGAGAGAGCTCAGCCAATCAGCTCTCTCCAAGCCCTTGGCTGCGGAAGGCTACAGCATCACCCAATAATTAATCTCGTGTCCTCCGGATGATAGGGCGAGCACTTTACCACTGCTCCTCTCGGGGACCCATTTTATGTCCTTCAATTTTATATTTTGGCGGCACACAGCTTAGTGGTTAGCACTGCCGCCTTGCACCTCTAGGCCCCGGGTTCAATTCCTGTGTGCATGGAGTTTGCATGTTCTCCTTGTGCTTGGTGGGTTTTCTCCGGGTACTCCTGTTTACTCTCACAGTCCAAAGACATGCAGATTAGGGTAATTTATGTTCCCAAATTCGCTGTAGTGTGTGAATGTTGTAAAAATGTCAATAAAGACAATGTTCATCATTGGTGTCCATGGTCCCTGGTTGGAATACAAAGGTTTCTAGATGGATGAATTTTATATTTCATATATATTTATTCCATTTTTAGCCTTTCAAGCATTTTACTGCATATTATATTTGTGTATTTAAATAAAATTTGTCTTTATATATGAGAAAATTTACGTTTCTTTTAATACGTGGAAAACTTTCTGAATTAAGAAGCTTTATGTAACCGTAAACATAAACACTAAACAAACACAAACTTCTCTGTTTGTTTATGTGGATTGCTATTTAATTACGGATTGATTTCTTTTGGGGTTTTATTTAACTCTGTAATAATGTTAATTTCATCTTTAAATAAGTAATTAAGTCTCTCTCTCTCTGAAACATTTAAACACTATTCAGGTTCCACTGTTTACCCCCTCACTCTCTCACCTCCATGCTCTCTCATTCTCTTTTATCATCTCACAATGCATTTTATGTTCATTTTATGTGAATTGCTATTTAAGTGTGATTGATTATATCCATAGTTCATTTAATTACTTAATCTTTAAATGTAATTTCCCTTAAATTAACAGTTTATTTTCTTTCTCTGTATCTTTTTAAAAAAAAATCCTTATTCCTTTTAGCATTGATCTTTAATTACTCATCAATTCTATTTGGGCTTAAATTTCTGGTAACCATCTCATCCTTTTTAAATACCCTCTTCCCTAATTAATAATTAAGACTCTCTTCTGTCTCTCACCTACTCAGAATCCTCCAGACTGCAGTAAAGCGCGCAAGTTGGTGTGTAACATTAATAAGGGCTGTGGTTACGGCTGCCAGCTGCACCATGTGGTTTACTGCTTCATGATTGCATACGGCACCGAGCGCACACTTGTACTCGAGTCCCACAGCTGGCGTTATGCTCCTAATGGTTGGGAGACGGTGTTCAGACCACTGAGCAATACCTGCACCGAGCGAACAGGAGCATCCACCGGACACTGGACAGGTGAGCACGGGGCTTGACTACAGGGCAAAGAGAACAAAAAGACAATTAACATTACTCCCCCCCGAGCTGGGGTTAAGAGCTGATTGAAAGAGTTAAAAGGAAACTAAATTGCATTGATATTAGGTGAGTAAGGGTGAGGATTCTAGGAAAGTGGTTAAAGGATGGAGATAAATAAAAGAACAAGAAGGTCAATACATGAAAGTAAAAGCCTGAAAAACACTGACCACCCACAAGCATCCAGGAAGAAAATTAAAATGGATAAAAGACAAATAAATAAATAATTAAATAAATAGCGGGAGAAAAAATGTAAAAACCCACCTTGTTGATTTAGCACAAGACACTGGAACGGGAGACAGGGCGCTAAAAAAAAAAGGATGCTTTAAGGGAAAAAATGGTTTAATAAAAAAGTTTAATAAAATCAAGCAGTAACACTCCAGCTTTAGTCTCAGATGTAAAGAATCTATGTAGGTCATTGATGTCAAATGCATTGCCTGCGACAGAAACAGTGAAGTGGGCACCATAGACCCACACCACCAGCTCCCCCATGCCCCCATCAACTCCCCTTTACCCCACATTTAATCTTTAATTTGCCTGACTTTGATATTCATATAGGCCTTTCCTTCCGAAATAATAAATAATATGGCCTAATATTATTGGCGAAGTATTGTGGGGATACTTTTTAACAACCTCACAGTGTCATATTCCTTTTTTTTTACAGCAGTTCTCTTACTGACAAAATGTGTGATAAGACTGTGCTTGTGTATTCCGGTTTTGTTTCTCCAATTTCCGCTCCAAAAAAATTGTTTGTACAGGGTTTAGAGTCAAACGTTGCCAAGCAACAAACACTTTCTTCACTCCCTAGCGAAGTTGATTGAGAGACAGTTTGATGATTAATTTGCAGACTTAAATAAAGGTAACCGTTCATGTTATGTTGCATTATGTGCATTCCTCCTGATTCATCATCAACAATGGTCGAATATAGCTTTTCAAAATTACTGCCCGTAGTCTGGCTAGTTCGCATTGAACGATTGGAGTGTTGACATCCTGTAATTCAGTGGTTGAAGTTTATCCAAAGTGAGTCAGTGGAGAAAGGGATGTGCCAGGAGATCCACACTCATGGAATGCCCCTGCCTTGTCCAGTCAGAAAGTAATAAATCATCCAACCAGACATTTTGTATAAAAAAATGTAAAAAAAAAACATGTATGCAGCGCACCAATACAAATACAGTTTTTGGCCAGCAGGTACAGTCAAATTTGGCTACCACCCCCTTTCAACATCCCACAGTAGCTTGTATACATTTTGATAACAGTGCACAAAAACATGCAAGAAAACCTGTGTTTTCTACACAGCCACAGGAGGTAAACTTGGAACCACATCAGTGATTTTCACTTGCCAGTGAATCCAGGTCAAGAAAAGCAGGAAGAATGTGTTTTTGTGTTGCACTGTTTATGTCTAAATAGTAAAAGAAGTTTTGTTTTTTCGGTCTGAAATTTCTCCTGTCTTTGCATTTTGCTTTTTAAGAATACAACCATCTCTGTAATACAAACACTGCCCATCATCACAGGTCATCAGCTGACTCTTCATTTTATTGCCACACAACGTTGCTGAGCCTAGACCTGACCGACCGAAGCAACCCCAGATCATAACACTGTACAGTGTGCACAATGCATGATGCACTCATCACTCTAGAATAGGGACAATTCGGTCTCATTAGACCACATGTCCTTTTTCCTTCGCTCCAAAGTCCAATCTTTATGCTTGTAACCTTTTTTTCCCTATGACTATCACTAACAAGTGATTTTCCTATGGCAACACAGCTGTGTAGTCAAAATCCTGTGAGTTCTCTTTACTTTACAGTAAGCCTATGTGCATGTGGAAATACTCTTACATCCCCTGTTAAACATAGTTTAAACCCTGTTTGATTTCTACTATTGATTTTTTTCTTTTTGACATAATTGTATGATTTTTATTATTTTATTCTTTTTACAATGAAACTTCAACAAGTGTTTAAGTGATTTCAGATCACGGTCATTCATGATTTTTGTTGATTTTTGTGATTTTTATGCAGCACTATCCTTTCAGGTTTTAATAAGGTATTTATTGAGTTGTTGGACAACTCTTAACCCATTTAAAGTCATTTTTTGTCACGTTTTCTTTGCTTGATGCATGGCAACAATTAATACTAAATACTACTAATAATAATAATAATAAGAAGAAGAAGAAAGGTATAATTAAAAAAGGAATAATAACTTTTTACAAATTGACCCAATGACACTTTTTTTACAGACTGAATTGCTCTGTTAGACAGAAACACACTTTCATCATTAGTTAGTCTCTTACTGTACTTATAGTAATCACTGATTTATTCACTCAGATCTGAGGACATTGAACATCTCTCATATTGTGCCCTAATGAACAAGACTGCTAGAGGAAATACTTATCTGAAACACTTCAGCCTGTGGATAAAACATAAAACTCTCTCTCTCTCTCTCTCTCTCTGAGACTGTCCGTATTCCTTATATAAGCCTTATGTAAGTATGGTACTGTAGGAAGGGGATCATTTTCCTTTTAAATGTTTGATGCTTTATGTGGAGGAAGTTCTGAGCAAGCTCACTGCCTTATTCATGGAGCTGCGTGTGTTTCATTAGCTTGTGACTGACATCAGGAAAAATGGTGCTGTTAAAGATCTAAACACTCCGATTTGTGCCTTTATTCTCCCGCAATTATCAGCTGTCCTGTTGACTGCGGCTCATCCAGAAAGCCGCGCGACAACGTTTACCGGGTCAGAGCACATCTTACCCATTCCTCAGTTTCTTTCACTGGCTTCCAGTAGGCTGTAAACTGTCACTGCTTGTTTATGAAGCACCCAGGCTCTATTCAGACTGTCAGCATAAATCTGCAGACAAACCAGGCAGGACATTACATATTTATTATAAATATATTAAAATATATTAAAATCTTTTTTTCACTAAGTTTTCTCATCTTATGCAAGCCAGTTGTTTCAATCCTAGTAAAAACACTTGGACATCATGTGGACTTCGTCTGACTAGCCACTTTAAATTTATTCATCTGTTTGTTTTTATTCAATTATTTGTTTGGTCCTTTATTTATTTCCATGTATGCTATTGTTTGCTTGAATTAATCCAGAGAAAAAAAGGAAAAAGGACAACCCGAACCTGGAGCAACATTATAGTTGCAGGACTGTTTCCTTGTTTAGAATATTTTCTGACTTTTCCAATATGACTAAACACATCTTTTATATATAACTCAGTCACTCTCACTCATTCTCTACCCTAATGGACACATGGCGTGAGGGGGTACACCCTGGGTGGGATGCCAGTCCATCTCAGGGCACATAAACACACACAGACACACATTCGCTCACACTACGGGAAATTTAGAAATGTCATTCAGCCTACTCTGCATGTCTTTGGACTGTGACAACGGAGTACCCAGCGGAAACCCTCCAAGCAGGGGAGAAGATGTAAACTCCACACTCACACACCCAAAGGTTGGACTCGAACCCTCAACCCAAGAAGTCAGAGGCCACAGAGCCACCTTTATATTAAACATCACCCACTAACAAAACTTCTACTAGTATACTACTTCTTCTAGCTTCACCAGGATGTCAGAACCATGTGTGAAATCGCATTTGGTTCTTCGCCGTTTTTCATTATAAACACGCAGACCCTGATACATCCAAGAGTCGAATGAATTGCACATGGAAGTTATTACATGAATGACATCAGATGCAAAGTCAACAGAGGAATCAATATTTAAAATTGTGTCTGCTAATTGTTCTCAACAGACACCCTTTGTCTGATTTCAGAACAGAGAGAGAATGGAGAACTGGAAGAAAGAGAATGGACCTCATGTGTGTAATAATACATCACTTGCAGTGCAACATAATACCTAGAAAGGGTTCACTAAGCTGTTTGGCATATATTTAAAAAGAAAACCAAAAACCGCAGACTGGACAAATTCAGATGTTTAGAAGATGGATGTCAAGAAAATATTGAAATATATATTTATTTTTTAAATTGTAAAAAGTCTGGCGGCACGGTGGCTTAGTGCTTAGCACTCTCGCCTTGCACCTCTAGGGTCCCGGGTCGATTTCTGCCTCTTATTATGTTCTCACTGCGCTTGATTTGTTTCCGGTTTCCTCCCACAGTCCAAAGATATGCACTAGGCACACATTAGGCTAATTGCCGTTCCCAAATTGCCCGTAGGGTGTGAATGTGCATGTGTGTGTGCCATGCGATGGATTGGCACATCGTCCAGGGTGTACCCCGCCTTGTGCCCTAAGTCTCCTGGGATAGGCTCCAGTTTATGTATAGAAGCGGTATAGACAACAACAACGGCTTGCAAGCACTTCTAATATTTCACTATTAGTTCTAGCCAGCTCTTTGTTTTAGAGAAGAATTTCTTTTAAACGTAATTTTTTCTGTAAACATTCTTTAAGGAAATGCTGCTTGGTTTGGTTTATATTGCAGGCATCATTTTTGTTCCTCCCTCAGGTGGAAGACTATCTCTTTCTGATTCTCTCTCCCTCTCACTCTTTCTTCAGAAGAGGGGACACTGTGTATATTGAATAACCTTTTTAATCAGTATCAAGCAGATTCCTCTGCTCCTAGCCAAAAGAGAGAGAGCGAGAGAAAGAGAGACTATTCTATTACATGTGATTGGTTGAGTGTAGAATATAAATTCCCACCGAGGTTTATTATATACTGTAGATAAACAAAACCTAATCGTGAATATGTACATCAATTCAGCAACATAAAACAAACAAAAAAGCATGATTTTTAAAATCTATATTGCAGTAGTAAAGTATAGTATGGAAGCATTCCTTTATTTGGTAAAGAGCTTCTTTTTCTTCGTTATGACCCAATCGGGAAAAAAGTGTATATATGATTTTAGCATTACAAAAGCAGTATTCAAAGATTTTAAAGAAAGAAATGTAGCCTCAAGTCTAAGAATCTTCAATTCATCATTTATTTACATGCATTCATTCATCTCCATTAGCTGCTTCACCCTGGCCAGCGTTGCAGTGTGTGCAGAGCCTATCACAGGAACGCTGGGTGCACTGCAGGCTCACACACACGCGCACACACACACACACACACACACACACACACATGCATGCTCAATAATTATTAGAAGAAATCATGAGCTGTCAGTCCACTTACTGGTATGTTTATGGGATCTAAGAAGAAAGAGGACCACCAGGGGAATCATGAGAGGTGAAGATGTGAAACTCCACATAGGCTCAGGATCGAGCACTGAGGCCAAATCTCACTACTTACTGACATTTTTAACATTTTAGAGCAATGCACTGTGTGTTCTCACACCTTTCTGTCATAAACAGCATTAACTCTCTCTCTGACTATCTTATACACTCTCTATACTGCATATATTGTATTTGATCATGGGAGGTCTCGAGCCTGTCCCAGGGGACTCGGGACACAAGACAGGATACACCCTGGATGGGGTGCCAATCGATCTCAGGGTGCAAGCATGCACACACTCCTTCACATATTTGGAAATGCCAGTTAGCTTAACTTGCATGTCTTTGGACTGTGGGAGGAAACCGGAGTACCTGAACAAAACCCACCGCAGAGAGAACATGCAAACATTACCAGCATTACCTTTTTTCAGCAATTTGAGCTACCAAAGCTCTTCTATTGGATCAGGCTACACGGGCCAGCATTCACGCTTTAATGAGCATTGGCTGCCCATGACCCTGTCGCCAGTTAAACGGTTTTTCTTCCTTGGACCACTCTTGGTATGTCCTGACCACTGCACACTGGGAATACCCCAGAAGACCTGCAGTTTTGGAGTTCTGAGCTCTGGCGCAGTCGTCTAGCCATCACGATTTGTCCCTTGTCAAAGTCACTCCAAAACTTCGGCATTTTTTTTTTCCTCCAACACATCAACTTCAGGGACCTCCAGATGCCACTGTAACGAGATATTTAATGTTGTTCACTTCACCTCACAGGTGAACATTGTTCAGCTTACTTTTACTCAACCAGTGAGCAAGCAAAAATGTGTGGAGTTTCTATCTCTGGAGCGAAATGATTGTAATAATGAGAGACAAAGTCACCTTGGCATAAAATACTCAATGACTTCTGAAGCATCTTTCTCTCAGCATGCTTTGAGCATGTGGGTGCTACTCTCTCTCTCTCTCTCTCTCTCTCTCTCTCTTCCTGTAATTCAAATAATTAATGAATTCTGCTCTTTTCAGCTGAGTGTGTATATGCAGATTAGCGCGGCAGTTAAATAGCATGCGGGTCAGCAGCATTGTACGTTTATGAGAGCAGGATGATGTATGGAGCTTCTTTTCTCTACAGTCACTGTATAGGTTTTATATTCTCTCCCCCATTGTCCCCATGAGACAGGATGAAATAGAAACGTGACACTGTACTATTGTGTATGGACGACAATATTCACAATATTTAAAATATTCATCAATTACTTTATTGTGCCTGAACAGTGAGTAATTCAGATCTATGCCAAGAAACACTAGGGACAGCTCCAGAGACAACACAATAACCTCAGTATGGTAGAACCCTGAGCAGAACAATTATTACATTTAAAGAACAAACCGTAAATTTATATTGAGGTTTTATATATATATATATATATATTTTTTTCTTTTTATACATTTCAAATATAGAAACAGTTCAGACTGCAAATTTATTATTATTGGAATTTAAACTTTTTTGCTTATATTATTTAAATTTATTATCAGGCTATTGGTACAAGGGAAATCATATTAAAGAAGATTTTATTTATACTGTAAATTAAAACAACAAAATATAATCTGTTTCTAAATGAAAAAGATGGTGTCATGTTGTTTAAACAGAAAACATGTAGTACTGTGTGTTTTATTTAGAATTGTTTAAAAAAAAATGGGTCGCACAGTGGCTTAGTGGTTAGCGTTGTATTTGCACCTTCAGGGTCTGGGTTCGAATCCCGCCTCTTGTCTGTGTGCAGGGAGTGTGCATGTTCTCATGTTCATGCTTAGTGGGTTTTCTCCGGGTAATCTGGTTTCCTCCCACAGTCCAAAGACATGAAGATTAGGCTAATTGGCATTCCCAAATTGCTCGTAGTATAAGAATAAGTGTGCGACTGTGTGTATGGATGGACCTGTGACGGATTGGCACCCTGACCAGGGTCACCCCACCTCATGCCCTAAGTCTCCTGGGAAAGGCTCCAGGTCCCCACAACTCTGTATACAGGATAAAGTGGAGTAAGTGAGCGAGTAAAAAAAGACTACACTACACTAGATTACATTACCCATCATCCCCAGGACATTACATGACCCCACTAATCACACAATGCTGTTTTTGATTTCGCCTTTACGAGCAGTGTATTTAAGCCCAGGATTTAGTTTGCTCCTGTGTCTAGCTTGTTTGTTGTATGTTACCTGCTTTCCGAGTGTGCTCTCATTTACCTCGATTCTGTAGTTTTTTTCCTTTTCATGGTTCATGTTTAGACTCCTAGTTTGGGTACTTGCATATGTTCTTTTGTGTCTTGCACGTGCCATCTATTTTTCTTCTCCCTGTCACTGACAAATGGCTTTAGTTGCTCTATACAACTCTGACTGACTGACCGGCTGTGTTCCAAATCACGCTTTAAAGCTCATAAATGGCCATCTTTTAATGAGCTGAATATAAACAGATTTATTAGTAAATCATTTGTACAAGCAGTTCCACAAGTTATTTGGTTTTCATGGAAATCCTGTGAATTTCAAAGGAAAAAAAAGGACATATCCTGCTTATGCTCCAGAATGTGTGCTCAAGACACACATGCATGTACAAAGAAAATCAGCATTTCTGAAACTTTTGTAAAGCCAATTTTTGGTTCAGTTTGGCTTACGCAAACATTTCCACACAACTTTCCTAAGACATTGATAAATGAGGCCTAATGTGAATATTCTGTTCCCTCTCAACATGGGTTCTGGGGAGCGCCGGGTGCTCCTAGTTGTTTTGTCGCTTTATGTTGTTTTGTTTAAGTTTGTTATGGCACAGAATTAAAAATCTACTTATCAAATAAATAAATGATTTTTATTTTATTTGTTTTACATCATTATGATTGTTACTTAATATACTTATATACTTATTGTTGAGTAAATGAAACAGGGTTAATCCAAACCTTGGTAACTAAATAACATCGGCATGAATTTAAAAGGTTCAATGAGTTTATATATATACATTTAAATATTAGGCTTTCTTCCTATTTTTTTATGAAAATGCAGTATGTTTAATGTGTTTGTTGTATTGTGTATGAATTTTGGAAATTCATTAAAATTAAAATAATCTAGGCCATCCTGGGAAGTAATAAGAATTCTACAGAAGGAATAAGAATGCTATTAATTTGAACAAACCCATATCACTCCTATAAACCATTTGTTTAAGTCTACTGATTTCTTTCTATGTACATAAATATCTATCTCCTCTCTCGCCCCCTAGGGGAAGATCATGATCGGGACGTGCAGGTGGTGGAGTTGCCCATCGTGGACAGTCTTCACCCCCGACCCCCCTACCTGCCCCTGGCCATCCCTGAGGATCTGGCCCCACGGCTTCATAGGCTGCATGGAGACCCCTCCGTCTGGTGGGTGTCTCAGTTCGTCAAGTACCTGGTCCGTCCTCAGCCGTGGCTAGAGAAAGAGATGCAGGAGGCTGGCATCAAACTGGGTTTCAAACACCCCATCATCGGGTCAGTGCCTTTCTCTTGTAACATTTCATTCATTTACATCAGAAGTTGATTTTTGTAGTTTTGTCAGTTTACAGAATGATAGACAACGAAAATTATAAAGACACGAATATTCAAAGATAAAACACTTTCAAATAAAATGAAAATTAAGTAAAGAATAAAGTAATAAATTTTATATGGTTGCTACAGGTGACCAATCAAGGAAGCACCCTGAATTCAACATATATATATATATAAAATGTCGAATTCAGGGTCAAAATACATTTTTCTTTTTTTATACAAGTTGTTCAAGTCAAACCGGGACTTCATTTCTCATGAATGAAGGTGTAAAACGGATTGACATTTACAGAAGACTTTAAGACCAGTACAGTATTGAGACTCTTAGATGCTGTGAAACGTTTGGATGGTGCAAATGATTTTTAAAGATGTCCATGAATGATGATCATCAAGTGGAATGCTTGACTCCTGAAAAAAAAGACTCATTCATGAACTCATTCAATCATTCACGAACACCACTTGCACATTACAGGAACTCGGCTAGGAGTTTTTGCCACATCCCTCGTACTGTATAGCCCTGACCTTACTTCAAGCCATTTCCACATGTTTGGGCCATTGAAGGAATTTAAACTGGCCTTTAAAAGGCCAGCGATCATGGCTCTGACATACTGAGAATATTTCCTCCCTCGATGGTATTCAATCACTAGTAAGATAAGTGCAAAAGTCCTGGTTTGACTATAACAACATGTTTTATATCTTTTACACTACAGTAACTTCTTAACAATTATAATTTAATAAATAATGGCATAATACTATACAGTTTTACTTAATGTTGTGAAATTACATTCTGTTATCACTTACACTTACATTACATTACATTACTTACATTGCTATGAATACTCCTTTGCTCAGTGGCTTTCTTTAGTTTTTTTTTTTTAGCATAATAAAAACTGTTGTAACAAAGTGCTGATGTTGGAGACTCATTCCATAAGTGCTTACACTTACAGCAAATTGCTACCATATCAATGATTCTCAATCTCATCATATCAGTGATGCAGGACATTTTCTTTAATCTTTTGATTATTAGTCCTGGATTATATGATGCATCCACCATTCAAGTAACTGTGAATAGGCTGTTACCACTTGAACTGTCTTATAGTCAAGATGGTTTGCACAAAGATTTGAGTGAATGCAGACCCGAGGTGAGAATCGAACCCGAAACCTGGAGGTGAAAAGCTACAGTGTTAAAAACTAAGCCACCGTGCCGCTCCTATTTTTTGCATTTTATCAAATGAAATCCTTTTTTGCAGGATTCTGTATGAAAAAAATTAAGGACACCCCCCCCCCCCCTTAAACTAATTAATATTTTAGGTTTATATATATATATATATATATATATATATATAAAATTTGGTACAGCAACACTTTTTTAAACTAAATCTTTTTTAAATCAGGTACTGTAATAATGCACAGTAAGTTACAGCCTGGACGTTTTCCTGACAGGTGATTGATACGAGCTGCCAATCAGACTGCATGATATTCAGTTCTGGAGTGAAGTTTACATTAAGCAGATGTCCTTGTGCAGCTCAAGGTCTTTAATATGGAGAATACACAACGCTGTGCCGTAATTAGATTTATACGGTAGGGGTCTGGAACTAGATTACAGGATATTTTATCTACAGACATAATATTTCCCTCAGTACTGTAAAATATTTCAGCAGAATCACACTAGAGGAAGCGCTGTTATACTGAACATCAGTGCGGCTCTGAAATAGTCATAGGTATAAAGTCATGGCATGTGAGTCTTGAGCTCTGGCCACTTGGGGCTTTGCTCTACAGGTCCTCTGTGGGTCCGCTGTGGTGTCTGGCACCAGGATGTTGTGTGATTTAGGTTGCTGTAAATCGGATTTGTTTGTCCAGGGCATTCCATGATCAGATTGGGATCGGGGGAGTTTGGAGTTTCTTGGCCTGCTGAGATTGAACCAGGTAGGCTGGCCAAGCATAAATGAACCTTGAGTGCCCATGATTCTGTTACCAGTTACTTGGTATATTTTTGATAATCAAAGTTAATGTGTTAATGGTATATGCTGTTATGATGGCTTGAGATCCTGACCTAAAAGATTCCACGTAAACATCGCTTCATACCGACATCTACCAAATGGCCAAAGCCATAAATGACATCATGAGTGGAAGCGAACTGCTGTACCTTTGCAGTGGAATGCAAAACTTGAAGTACCAAAGTGATAATCCCTTATTCTCAGACACATTTTATCTTCCTTATTCTGCCCTCCGCTCAAACCACTACATTTTTTTCCTGCTTTGATCCTTAACCTTTTCCCATTCTCTTTTTCTTCTTTTATCTCTATTATTCTTTCTCCCTCTCTGTGCTATTCATTTTCAACCCATGCCTCAGTCTTCATTGCTGCTCCATCACTCCTTGCTTCCCCTTTCAAGCACTCACTGTCCTGCTCTCTCTCTCTCTCTCTGTCTTCCTTTGCTTCACTTGGGACTGGAGTAAAAAGATGAGTGTTGGCCATTAAGGGCTTTCAGGCTCCATTCAGGCTCCAACTGCTATGCCGAGAGCCGGGCAGCAATATACTTTATGGAGTTCAGAGAGTGATGTACTGTTCTATTTTTCATGATTCTCTCACTTCCACTAAGTACAGAGTTTGGGTTCAAAGGCTGTTTGAAGAAAGGACAAAATTCTGGTTTATTTTATACATCTCATATCCTAACACTCTGATTACCAGATAAGGATTTAACTTACTTGGAGTTAACTAAGAAAAGTGGAACCTTCCATTGGATAATGACTGCAATCATTAGTACAGTTCAGGTGGGACGATCACTTAAACTCATAAACATCAACAGTAGAACTCACGGGTATAGTTATTAATGAAAGTAAGAACATTCCTACACAAAAAATGCAAACAGAACTCGGGGCATTGGGACTAAACAGCTGCGTAGCATTAAGAAAAACTCTTATCAGTGAGGGCTAATTGAAAAAAAAAAGCTTCCATTTGCTAGAGGGCATAACAAATTGACTGTGGAGCACTGGAAAAAGATCATGTCGTCTGATGAGTCCAGATTGACCCTGTTCCAGAGTGATGAGTGCATCAGGGTAAGTAGAGAGGCGGATGTTATGATGCAGGGTTGCTTGTGTTTATCAGGTCCAGGGTCAACAACGTTGTATGCTTAAAAAAATGGCACAGACCAGGATCCTCTGGCGTTAATTGGGAAAGAGAGAGTGGTTTAGGGAGTATGAGACATTATTTTCACGCATGGATTGGCCACCACAGAGTCCAGGCCTTAACCATATTGAAAATCTTTAAGATGTTCTGGAGAAGACGTCACACAGTGGTCTCACTCTCCATCATCAATACAAGGTCTTGAAGAGAACTTAATGCGATTCTATTTATGTAAATAAATGTTGTGGCATTGCATAAGCCGTTAGGGAAAAATGTGTGTACGTTAGATTTTAGACCACAGTGCTACTTAAAGTGATACACCGATCACGGTTGCTGAGGAAATGGATTTTTTCTATGTTAATTAAGGCTTAGTACAAATGAACCTGATGTAGCCTATTTATAAAAACAAGGTGAAAAAAAAAAGGTTTATGATGTGCTGTGCAAATAAATAAATATATAAATAAATAAAGTGCAAATGTGATTGTTAGGAGCTGGCGAGATGAGGGAGTATTGATCACTAGATGCTAAGCACCTCTGTGTAGCACGAATCAGAGTTTAATGAAAGACATGAAGTGAGAGAGTAATACATGACAGAAAGATAAAAGGACATATCTGGTGTGTGTGTGTGTGTGTGTGTGTGAGAGAGAAAGAGAGAGAGAGAGTAGCTGAACAATCCTGGAGCTTTGTCACTTCAGACAGTGAGAGAAAGTAGAAGAAGCTACACAACCTCCCGTTGCTTAAAAAATGACTAAAGACAAAAAAAGCATTATTTCAATTTTCAGTTGAAGAGCTTTTTATTACAGAGAGCCCTGACTTACAAACGAGTTCCGCTCCAGGAGCATGTTCGTAAGTCTGATTTGTTCTTAAGTCCAACAAAGTGAGTCTTATACACCTTTGACAAGAGTGTACAATGTAAAGCATACCAATCCACTTAACTAAATCTGTCCCCTCTCTCCTTCACTATAGAGAACTGACCTTTATGTTTATGCTACTTCAAAACATACTATTAGACTTCAAACTACAATGATGCCAATTTGCACCGATCAGCCGCAACATTAAAACAGCCACAACATTAAAACCTTGAACATTAAGCCCAATATTGTGTAGATTCCTTTGTGCTGCCTGGGCAGCTCTGACCCCTTGGGGCATGACCCTACAAGACCTGTGGTACTGTGGTACTTGGCACCAGGACGTTAGCAGCAGATCCTCTAAGTGCTGTAAGTTGCAAGGTGGGGCTTCCATGGGTTAAATTTGTCCTGCACATTCCATGGATGGACAATCCGATTGAAATCGGAGGTGTATATTGAGGTTGGAACAACTCTCTGCCTGCTAAACTCCACTGGGTGTTCTGATACTTCTCTATCATAGCCAGCATTGGCCGGACAGGCTAACCTTTGATGCCCACAGGCATAGATGAGCCTTGGGTGCCTATGAACCTGTCACCAGTTATGGCTGATTGGTGTGCATTATAATTATTTTTGTTTTTACTTTGATATCGCAATATAATTTCTTTATTTTATCTAAAAACAGAATATAATAAATACATGGCAAAGCTTTAAGACATTACATTGTACTCTACCATGCATGGACTGGCCAACAGAAAGCTTGCAAATTTTCCCATTGGGTCGGTCTTGTGAGGGCCGATCTTTTGTCCCCCGCAACACTGCTATTATAGCACCTTTCTACAGGAAGGTCATTTAAGCTACAGCAACATGGCTGGCGCAAACAGTTATAGAAGCTGACACAGCTGGCCCAGTGATGCAGAAAGGGTGCACGAATCAAAAACACATAATGGACTTTACTATATGATGCTGCCAAGTCTACGAGGATAACAGATTGAGTTAATGTGATGTTCGCATTGTACTCTGGAAGATATATGATATTCGATAGCTAGTTCAGCAATAAAAATGATTATTTACCCGACAATATAAACAAACAGGTGAATTTGTTGAATCTAAACAAACAGGTGAATATTCCAGGAATCCCAAAGGATGGAGGAAGAGGGAGTAGAAACTAGCACAGATCTAATTTTATGTTCACTATTGAACGTTATTGAGTGATTGAGAACTACAGTAAATTAGAGTACACTAAAGCACATCCTTCATACAGTACGACTAGATTGAACTACTATGTTTAGGTTTATTGTTGCATAAAACAATAAAAAAGACAAGTATGCAACAATAATATACTACATATTGTATGTATTGGTCAGTGTAATATGTACTGTATCTGCTGAAGCTAGTGTGAATGTGGTTCTCTTATACCATTCAGGAACAGAACTCAGACTTAACAACTGATAAAAGTATATTTGTGTTCAGAAATAAACTTTTTAATTGATGACCTGTCACAAAATATTGTGTAATGTAATTTTAAATTAGCGTTAAATGTGCAGATTTTGTCGCTCTGCCCAGTGGCGACAACAGAAACGTGTCCCTTGGCGATGCTACTGTACATCCATCCACGGCGAGAGCCTAGAGAGCAGATTGGCTGTGCTTTTTTCAAGTCGCAGCAGTGACATACTGTTCATACTCCCACATTAATCATAGTGACACTAACCAATCATTTACATCACAAGATTTCAAGCACAGTACGGTGATGAGACTCGTAGCTTTTAAAGAAGGCCGTACATCTGTGAATGATGTGTCCGACTGAGGTGGCAGGTGTTCCTGTGAACTTTCATCAAGTGCAGTTTCTGATCCTTGGAAATTAAAAATCAGCAGTTAATTTGTCGCCAACTTGCGGAAGAGACACATCTGTCTGTTTAAACCATGCAAACATTTGTTCACAAACACCACTAGGCGTTATTGCCACATCTGCCATACAGTCCTAACCTTGCTGTAAGCAATTTCCACATGTTTGGGCCATTTAAGGAGTTCCTGGGAGGCCAGAGTTTCAAATGTTCAGCAGGCAGTCTGATCATGGCTCTGATGTACTGAGAAAACTTTGATGGTATCGAAGCACTAGTGAAACACTGGGATAAGTGCATTTGTGTAGCAGGGGATTATAGAGAGAAATAAAGGGAGTTTTAAACTCTCATAACTGTGTTCTGTTATTCTGTGCCATCGAAGGTCCCTCATAGGTTTGTGCTAAGTAGATCATTTCTCAAGATGTGTTTGGTTGGATTTTTATTTTTTTTGTATCTTTTAATTAACATTCTCTCTCTCTGTATGAGACTATGTGTAGTTGAGTACAACCTTGTCAAACCAGTGTGTATTGTGTGTTTGCAGTGTGCATGTGAGGCGAACAGATAAAGTGGGCACCGAGGCGGCGTTCCACCCCATCGAGGAGTACATGCTTCACGTAGAGGAACAGTTCCAGCTCATGGCCCAGCGCATGCAGCTGGATAAAAAGAGAGTGTATTTGGCAACTGATGACCCCTCACTGTTACAAGAGGCCAAGACCAAGTGAGTGATCTGACCAAGTGAGGAGTGAGAGTTAATGCTTTCTTTAGGTATTTCAGTGAGATGATAGTCAGACAATGTGTATGTGTGCGTGTGTGTGTTTGTGTGTGTGTGTGTTTGTCAGATACCCCGATTACGAGTTCATCAGTGACAATTCCATCTCGTGGTCAGCTGGACTGCATAACCGCTACACAGAGAACTCTCTCAAGGGAGTCATCCTGGACATCCATTTCCTGTCCCAGACTGACTTTTTAGTCTGTACATTTTCCTCACAGGTATACACACATACACACACACACGCACACATAGAGGCTGAACCCTCATGAGCCATAACTTACTGTATGACCAATCTGGAATATGATTTCAGGCTCCAACCCATCTGTCACACGAAAAAATTGCTTACTTATTAAGAACTGCGGTTAAAAAGTGAAACCACAATATGTGTGACACCCTCTAGTGGTTGGCTGCAGTACAATGTCTAATCCTACCCAGACCTACAGTACACTCACTTGTCACTTTAATAGAAACACCTAGGGTTATACCAGCTTATTTACAGTATGCAGTTATCCAATTAGCCAATCATTTGGCAGCAGCACAGTGCATAAAATCATTCAGATAGAGGGCAAGAGCTTCAGGAAACTTTCATATCAAAATAGGGGGAAATGTGATTGCTGTGAATAACCATGGCATGAATGTTGGTTCTGGAATGGCTGAATTTCTCATCTCAACAACAAAAGACAATAATCAACAAGGGAAATAATCTGAGGCCATCATAGGCACAGGCTCACCAAAATGTAAAATTTGAAGAATGGAGAAAGACAAGGTGAGGAGTCTGTGCCCCAGATTCTTGTTCCTGGCCGACAGGAGAGGAATCTGATGTGGTCTTTTGCTGTTGTCACTTTTCCATCTCAGTATTTGATGTTTTGTGTTCTGCAATACTTTTCTGCTAAGCAATACTTGACTTACTACATCCTTCCCAGCAGCTTAAACCAATCTGGCCATTTTCCTCTGACCTTGCTCAACCAACAAGGCATTTCCACCCACAGAACTGTCACTCAAACAATGTTTTTCTTTCACACCATTCTGTGTAAACTGTACAGACTGTTGTGTGTGAAAATCCCAGGAGATTAGTTTCTGAAATACTCCAAAGCAGCCCATCTGGTACCAATAACCATGCTGCAATCAAAGTTGCATAAATCACACTTTTTCTTGTTTCTGTTGTTTGATGTGAACACTACCCCAATTTTTTTTTCCTTT
>JAOVVA010000009.1:21633115-21649376 GCA_028565275.1 Leiocassis micropogon | reverse complement strand
CATACTGTATATATGTAAAACACAAACACACGAACATGCTCATCTGGCTTGTAGTATGTGAAAGGTCGGGTTGAACGTTTTCTGCTCCACAAAAGGAGGCAAGAAGATCAGGTGGCATTCAGGAGAAATAAGTAAAGTGCTGGGCTAGCAATAGCCTGCTGTGAGTGCCATGATGTGTGCCCCCTTTGGGCTTTAACGTTAAAGTGCCCCTATTATGCGTTTTCAATTATGATCTTTCATTCAGTGTGTCATGTGAACATAAACTATCTGCAAAGTTGTGACGCCTACAGTGCACGATAAATAAAGTTTTTGTCTATTAAAAAAAAGAGTCGGCTCACATTCGCCTAAACGAGTCGTTAACAATTCGAATCTTTTTCTCACTAAGTAACATATTTGCATAATGTCCGCCCACGTTCTACGTCGCGAACAATTTGCCCACCCACAAACAGTACAATTTCCACATGGATTAACGTTACATCATGTCAAGAAGACGCTGTACCCACTGAGAAACGTCCTGCTCCAGTCGTGCTTGCGAAACAGTTACTTGTCGATGTGCCACTTCCACCGTTTCATTGTCAGACTCCGGCTCGAATTGATAGGGTAAAATCGAGGCCATCTTTTCTATGTATTGACGGGTCTCCAGAGCTGTAATTCAGTTATGGTAATGTGCATTTCGTTTTCCGACACACGCTGTAGCGGTAGACCAATCATAAAGGCGAGTCATTTACGAATAATTTAGAAATGGGGCAAAATTAAATCTATTTTTGGAGAAAACTAAAGTGTTTTTTGAACTTTCATACATGTAAAACCTGTTTTAAGAGACTCATTAAGCAATATTAGCAACTTTTAAAATGGTATAATAGGGGCACTTTAAGGAGTGTTCTTCACCGCTGAGCAGTTTGCCGAGGGTCAACCACTAATGGAAAGTGTTCTGTGCCCCAGCATTTTGGCTTTCAGTTATGGCCAGTTACTGTGCCTCGACTTCCAGGACCCGGTTCCGGACTCCCACCACAGCCACAGAAAGGCGATAGCAACGTCTGTTTCCTCTTGTCAGATTCCGGATATGCCGCCGGCACCGATGAATGCCTGCTTGGCGTGGACTGTGATAATTAATTTTATACAGCTTTAAAATGTCCTTTTATTATAATTACTTTAATTAGTTCCTTATTTCTTATTCTGTATATTTTTATGTTACTGTTATGTACAATATGTTAATATTACTAATTATGCATTTTTTTACATTAATGTTATGGCTTTGTTTGACTGAATTGTTTCCTATATATATATATATATATATATATATATATATATATATATAGATAGATATATAGATATATATTCTTTTTAATGCACAATGGTTTAAGTCTGTCTCACTGTGTGTCCCAGGTGTGCCGTGTGGCATATGAAATCATGCAGACTCTTCACCCAGATGCTTCATCATACTTCTACTCTCTGGACGACATCTACTATTTCGGAGGGCAGAATGCTCACAACCAGATTGCCATCTATGCACATCGGCGGCGCACTGCCGAGGACGTTGCCCTGGAGCCTGGAGATGTTATTGGTGTTGCTGGAAACCACTGGGACGGTTACTCCAAAGGACTGAACCGCAGACTGGGGCGCACTGGCCTCTATCCATCTTACAAAGTGAAGGAGCAAATCGAGACAGTGAAATACCCCACCTATCCCGAGGCAGACAAACTGCTCAACTCAGAAAATAGAGGGAAATAGACTGAAAGAGACAGTAAGAGACTTTAAAAACACAGGGAGGCATGAAGAGACTGAGACAGATAGAGACAGAGACAGGATGAGAATAATCCCAAAGTATTTTTTTTCCTGTATAAAACCGATAAATAATGATAAAGGAGAGAAAATAAGACATAATCCACAAAGAGATACATGCTGTGAATGTGTGTGTATGTGTTTAAGTTACAAAAGATGATGTCAAGAGACATGGAGACAGAGATGGAAAGAATAGCTGGAAAGTCACTGAAAGAAACAAAAGGTATGCAAAGAACAATAGAGAAAAAAATGGAGATTCAATTATTAAACCTATAGAGATAAAAAGAGAAATATGTAAAGAGACAAAAGAAGGCAAATAAAATGAGCCAGAGACAAAAAAGATAGAAAAAGGAGACGGAGATACAGAAAATGACAGAATTATACATAAAGAGGTTAAAGGGGAAGAGACAAAGACAGATAAAAGAGAATGGAGGAAAAGCATGCCATAAAAGACACAAAATGAGATTTAAAGCAAAAAGCAGGAGGATGGAAAAAGACTTCGATACACACAGAGACAGAAAAAGATAGACACAGTAGAGAGACATCAGCGACAAGGATGGAAATAGAGAAAGATGTAAGACAAATTTAGACTGAAAGACGGACAAGAAGATTGAGAGAGAGAGAAAAGAGCCAGGAATTGAGATGTTGGCTGACACGGAAAAAGACAACAACAAAAAAAAGACCTAGACAGCAAGAATAATCAACTTTGGGACTCAGGAAGGACGACAGCGTAGACATTTGGAAGAATGGACACATTGAGGACAGTGCTGTGTGTATGTTTATGTGTATTTTTACTCATTGAGAAAAGATGAAGAAGAAAATTATGATGTAAAATATCCCAACTATCCTGAGGCATACAAGCTGCAGATTACAGAAACAACAACCTATACCGAGTGTGCTGAGACGGGATGGATAATGAGACGTAATCCACAGAGACAGACCGAGGATACATGCTTGTGTTTTGACTTAGCGCAGCCTCCTTAATGACTCTGTATGGCAGGAGGTGGAGTGCGTTTTTCCGACTGCAGGCTATTTGGACTCGGCAACAGCTGAGCATGATTTACAAACCCACAGCTCTGCCTCACTTTATGGTTTTATTGTTATTTAATTGTCCCAGGGTGGTTTTAAGTCATTTTTAATCTTGTCTTTTAATCTCTCTTGCCTGTTTGATCACTGATCATGATGAAACTGGGGAAGAAGGTGAACTAAGGAGATAGAAAGACATAACAAGGCTAATTATTAGGGTGCTTCTTATTTCTTTAATTGCTCTTCATTGTTTTATTTCCTTGCTTCTTAGTTCCCACCTTTAAGGATTTGAGGTAAGATTGCAAGGGGGAAAAACAACAACAGAGGAATGGATGCCAAAACACTGTGCCATGTCAGATATACTATGAATCAACACGAATTATTGATGACTTGTGGTCCAGCATGTTTTCACCTGTACCATATTTACTCAGTTATCTTCACTGACCTGGTATGCCAGTGCCCATTTATTAACTTTGTAGCCACTATTTCATTATTGATAGTATTTACTTACTGTTTTGGTTCTTATCTTTTTGTTTTAATCATGCACTGGAAAAAAAAAGGATTGAATTTATGGAATCTGAATGCGTACGTTGGTTTGACAAGAATGAATGACATTAACTCAGATTGCTTTCATCCATCCATCCATTCACCCAAGCTCAGGATCAAACCAAGGACTCTAGCATTGTGACATGGTCGCATTATCTGCTGTGCTATTATCATTCATTATTGTTAATATTATTTTTTTCCTATCGGCACTAACATCATTGTGAAACTTTAAAACATACAGTATATTTGGATCACATTAATATTATGGAAATTGTGGAAATCACAGTCACTCTACATATCTCCAACTAGTGGACTGTATGTGTTTAAATGAAATTTTGTATAAACATGACACAAAACTATATATAAAGTATACCGCCTGGCCAAAAACTAAAAATATATATATATATATATATATATTTTGTTGGACAACCTTATGAAATGTTACAATATTTATTTCCGTCTAGAGTTGCATTCATTTTCAGCTGAGATATTGATGGCGAGAGAGTCAAACCACTCTATAAAGTCTTGTCCATCTCGAAGGCATTAAGGATAGGACTGTGGCCTTGTTCCGACTGCAGGCAAATCCGATTGACTGTCTACATTGTTATGTAAAAGTGAACAGATCAGATTTGGCGCTGTGCAAACTGGCAGCCCAAATCTGACATGCATTGGTTGCTGTGGTAACGATGCCGGAGGCTCGCATGCAACATGCTATTTCCTAATATACGTACAGTATCACCTTTAGCTTTCCCTGTAATGATGAATCCCGCAAAGTGCTATCAGACATTTCACATCATGCTCTGTCCAGAGACTATTGTTCTCCATTACAATACTGCGATTAAGCCAGCCACTCTTCCTGAAGACATGGTTAATGTAGCTGTAAGGAAGACTTCAAGGGCACAGCTTTAGTGGAAACTGAACTGAAACTTAACTGAAAAAGACCTTCCGCTACCTCAGCATAGCATAGCACTTAACTACAAAATTATATATATATATATTTTTTTGGGATTCATTACATTCAGGTTATCAGCTGACTTCGTTTTATTGCCACATAACGTTGCTGAGTCTAGACCTGACCAACTGAAGCCACCAGATCATCAAACTGCCTCCTGGGGCTTGTATATTGGGCATTATGCATGATAGGTGCATCACTTACCCTGATGTGCCTATTGCTCTGGAATAGGAACAATCTGGACTCGTCCAACCACATGATATTTCCATTGGTCCACAGTACAACTATGATGCTCCCTACCAAATTAAAATTCTTTCCATGATTCGACTCACTAACAAGTGGTCTTCTTATGGCCATACAGCTGTTTAGTCCCAATTCTGTCCTCATTGTGGATGTGAAAATGCTCTCACTATTAAACAAAGCTGGGATTTTTTTCTGTTGGTTTTTACGATAACACTACCAATAGTTTAAGTGGCTGTCTAATTCACTAAAGTGATTTTTTTCTTTTGCAAGCTTGATGGTTCAGCACTATCCTTCCAGGTTTTATTAATGCACTGGACATTTCTTAACCCAACTCCAATAATTTCAGCAATCTCCTTATTTGTTTTATTTGCTTGATCCAAGACAGGGAATAATTTCACTATTCTGAAACATGGTAACATTTTTTTCCATGACCACGAGAAAAGTCTTCTGAGGAGCTACTCGCTGCACCAGTTAGTGTTAGATGAATTGTTGCCAGCTGAAACATATTAATCACTGTAATAATTATCCAATGATAGGCTCTTAGGTATTTTCTTATGTAAATTCAAACAGCTATTTCTTTTTTTTTTTTGGCCAGGCGGTGCATTTTTGTGTAAACTATACATAATATTTTCAGTTACATCTAACCACATATTTTCTTTTTCTGTGTGGGTGGTTTTATGAAAATGTGCACCATGTCACACATGGCTTATGGCACACATGCCTTCCTCCTCACTCAGAATGCCTCTGTGTGCATATAAAGAATTGCTAATTAGTCATACTCAGCATTCTTGGAGGCAGTGGAGCAGGCACTCAAGAAGGTACCTTCTATTGACTTCATAATGATTTCGTGGAACTTCATTGCTCATGTCAGGAACAATGGAGATACTTAGACAGGAATTCTGTGCCAAGAAATGATTTTCAATACTAAACACTTTTGTTCAAACAGAAGGCTGATCATAAATGTATGTAATGTACCTTCTCATGTCCAAAGAAATACTTCTCCTTTTTATAAATTAAAGTTGGGGGCATGAAGTAACCATGAACCAAATTCAAATTCTCAATCATAGAGCAAAAGGAACGAAGCTGTGGCCTTCTGATTTAGTTGAGAATTAGGAGAGTCAGAAGGGCTTTTGCATAAGTGGGTGGATGATCAGTCATGGGATTTGGAGAGGCCATGGGAGATTTGTGGTGGCCAAAAATGATCTGGCTAACTGTTCTGTGAGGAGGCGAATGAGGATAAGAGATTATTCACCAGCTTTGTTAAGCACATGCATAGGAGTGTTGACCTCTACTGGGGAAATTATTTAGTAATGGTTGGAGCACTTTCAGACTTTTTTTAAAACCCTTTGGGCATTCTATCTCTTTAGGAGATGGTGCTCGATATCTCTGGGGTTCCATGATTTTGGATGAGGTTACTATGGTGGTTGAAGTAATAGTGTGAAAGCTGCAGAGGTGGATGGGATTTAGTCTAAAATACGGAAGGGTTTAGACAAGGTTGAGGTTACATGGTTAACATGCCTCTTAAAAATTGCGTCAAGATCTAAGGGCAGTGTGCTTGTAATGGCAAAGTTCTTTGGTCTTGCTTACGTTTTTATTAAATACCAGTATGGGTGTATTACATTGATAGAATGATATTCGCCAGCCTGCAAGCCATGTGACATGGAGATATGTCTTCACAGAACTTAGGGGGAACAACATGCGTTCCCCAGGCTGAAGAACACTGGACCAGCTACTTTATTCTTGTAAGGGGTCATGTAAGTAAGATAACCCGGGGTTTTTTGGATTTGGAGGTACAGGAGGTATTGCAGAAGTATGGAGTATTTTAGATTAATACTTCCTACAATCTAGTCTACATACATAAGCAGTGAGCGGTGTGTCCATGCTCTAACCATTAAGTTAAATCTGTTTAGTGTGGTGAAAAACTTCATCAAGGGCTGTCCTGTCTCTTCTGTGTGGTTTACATGGAAAGTATATCAAGACACACAATGTGTCCATTATGAGAATAGTGGGATGCTCAGTCAGGTCAGACCTCATGACTGGTGGAGATGTTGGGATCTTATTAATGATTTATTTAAAGTAAATAAAATTAGATTATCAGTGGATCAGAAAAGAGGCTACACTGTTACACTGTTTCTTTGCAGGACAAAAAGGATCTCAGTTTGAGGACAGTTTTCTGTTTATATCTCCCAGAAAGATGTGTAGCCAGTCACTTGTGACAGAGTAGTCTGAGCTCACTTTCTCAATCTAGTGCCAGTTTTAAAGGCACAGACTAGGTAATATACTGTAGGTTTAAGAAGACAATGAAATGTCAATTATAGTACTGGGAAGCACCCTAAAATACTAGGAAAATGTGGAGAACCTAGTGGAAATTAAATTAAATGGAATGGGGAGATATGTGCATCAATGAAAAATAAAGACTAAGAAACAAACAAACAAAAAAAAAGCTCTAGGCAGAGTATAAAGAATTCAAGTAAATAAGAAGTACAAAGGAAGTGAAATAAGATGACTACCTTGTGGTCTAGTGGCTAGGGTTCAGTGTCATTTCCACCACAGCCCATGTTTAATTCCCGGTAAGGAAATTGACTTTTTGGGGGCAGTGGCGGCTCAAACAGTTACTGGTGGGTTAATGATTGGAAGGTTGGTGTTTCAAGTCACTGTTTAGCCTTTGAGAAGGACCCTTAACCCTGACTATATGCATTGTATCCTGGCTGACCCTATGTTTTCTAAATGGGATATGTGAAAAAAAATTGTGCTGTAAGGTACCAAACAAACAATTTAATGTTAATCTGGGAAGAAATGATAATCTTAAAACTAGAAATGATAAAAATTGAGAACTGGGGGCCTACAAATTAAAGAAACAAGCAAACTTGATCACTGATTCTGCTTTTAAACGTCGTCTTTGAAACATATTATCATTCAGTCATTATTGCTTTTTTTCACCACCTTGGAATTATGTGTGACCTGTAAAAAATGATGATGGAAAACTGTAGATGATGTGTTATAGTAGCCAGCCAGTTAGGTGTGGATAAAAAAAAAAAAGACAAGATGGAAATATGATAAAACTACTTAAATACCAGCGTAAATTGCGGAGAACTGTCCAGTTATGTGTGGACTAATATTCTCATAAGCATGCTTAAATTATGTTCCTCTCTTCCTCTCAGTACACGACTTAAACACGATGGAACAAATGGGGAGAATCAGGACTCTTCAATTGATTCAACTTGTTTACTTATAGATTTATCACTATTTGCTCAGTAGGTTTCTATTTATTTATTTATATTTCTTTTTTTGCTAAATTACCCAGGCTGGTTAATTAAAAGAAAAATATGACTACGTTTTGTGTATGCTAAATCAAACTAGCAATACATACTGTATATCAGGCCTAGGAACTAGAAGCAATTAGGAAACTAAGAATCTAGGGAGAACAAAAGAGAACTAGTAAACTAGAAATAGCAGATAGAGAGTGCTCAGGAACAAGTTAACAGGTAACCATAGAAGTAGGGAAATAGTAATGAGAATTAAGTTGAAGTGTGAAACAAGAAATAGGAAATTTGAAAACTGTACAACAAAAAGCAAGCATTATTAAAAGAAATTCCCACAAGCATTCATGAAAGACAGTAAGTAGGAAAGCCTCTGTGGCACTAATCAAATTATTGTTTAGAAAAATATGGATTTTTATCCTAAAGTACCCATGTGCCCCTTTAAAAGCTCATGTGTGCTTTTATTAATTCATCTTTCTACTTGCTGTAATCTCTTCAGTATTTCAATCCAAGATTTATATTTATTTTATAATGAAGAATATTCTGAATCACCAGAAAAACGTTTTCAAAAGAGATAATCTTTTCCTACTTTATGTTCCACGGTATTGTGTTTGATACACCACAGATCAATTAAAGGGGTTGTAAGGCATTTGCTGTGCTTGTTTTGTCCTCGCATTCTTTGCTTTGAATGCTGTTTAAACACACACTCTCTCTCTCTTACAAAACATTTCTATTATTTATCTGATAATGGTAATAAAACAGATTTTGGTCTTTTGCTCTGCTACTGCACATACTTCATACACCATGATGTCAACACAGGATTTTTTTAATTGAAATTGCCCCCTGACCACAAATCACAATCAATTCAGTCAGCTCTGACTAGCATACACTGACTAGCATACACTGACACACACAGTAGTTGAATTAGCTGAAGCTCAACAAACCTGTGCATAATACACAGTTTTTACACTCTTACTATTGCCTATTAAATTCATTTAAAAGAGATGTTTGCTTAGTAAAGGAATGTGTTAATCTCCTCTTACAGTGGTATTTAAATTGGTAATATTGGTAATATTTTTGGGTGGCTGGAACAGATTAGCTGCATTTACATTATTTCTTATGGGACAGTGAGTTTCACAATGCGATAATTTTGTTAATTACGAATTTTTGATAGAATTCGTATGCCAGGGTACCACTGTATTTATTTTTGAAATTGCTCCATACTGTAGACAGAACGGATCATTAAGAATTGCAATGCTAAGTAAGAACAGAATCAGAAATGCAGCTAGTAAGATTCTAACTGATGCTAGGTAGCATTAGCTAATTAGTCATTGAGTGCTTTTCTTAGACCTCAACTAAGATCAGCTATTAGTGAATGTGGCCACGTGAAAGCTTAGTTATGTAGAGAAATAAAGGTCATAACTTTGTTCTGATATTCTGCACAATCAAAAGTCTCTCTTTAACTTGAACGTCCTTCCAATAAAGCCAGCACTTAATGCTGCAGCATTTTAACAGTCCAGGAAGCTATGCTAGGATTCTGATAGTGGATTTTTAGCTCATCCTTTAATACCACTGACCAAGAGTTGCAGCAATTTAAGACTCTGGTTGAATGTGCCAAATCCCATTTATCACAGATCACACATTTACTGACAGAAAGGAGACAGCAGGTATGGCTGGGGTGAACACACAAGGCTTTCAGTTCAGAACAGACCTTCAGAATCACCTTAAAGCTGTTTACATTTGTCCCTTCTTTTCAGTCTTTATATCAATGACTGAACCTCAAGGGAAAAATCAGTAAACAACTTCAGCGTTCGTCTCTTAGCACTTAAAACCCAGAGCTGTTTTGTGCATGACTATGATTTAATAAATATATATAGGCTTCAGGATTTTACAATATAGTGTATTATAATTTTTATTTAGCACAACCTAGGTATTATGATGAAATTATTTTATTTAATTTCAAACAAATACAGACAAACCTTGGATTGCGAGCATAATTTGTTTTGGAAGCATGCTTGTATATCAAAACACTCATATATCAAAGCAAATTTCCCCATAAGAAATATTGGAAATGCAGATGATTTGTTTCGTAACCCAGAAATAGTCATATAAAAATAATTAATACAAAATCTAAAGTAAAAATAAAACAAATTAACCTGCTATAATAAAGCAGTGTTGCCGTTAGTGTTTGTTTGTGCGCGTGTTTCTGAAGCTGAAGTAAGACGAGAGGACAACTCCCTCCCTCCCTCCTCTCATCTTACACAGTATCTCCCTCCCTTCTTTATTTTTTGAGAAGAGGGAGGGGGCTACTGTGTGGGATGACACACACAAACGGAATCTCTGCTTTCTGACAGAGAGAGACTCTGGATCTTTAACAAGGAACCCCTCTAATGACCGCAAAATTTGCTCATCTTGCACAAAAAGCCTGAAGGTTCCAGTGTATATAGACATGACAAAAGCAAAATAAGGCAAATAAATTCCATATGATCACGTTTTCATGGTTGTTTCCAGTTGTTTCTATGATCAAACAATAACTGTGAGCACTATATATTTTGCAACATTATTCCTATATTCAATTAGTGGTCAAAAACCAAAGTGCACGGTTTGATGTCTTAAGCTTCTTTTTTTAATTAGTCATTGACCAATGTGGTATTTCCGACACGGATTCGTGCTGCTCAACATTTAAAGGGTAATAACCAAAGTTAATGAGTTTGTGCACAGAAATAAAACTGAGCTACTGCTGTGGTATCCTGCAGTCAGAAGTATTTAAGGCTAAACACCATAAAGATTGTTGAATCAGTTAAAGAGACTCCAGGAACAGCTTCTAACGGTTGCACTATGTTAATGCTTTGCTGTCTGGATACTCAAGCATGAAAGAATAAGTTCCCAGAAGTCCCAAATGTAGCCGGCAGAGGTTTTCATTGATTTCCAAATACCATAATCCCAATCTTTTTTTTTTGTATTTTGGCCCATCCACGTCAAACGACAGATACTCCCCATACTAGATATACTGTATATCTGTGGAAGTTACTTAAGAGGTCTATTACTAAGGAAGAACCTAGGTTATTAATAAAGATTCATAATACATTATATGGCCTCATCCTACAATACATGTGTGAACATTTGGTCTGTATCTGCTTTGAAATTGTGCAGGATCTTTATTAGTACCTATTAAAACAATGAAAACTACAGCAGGACAAAGCTTATTCCTGCACTTGTGACTCACATTTGATAGATGAAAAGAATCTCACTTTACATTTTATTTTTCTTTGATTGTTTTATCAAAAGCAAATGGATCCACGATACAACTGAGTATATGAAGTAAAGGGCCTTGCTCAATAGTTACTTATCGATTCATAAATTTCCACTCATGGCCTTCAGGGTATTAGCCAAAAATCTTACCCACTAAGGCTCCACTGCACACGAATAGTAAGCCTGCCTGCCTGCTGGAGACTCACCTTCATGCTTTAATGAATATCACCTGGATACTTCAGTCATCTACAGTAGACTACTTTTTGATTACTAGTAGATTTACTATTTGTAAATAATATCTTGTTTATGTTTTTTTATTATCAATATGACCATACTAAAGCCATATCCTTTTAAATACAATTAGTAGATTTGGTATGGTTTGCCTTTTTTTTTTTTTTAATAAATGAAAATGCATGAAATATAAATAAAAATTCCAACTGTCCTGTGTCAATCAGGGAAATTGGTTAACTTTATTTTTTTTTATTCTGGTCTCTCTAGTTTTTCCTATTCATGGCTGCCTCTGGCTTGCTTGTTAGGTAGCAAATTGTATATCTACATTTAAGCTAATTTGCTTTGTGATAATATCTACTGTACAGTAAAACCGTACATGCTATACTGTACAAATACATTTTACTGAACATAATGTGGCAGCATATCTGTATATCACCTTTAGTCACTTTAATGTAGCTTGGTACACTTGACTAAATGTGGACATCTATCACACCCATTTGTGCTCATTCCAAAACACAGAGTTGTTAAAAAAAAAATCAGTACAATCACCAACTTCTAATCCTTAGTTCTGATATCCTTAATGCTCAGTAGTCTTATTCAGAAGTAGCACTGTAAACATTTCCTCTCCCCAAGTGTGTTGGCCTGTTGTTCGGCCTCATTCCACTGCAAAGCTGCAATGTCCTCCTCCTGCTGTGATGACCATTAGTGTGTATGTCCGTGGTCGGTGGGAGATAAACTGTGATTTAGAGCTCTGTTCCCCTGCGCCGCTGTTATCTGCTACGCCGCCATCCCACAAACACTTTTACACTCTCACCCACTGTTCTAAGCCATCTGTCTCTGTCTGGGGGCTTTGATAAAGGTAGGAGTGCCACATGCTGGGGCTCTAGCGTTCTGCCTGTGTGTATTTATTTAGCAAGTTACCATCGAGCTGACCCAAGATGTCTAGATCTATTAGAGGCACCAACAGCTACAGTAACAGAGGAAATTACAGTAACACTATGCGATAAGACTTTCACAGTAAATTAGACATTTCAGTCACTTTTTCTAGTTACTGAAGAACTTCTACTTGGATAGAACAGTCCTGGTGCTTTCGTGAAAAGTCGTTTGTGCCAGCTCAAGCCGTCGTCAGGGTTTTCAATTTAACAGGCACACCTTTATGACTGCTCAGAATGTTTCTACAAACGCCTTCAAAACCCTTCCATGCTAACAAAAGTTGTCTAACCAAGATTAGAAGAACCTCAAATCTTCCCAGTCAGAATAGCAGAAATAGAAAGAGAAATAGAAAGAGATGACATATGAAGAGAAGACGGCCCATCTTTTTTCTCGATCAATCGCATGGATGAGCACTGCTTCATCTTCCCCAGACAGGCAAAGCCTCAAATAACATCCACTGCACTCTCTTTTTTTTGCCTAGTAAACCCAATCTGAATTATTTCCCCCACATTTTCCATTTGGTTAAGTCACCTGCCATTTCTCAACCACAAGCCGGTTCTGCCCTGCCATGCAACAACAATAAACCGGTAGGGCTTACGTGTGCTTCCTCTGAGACATGCAAAGCCAGTCACAACTTTTTAAACTGCTGTTCATGATGCAGCACAGGGCAGCATACAGTAGCATGCTTGAAAGAAAGTGTTATATTCCCTTTTCTGCATACATGAGTTATAGTTATAGTTGCTAATAGGAATAGGCTAGGGCAGTGGTTCTCAACTCCAGGCTTGGAGGAGCATTTGCCCTGCACATTTTAGAGTTTTCCCATTTCTATCTCACCCATTTCAATGAAGGAAAGGTTCTTAATTCTATTAAAGCTGTTAATTAGCTGATTAGTTACTTCAGGTGTGCTGGGAGCTGAGAAAACACTAAAATGTGCATGGCAGGTGGTCCTCCAGGACTGCAGTTGAAAACTCCTGGGTGTCATTGTGATTAACAGTTGCACATTCGCCTGAAAGCCGTTCGAAATTTGTTTGCCAAGCGAAGTGAGTTAACTTTTTTTTTCTTTTTTTTGTGGGATTTTTGCATTTTGTGCAAGATTAAGTGAAAACATAGCACCATGGGTCCTAAAAATATCAGCAAGGACGATAGCGAGAAGAAAGCGGAGCCATTTTGAAAGCAGCCGGTGCCAAAAGGAATCATACAGTAAATTAAGGTTAAGTGAGGTTTAATGTCTATTTATTTCATATTTTACTTCATTCTAAATGCTATGACTGTTTTTATATGCAAAAAAACTATGCTTATAGTGTTGGAGATTGGTAATGTTGGTAATATTTCTGGGTGGCTGGAACGGATTTACATTACAGTATTTCCTTTGGGAAAATGCGTTTCACAATATGAAATTTCACCTTAAGAACTCGCCTCTGGAATGGATTCAATTCTTATGCTGAGGTACCACTGTATAATTATTATTCTATAATTTAGGGTGCACTGAGGTGTTCCATAAGCACAGTAAACTACTGTATTAGAGATAACAACAGCTATTTTGTACTTTATCTCAAATGTCAAAATAGTAAAAAAGGAAATAATTAAAATATATTAATTCATTAATGCCAGCAAAAGTGCTGTTAACTAACATCAAATGATGCTGTTATTCCCTGTGGCATACATTTTAAACACAATGTGGTAAGAGTTCTCATTTTCTTATATGTTATCTATAATAGCTTGTTGTCATTGAATATATTAATTATCCATCAACAAAATTACATACACTGTTATGATTTACAGATGATTTTACAGAATCAAATTGCTTCTTCAAATATGATGTTAAACTTACTCACTTACTCACTCACTTATCGTCTATACTGCTTTATCCTGTATTCCTGGTCGCAGAGGGCCTGGAGTCTATCCCAGGCGACTTAGGGCACGAGGCAGGGAATTCATGAAAATGAGAAGTACTACAGTACCACTGGAATTATGGGTCAAAAATAAGAAAATTGTTGACTATGTTACTCAGGAGTGTGCATAATCATTCATCATTCCTACATCATTAGCGTTATCACTCTATGTATGTCATAGCACACATTATTCATATGGGTACGCTTTCACTTTCTCCCTCATCAGCACCTTTTTAAAATCTAATAGGTGTAAATTGATAAAAAAAAAGATGAGATACAGGGCTCATGGGGATGCTGATCCTGCAAGGAGGGGAGTGTATTTGGAGGAGCAGTGAGAACCAGAGGACAATGTATGGCACAGAACATGATCACACTGTTTGTTTCGGGTTCCTTGGCATTGGGACAAATAATGTAAAGTTGCAGGATCACGTTCTGTTAGTAACATAGACGATAAATTGACCAGTGAATACATCCTTTAGTTTGAAAAAGAAATGTTAATGCTTACGCTTTGCAACTGGCAGATATGTTAACCTAAATTAATTTACAAACTTGATCCACTATTTGTTCTATTGAGAATGATCATTGTACTTTTTTCACTATACCTCAAGTTATAGAATGACTCAAAACATCCTCCCACCCGGAGAGGACAACCAATTTTGCTCTCGTTTCCCCATTGGGATTCAAACTTACCATCGCCCTACAGCAGGATGAACATTTTTTTTCTTGAGGATTGATTTTTGAAGGAATGAAAAAAGAAATGCCTTCTTGATTTTTATATTGTTTGTGGTCTCAAGTGTTCTGGCTAGCGTCTGGCTTGTATTCTTTAGGTGCTTTCTTAAACTTCAGTAAGTTAAGGCAAAAATTGAGGCACAGTACATTGCTTGCTGTATTTCATTTATTTTCAAATAGTTGTAATACTTTTATTACATTTGTATCTTTCAGTCTATTGAGATTTACTATTTGAACGATCTTGAAACCGCTTAATACAAATGCGCTGTATAGAATGAAGTAAATTGCACTGAAAACATTACACCATTTATTTATTTCTTTTTGAGGAAAAAAAAAAACTAGTTTACAAAGAATAACAATAAAAGAAACATGTAGGCACACAGGGCATTTCGTATTACTGGCAGGTGTAGGAGATTATTGATGCATGCAGGAACATTTCTGTTACTCAGTCCAATTTATATGCCTGTCACAGCATGAGCCTTTGAAAATACCATCTCTCCACTGAATCGAATAATTCACTGGACACAACTCCTCAAATCCAAGTAACACCTGTCACTGCAGAACTAGGGGCAGATTTAGAACTACATTTGTGAGATGCTCATTATTTGTGTTCTGTACCAGAGTTCGTCCACTGTGTACTATCCTGTGTCTATGGCACTGTCAAAATTAGTGAACCCTCTGCCACCTATAGGACAATAGGCCTTATGTGGTTCTTTCTAAAATTAAAGACAAAGATATAGACATATATATGGTTCAGCCTTCCCTTTTTTTTTGTCTGTTTTCTTAAATGTTGAGTGATGGAAAGCCACTATTTTCATGCTTTTATCTAGGGCTAGATCAGAATTTTTGGTCAAAAGAGACAAACTCTATGCACACAGACCTGAGGCGGGAATTAAACCCAGGACCTGGAAGTGCTAGAAAGAAGCTAAATTATCAATATAAAATTGGGTTTAAAGCTTGAAAGTTGTACAAGAAATCTATAAATAGACTTTAATAGCTTGTATTTTATTTATTTATTTATTTATTTATTTACACTGGAACATAATAGACATGTTTGATTATACAGGGTGGGTGAAAAGTAACTAGGCATTAAAAGTTGGTAATAAAGTCCATATTTCTAATACAAATTTATTAAAATAAATTGTACATGTACACTCACTCACTTATCGTCTATACCACTTTATCCGATATTCATGGTTGCGCTGGGGGCTGCAGCCTATCCCAGGAGGATTAGGGCACCCCGATCAGGATGCCAATCCATTGCAGTGTACATTATTAGGAAAATGAAAGCAAATCTTTAACCCTCTGGGGTCCGAGGTGATTTTGGGGCCCTTGAGATGTTTGGACATGCTCTGATATTTGTGCTTTTTTCAGCTACTTATAATATATTATTGACCAACCTGTATTTTTCTTGT
>JAOVVA010000009.1:21582249-21597891 GCA_028565275.1 Leiocassis micropogon | reverse complement strand
GATTCAGCTTATCAAGATTTCTGTTAACAAGTGGAATCTAATGTGTTAGACAAGGGAGACACTTACAATGTGATAAGTTTTTTTTTAAAGACTTTTATACATTGTTTTCTCATTTCTTGTGTGCACATGTGTGAAGCACGGCATAAAGTTATATTCAGTTATTTCATTTACGATGTAGACTTTTATACTCATATAGTGTGACGAGCTACAGTAAATCTCAACGGAATTCCCGACTTCATACGGTATAGAAGGTAACAATTTAAAACATTTGGAATGTATTTATGAGTTTAGGAAGCTGAATCCCTGAATAGCTCACTGTTAATCTATAGTGCATAGAGTGTACAAGTCTTTATTGTATACCTTGTGTAGTGCAATTACTGTAGATAGAGAGTTAGGGGCTGCTTCCCAAATATAATAGATTGCCAGGGCAAGCCTTTGGAGTAAATACTGTAACATCGCCACGATCTTGGGTGAGATTTCTATGTCCTACATCATACTGGCTTCAAATAACCTGTTATTAGTTTGATATTGCTTTAAAAGCAAAAATTATGTAGGCATATATGAAAAATGAATTTTTCAGGGCCAGAGATTTCAATGTTTTCATTTGTTTTTCCAAAATGTAAACCAACATGCAGGAATCAGCTGGGAAATATTTTACAACAATAAATATTTTCTGTAGGCGTTTCAGTCTCTCTCATCATTTTGGAGAAAATTTTTCACTCTTTTTAACAGCATTGCTTACACATGGGTTGGTTTGTTTATTTTTACTTTATTTTGATCAAAACTATTCAGTTGTGTTGTTGTTGTTGTTATTATTATTATTATTATTATTATTATTATTATTATTATTATTATTATCTGTACAGCCATCTATTAATTGTCTATAGTGTTTATCTGGTGTAGGGTCGCAGGGGTCTGGAGTCTATCCCAGAGACGTCTGGGCAAAAGGTGAGGTACACTCTGTATAGACACAGTCAAACCCTATAGACAATTTGGAACTGCCAGTCAGCACGTCTTTGGTTTGTACAGCAAACTGAAGTCTCTGA
Organism: Leiocassis micropogon; assembly: GCA_028565275.1. Classification (NCBI taxonomy): domain Eukaryota; kingdom Metazoa; phylum Chordata; class Actinopteri; order Siluriformes; family Bagridae; genus Leiocassis; species Leiocassis micropogon. Next base: position 21,596,845 of record JAOVVA010000009.1, on the reverse strand, counting down.
GGAAACCCACCAAGTAAAGGGAGACTCCGTACACACAGAATGGGGCAAGATTCAAACCCCCAGCCTTCAAGTTCTCATGCAATCTATTATTATTATTATTTTTATTATTATCATTGTCATAATTATTATTATTCTACACATATACACCATTCAACCATAACATTAGTACATTACCATTGATTATCAATTAAATATCATAATTATGTATCATAAACTGGTAACAGGATGCCAGGGATCACAGGAAGAAAAAGCCAGGTCTTCCATTCTGATCCTAGAGAAAAGCGAGTGCAGCCCAACCCACGGAAAAAAACACCCAGTGCACCACAGCCAGCGGGCAAAGAAGCCAACGCCACCAACCGTCCTTTAAATTCCCCAGATCCCAATCCAATCGAGCACCCATGGGATGCGCCAGACAAACAAGTCTGAACCACAGAGGCCCCATCCCACAATCCACAGCACCCAAGGATCCACTGCCAATGTCCCAGTGCCAGACACCACATGATATGCCCAGAGGTCTTGTGGAGTCATTCCCCAAAGGGGCCAGAGCTGCTCAGGTGGCACAGGGGGAACCTACAGTACATAATACTGGGCATAACGTTTTGCTTTGTAATATTATGGCTAATCAGTGTAAATATATTTTTATGCAATTAAGCAAAATCATACAAGAGGGAGTGCTGTTGAGCTGGTTATCAGCATGGCTGTGTTAACTTCCGGGTTCCAGGGATAAATACCAAGTAGTGTTAAATGGAAAGCTAATGCACTACAGGGAGTACAATCACTTGTTCAACACTTGTACAAACATCTGATTAGAGGTTACAGAGGAATTTGGAATTTAGCCTTGTATTAGAAGCTAGTTAGTGTTCTCGCTTGGCTTAGGATAAATAAAACACGGAGGCAATACAAAACGACCTTAGAAGCGGTTATTAAGTAGACAAAGTGTTGTTTAAAATGACAATCTTACCAGATAAGTTTCCTTGCTACACATAAAATGCATCCGTGTTTTGAATGGGCATTTTGGCAGGCATCTGCTCTGTTCCCAGTACTACAGACTGTACAAACATACTTTCACCTATGCTGTGACCAAAAAGTTATTATAAATAACAACTGTAGAACACCTGGGACACGGAGTGATACATATAGTTAAATGTCAAGGTGGTGTTGCCGTCCATTATCATTAGGGTGATGGGGCGCCTAAGGCCTATCCCAGGAGGCTTAGAGACAGGTGCCAATCCATCACAGAGCACACACACATACACACATTAACATGCTCATTCACACACTATGGGCAATTTGGAAACCCCAATTAGCCTAATTTGCATGTCTTTGGACTGTGAAAAAAACGGAGTACCCAGAGGAAACCCAACAAGCATGGGAAGAACATGCAAACTAAACCCATGCAGACAGACCCGAGGTTGGAATCGAACCCGGACCCTCAAGCCGACAATGCTAACCACTAAGCCACCATGCTGGCGAAGGGAAGAAACCTTAATAGAAATTACTGTTGTACATCCATCCATCCATTCATCTAGGAACCTCTGTAGTCCAACTAGAGACCATGGAGGCCAATAACAACCAGTAGATTACCTTTGGTTTATAATTCTCATTTTACAACCGTGGTAACACTCACACACTACAGGCAATCTGGGAACCCCAAGTAGCCTAATCTGAATGCATTTGGACTTTGGGAGGAAACAGGAAACCCACCAAGCATGTGTTGAACATGCAAACTTCATGCACACAGACAACGAGGCGGAAATCGAACCCGGACCCTGGAGGTTCAAGGCGACAGTGCGTAAGCTAACCACTAAGCGTGCCATCAACTGTTATATAATTTGAATTTTAAACAATAAAATGGCAGATTTATTAATTTAACTAAGAACTATTAATGTAACCAAGCTGTCCTTTTTGTTTTTTTTCTTAAGCCAATGCTTATGACATTAGTTGACAAATGTTTTGACTTTCACTTATCAAGCCAGAAAATTTATGCTGCCAAGTTAAACGGTGCCAAGATCCTAGAATTCATCATAAGCACAGTAGGACTTTTTCTTTTCTTTTTTTTTTTGATAGCAGGAAATATTTTATTGCCCATGCTTACACGTGATTGCGTCATATCGCAAGGCTTTGTGGGTAAGTACTACTCCTTGAGTCTTCAATCATGTTGACTCAGTCCCTAGAGCCTCCAAGGGCTCTTCTAACAAACTTCACCTGAGCTGATAAATTAATGGAATGCTCCCCTAGGAGGAAATCGGACGAGGGCGCGTTGGAACGTAGCCGATCTCTCTCTCTCACACACACACACACACACACACATCTAATGGTCACCTCCCTGTCAAATCTTCACTACAGCCCCAAGTCGCTGAATCTTCGATCGGCTACTCTCCCCTGCCCTCCACCCCACACACACACACACACACACACACACACCTCTCCCCTCCTCTTCCCTCCAATCCCCCCTCCCTTCCCCGAGCTCCAGGCTCCGCCCCTTTTCCGAGTTCGGTGCGCTCGGCACTCGGGGTCTGCGCGCGGAGTTCTCAGCGCTGGTAACCATGGCGTCGGACGGGATGATCTTAACGAACCACGACCACCAGATCCGGGTCGGCGTCCTCACAGGTAGCTTAAATACGCGGATATATTATTTTTCGCGATATATCTGTTTTAATTCAGTGTCAATGAATGAGAGATGTCTGATGCTTCGGGATTTTTTTTTTTTTGGAGGGGGGCTGCAGCGGTTTATCCAGCGGTGTCACATCTGTCGGCGTTGCGCCCCTCGGTGATTTAAAGCCCTCCTTGTATTGACACAATTTCATTCCATCTATAATAACAATTATTATTTTTAAAATGATGATGATAATAATAATAGTAATGCTAGCTTCCTCCAAGCGGCTGTAGTGTGTATGGTGTGGGATACAGGCTGATGTATTGCTATGGCAATGTGTTCATTTCCTCTGAAGGGAAAAAATGGTGTATGTGAATTAGGCGATCTCTCTCTCCCTCTCTCTCTCTCTCTCTCGCTCTCTTTATGTCTCTCTCTCTATATATCTTTTTTTTTTTTTTTTGATTTTGGATTGGAGCTGAAAAACGGATCTTAGTGAAATGCGGGATCTGCTCAGGGAACAGGTGCGGGTTTCCCTGCATCACGCATTCACGCATTTCAGCTGCATGGCGATAAATACTGTAGATATGGCATGATTAGCGATTTGTCCCTGCTTTAGCTCTAGGATTTGTCGTGTGTGTGGTTTATGGTAGAGACAGCGCGTTCTCTCCTGCGTTAAGGGAGGAGGGGGGAAAAAACCCGTATCCGTCGTGTTGTTGCTGATGTGTGGTGCTGATGCTGAGGCTGAGGATGCTCTCTCTCTCTCTCTCTCTCTCTCTCTCTCTCTATCTATCTATCTATGTATCTAACACCAGAGCTTTAAAATGGCTACCTCCTCTTCTCCTAGCCTGATATTATCGGCTTACATTTTTTGTTCCTTTTTTTTTTCTTTTGGTCAAGGTGATGATGTGTAGCGATGGAGAAGATGAGGGAAACCCCGCTCCAAAGCACCACCCCACCTCTCTCTCTCTCTCTCTCTCTCTCTCTCTCACTCTCTCTCTCGCTCCATCACAGTCACCTCCACCCCCTATAGAGGCGCGGAGGGGGTGGGGGAGAGGATCCGTGACACGCAGCGGCGCTCTAATATCCCGGCTCCTGTTCTAAAGCAGAACGCTTAGCGCGTGCGTGGAATCCTGGCGCTGGAACACACAGCGAGTGGGTTCCGGCGATCAGAACGCCAAGACGAGCTACATCACAACCGGAACCGGAGTTCCATCATTTACAGGCGCTTGAAGAGTGATTGGGAACGTTATTCGATATGGTTTATATTTTTATGATGCGTTCCTTAACGAAGACACAACTGAGGCACGATTGCTGTAATATTTGGTTTATAATGTCCTGCAGACACGACCGGACCCTCCTTAGTGTAATAACATTTTAAGCATGTTTTTATTATTATTTTTTTTATATCTTTGGTTTGCATGTGGCAGCACAGTGGCTAAGTGGTTAGCACTGTCACCTTGCACCTTCAGGGTTCGGGTTCGATTCCACCCCTCGGGTCTGGGTGCATGGAGTTTGCATGTTCTCCCCGTGCTTGGTGGGTTTCCCCCGGGTGCTCCGGTTTCCTTCCACAGTCAAAAGACATGCCGATTAGGCTATTTCGCGTTCCCAAATTGCCTGTAGTGTGTGAATGAGCATGAGTGTGTGTGTATGAGTATGTGCCCTGAGATGGGTTGGAACCCCATCCATGTGGGGTGTATCCACCCTCAAGTCTCCAGGTCCCCCATGACCCTGTATACAGGATAACGTGGTATTGATGGTGAGTGAGTGAGTGGTTTGCATGGTTGGCCTGGCCTGACCTGTTCAAGGTTCGAATCCAGACACTGTGCAATATTTAGATTTAGAAATGCAATATTTAGATTTGTTGTTATTTGATATGTTGATTCCTCCAGGGTTATGTTATAATCTCCTACCAGGTTTTGCACTTAAATATCCTGAAACGTATCAGTCTGTATGTGCCATCATTCATCACAAGAGTCTCTGGACCTCTAGTTTTAAAGGCCAAACGTGAAAATGATCCACTGCTGTATTTTGCAATGGGTTTAGGGCCTTTCCATCTGTGTGTTTGCAATTGTCCACCAATTGTGCTGAGACTTGTGTTTGATTTCGGTTTCATCTGACTGCTAACCCCTGACCGAAATTGTGTTTCCTCTTCCACCAGACACCTGGCAAAGTTAAATGCTATATTTTAGTAATGTTTCTATCATCATCTGAGAATTTATTTTTTTAAAGATTTTTTTTTTATCCACTTGACTAGAACATGTCTGATTGTTTGCACACGAGTGGCATTTCTTCTAGCCAACCAGACACACAGGGTGTGGCACAAACTAAGGCTACACCTCCTTCACTTGAACAGGGAATTATTGATAGGGAGAAAAGGAGTGCTGGAGAGTTACGCACAGTGACTGTCTGACTAGTCATAAAGATACATGATGTGACTTTTTCCTGATATGCAGGAAACTATATAAAATGTAATTTTCTAATATCTCTACCATAACCTGAATACCATGCTTTATCGATCGCTTGTCTTGAAATTTCACCTTCTTCTCTATCAGACATCTTTGTATGTAATTAGTTACACGCGCACAGACACCAGCTCCATACTCATACACGGGCGTCATGCTTGTCTTGTAACAGATTGGTCGTGCGGTGTTGTGGCGTTGACATTTGATCCAGGCACTGGCCGATATTTATCACAGGGTGTCTCTTCGCCATTGTGACGAATGACTGTGACCATTACACACACTCTCTCTCTCTCTCTCTATTTGTAGACAGTGTGGGGTGAGGTAAATAGAGACGGCAGGGTAAATAGAAGGAGGAGAGAGATATCACAAAGTAAATTGGTCTTTCGTTGTCATCTGACCTTTTAGAAATCTCTGCTTAGTCTCTCTCTCTCTCTCTCTCTCTCTCTCTCTCTCTCTCTCTCTTTCTTTCTTGTTATTTATTTTTGCACGTGCATGTTCACGCACAAATCTTGCCGCATCAACTTTCACTACCCAACCACTGTACTGAATTTTCAGAAAATATCAAATTCATAAAATTCATGTTAGAATGCTGATTATCTACATCTTCCAATACGAGTTGTATGTAGTTTTGTACGTTAAACCAAAGCTTAATAATCCACTAAGGAACTCCACCAGTACAAATTTATATGAATTATTGCAGGCTTACAAGGTGAAGCGATCATATCGACATGCTATAGTGTAGCCTAAACTAGCACAAAGAGAATGTGTCCAAAAAGTATTGATTACAGGCGCTAGGAATCAGAAATTGATGAGTTTTATGCTGAACGCCCTTCCTGACGCAACCTTATCCAGGATTGGGACCGGCACTGCATCCAGTGGCTACGGTATGGCCATTGGGTGGGAATTGTATGGGCATTGAAAACCTACCACTGAGCCACCAATGCCCATAAGAACCTGGTCATTCAGTACATTCAGGTCATCAGCTGACTTCATTTTATTGCCTCATAGCATTACTGATCCTAAACCTGACCAACTGAACTCGAGATTATAACACTGCCTCCATAGGGCTTGTGCAGGAGCACTATTCAATATCACAATAAAAGTTCGACAAGTGTTAAAGTGATCTCCATTCATGATTATTTTTTGCGAGCAATTTCTTCCACAAAGCCGACCGTTCAGCACTATCCTTCCAGTTTTTGCTTGCTGCAGGCGAATAATTTGATAACAGCGACTTTCTTGGCCAGTCAGTCTATAATCAGAGCGAATTTCCAAGTCTGTTGTGGGATGCTATAGTGCAGCCCACAGTGCGATTCTGGCATTTGGGTTTTTCATTAAAAATAATCCTAACCGGATTCTAACCTAAATCATTAACCTATGCGATAGCATCGTGTATTTAACTACCACACAGTGCAAAAGTCTTAGCCACATGCGAATACATGCAATAGAGTAAGTATGCTTTAAAAGAAATCTATAAAGCCAGACAACAGTAATTAATAAAACAAAGTCAGTATTTAGTGTGAAAAGGCTAAAATTTGTCCGGACCCTTTAGTCCCAGGGACAATATGTGCAGTTTTATAATGAAATTAGCTATTAAGTTTTACCGAGCATCCTGCAGAACCACCCACAGTTCTTCTGAGGACTTTAACTGTTGCATCTGCTTCTTTTTTTGCATGCAGCTTACATTTTTGGGTTTTGTCTAAAAAGTGGTCGCTTGTATAATGACCTGCTTTCTTTTCTGGCATACAAATATTTTTTCTGTAACTTGTGTACTTTTGTGCTGGAATACTGGCGTTTGGAAAACGAAAATCTTTTTGTACTAACTCAATCATACAGTAAAGTCGTAAAAAAAAAACACAAAGTGACTAAGATTTTTGCACAGCAAACATAAGATGTCTGGAAGTACAGAAAAGAGTCCAGATATAGTCTGGATAGTCCAGTTTGCAAAGATTATTACCTAAGAGAATATTTTTAAATAAAAATAAATTTTGGTGCGATTTCATGTATTTCTTTGTTTACCTGATTATTATGTTATGTTACATTAATAGTAAATATTCATTCTGTCTTTTGTGTTATACCATTACAGCCTCTTTAATAATTTATTCATGTTCATATTTATTTTTGTGACAGCGTGTTCCCTGGAAACAGAACGGACTATGGACTACCTTTTGATTATTTGTTTTTAATTTCTGAGTGTTTTTCTATATTTATGTACTTAACACGTGTGTGTGTGTGTGTGTGTGTGTGTGTGTATATATAATATATATATATATATATATATCCCCTTTTTTGCTTCATGTTAAAGCGTGGCTTGTGTCTCACATACTACACTAGAAGTGTTTGCTATGTCCGTTATAAACACCTGGCACATTGCACATTAGGTTCATTCCCGCTGCCAATGCACCATGCTGTTGGCTCCCAGCAAATAGGTACTAGTTTATGCTAATAATAAGTTATACAATGTCATAATATTGTTATCATGGACACTTAAATATCGTTACCCCTTCATTCCATTTGGAAGACGGCCACAGAGGTAGTCAGCGCTGAAGCCAGAGATGCTTTTGGACAGTGTTTATGCTCCTGACATAGAGTAAAGCCTGAAATATGTATTTTGTTGTTTACAGTCTGTTAAAAATTTTTCTTTAAAATACTAGCTTCAGGAGGGTAAAGTGATCTATGGGCGTTAGACCTCCCCATAATCCTGCATAATACTCATCCTGGTAGCAAAATAGTTCTGTAAAGAATAATATATGATAAGTGTCCTGTTATATCACTGATGTGGTTTATTTTCCCTAACAGTTCAGTGTTTTATTCCTCTTCTACCACAACAGTTTACCAGCGATATACAGTATTTGTAATGGCATATAGTTTCTCTTAGTTTCTAAGTTGTAGAAGTAGAAAAAAAAACTCATCTTATCATTTTCTCAAGAAAGAAAGTGCAAAGTCCTCTTTCCTAATCTCTAATGTGCCATTGCCGAAAAATAACCCATGGTTTCTGAGTCGGCCATGTTGGTTTGAATGCTGAGTGGATGTGTTTCAATTTGTGGAATCAATCTCTGTGTCTGTACACATTCAAGCCTGAGATCTTTGGACAGTAACTGTACACATAAATAGTCCAATATACACCTTTCTAAAATTAATTATTCACTTAAAAAAAAAAATTACAATTTATACGATTACTGTAATATGATTAATACGAAAATACGATTACAAGGATATGTGTGGTCTGTGCCATGACTGTGCCATCCGAGTCATACCACCGGAGCCATGAGCCCACGTAAGGCTGCGGATTTGCGTCTCCTCCTCCCTTTCTGTTTTCCCCAATGGCCACAAGGTCACGTGATGCGACACGCACTTTTCTCTGGGACTGAAGGGAGCTTTGGTTGGCATGGCAACTCTCAGTCCAATTGGTTTTCGGAGCCTGACGTGCATGCAGCGGCTCGACGAGAGTGTCACTCAGTCTTTGGCGGATGGATGTGGTCATCCTGGAAGACATGAAATTGTGCGTGTGTGTGTGTAAGATGTGTGATGTGAACAAAATACACATCACATAAATGAGAATGCAGATGGAGGATCTTCCTTAAGTGTTTTGTGTAGTAAGCTTGTGTTTGAAAAAAAGCAGTTTTAGGGTGTTTTTACACTTGTATTTTGGTTCTCTTGGTTAGCATAAAATAATACACTAGTTTTTGTTTTGCTAATATAAAGCCCTCCTTCAGTTAGAGTTCGCACTGGCATTTTCAACATCGGACCAAAAGACACAGCAGAAGGCATGTGCATTAAATATGATGGTATCTTTACCAGCTAAAAACTCATGAAGAGCTTATAAAATTAAATGTTATACGTTGAAAACAAGACAAGGAGGGCTCCAGATGGTGAATAAAATAGTCGCCAATGCGCTTATTTGTTTTTATTTTACGACATTATCCAGATAGTCGCCAAAGGCAACTGTCCTCCTCAAAATATGTACTGCATATATAAAAAAGAAGCAAAAAAAAATAAAATGGGCAATTCTAAGTTCTAAGGAACCCTGCTTCCACAGTATTTACGACTGTAAGTTGCAGCCAGGTGCTGCTAATCATCAGGCCTTATTAACTGATCATCCGCAGGTGTGCAGACCTCTATAAATGAAGAAGTTTTGGCAGTTTGCTGGTCTGGAGCATTCAGGTGCATGTTAATACAATGCCAAGGGGGAAATAGATCAGCAATGGTCCTAGAGAAGAAATTGTTGCTGCACATCAATCTTTAAAAGGTTATAAAACCTACACATTTCCAAACTATTTGGAGTTCAACATTGTACATTGAGAGAGATTATTCAGAAGTGAAAAGCATTCAAGACAGTTCACAATCTTCCCAGGAACTCACCCCAAGGAAATCCCCAAAAACCCAAGACCTTACGTCTTAGACCTTGTACCTGTACAAGCCTCATTGAGTTAAAAGTTAAATGACAATGACACAATTAGAAGAAGACCGAACAGGTATGGTTGGTTTGGAAGGGTTGCCAGGAGAAATCCTCTTCTGTCTAAAAAGAACATGGAAGCACGACTGAGGTTCACAAAACTGCATATGAACAAACCACAAGACTTCTGGAACAATGTTTTATGGACAGATTATATTTTTGAGAAAAACCAAACAGCATTTCAGCAAAAACACTTTATACCCACTGTCAACCACGGCGGTGGAGAAGTGATGATTTCGGTTAGTTTTGCAGCTACAGGACCTGGGCACCAGGCAATCAATAGGTCAACCATGAACTCCTCTGTATACTACAGCATTCTTGAGGCAAATGTGAGGCCATCTGTCCAAAGCGTGGTCAAAATTGGGTCATGCAGAAGGACAATGATCTAAAGCACGCCAGTAATTGTACATCAGAATGGCTGGAAAATAAAATAATCAAGGTTTTGAATGGCCTAGTCAAAGCACAGACCTTAAACTAACTGAAATGCTGTGGTGGGATGTTAAGAGGGCTTTGCATATGCAAGACCTCAATGAACTGAAGCAATAATGTAAATAAGAATGCGCCAGAATTCCTCCACAATAATGTAAGAGACTGGTAGTCATACAGGAAAAGATTACTTTAAGTTACTGGTGGATATACAAGCTATTATGGGGGGGTACTTAGTATTGCCCATTTTTTTTTTCTTTTTGGCTTTGAAAAAGAGACCTTTTTAAGCAGTCTCGGTTCACTTGCTTGGCAATGTTCACACTGAGAACCGCACTGACAGAACAACCGCACGTTAAAAAAGAGTTAGTTTTAACTACACCAAACTAAGTGTGAACACATCCTTAGACTTCATATCATTTTGCAAGAAGTAACCTAACACCCTTACTTTTACATATGATAAAATATTTGCACCAACATTTGTTGCCATTATCATGACTACTGTTTGTTTCCATGTTTTTAGATTGGAATAGAGTTATTTTAAAGCATAACTAGAAGTTAAAATTTCTAAGAAGTCCTGACCATTAAATACTTGGGTGGTCAATCTGATGGTGGACTGTCCGAGAGACAAATTGCTAGGAATCTTTACAATATAAATAAATAAATATATAAAAGTCCTATTTAAAGAAAAGGTTAAAAGATTATCATGACGTAAGAGTCATGACCCAGACAACCTGGTCCTTGGTCAGATCTGTGGAGAATGACCCTCTCCTTCTGTACCTAGACCAGTTGTTGGTCTTAAAGCCGCTAAAGCAAAGTCGACAAAGTTCTTTGATAGCAGCCTTCAGCTCATCTTGACAATAACATACATATTCTGCATGGGGTTTAGGTCAGGCAAGTTGACTGGTCAATCAAGCATGGTAATATTATGTTCACAAACCAGGTAGTGGTAGATTTGGCACTATGGGCAGACGCTAAGTCCTGCTGGAAAAAAGAAATCGGCCTGTCCATAAAGCTTGTCAGCAGAAGCAAGCATGAGGCACTCTAAAATCTCCTGGTAGATGGCTGCGTTGACTTTTGACATGATTAACCACAGTGGGCCAACAGCAGATGATATGACACCCCAAATCATCGCTGGCTGTAGAAACATCACACTGGACATTAAGTTATTTGGATTCTGTCCCTCTCCTCACCTTGAGACTTTGGGACCTGGATTTCCAAATTAAATGCAAAATTTACTTTCATTTGAAAAGAGGACTTTGGACCATGAGCAACAGTCTAGTTCTTTTTCCTCCCTAGACCAATTAAGATGCTTCTGATATTGCCTCTGGTTCAGGAGTGGCTTGATATAAGGAATGTAACAGTTGTAGCCAATTTTTTTTAAGTTGTCTGTTCATGGTGGCTCTTGATGCACTGACTCCAGACTCACTCTACTCCTTGTGATGCTCTCTCAAGTTCTGAAAGCTACCCCTTTTATAGATGACCTAGTCTGGCTTAAACTCCTTGTGGAGGCTGTTGATGATCATCTTCTAGACAAGAGTCAAGTCACTAGTCTCCCCATGATTGTGGTTGTGTGTACTGAACTAGACCGAAAGATACAAAGTGTTTATAAAAGTAATTTACTTCTAATTCAAAATTAAATATCCTAATATTTTGAAATTTAATTAAAACAAAAAAGGCTTAAAATATATTCACTTTACATACTGTATAATGAATCTACAATCTACTTTTCCACATTTTTTCGTCCTATTAGAGAGACAGCACAAAATCCTTCAATAAAGCCCTTCACTAAATTAGTTGAGGAAAAATTGGCTTAGTTTTATTTATTTTTTTATTCTCAGGTTTTCATGTTTTAAATAACTTTCCCTCAACACTATTTTGAATGAGTCTGAGATTCCAGAAGAGAGGAAATTGGTTCAGGGGGATCAAACACAGCAGAAGCAACGTGTCATATTCCCGCCCCCAAAGTCTCAAAATTCAACTTGAATCGTGAGTAGAGTGCAGCTCGTTCGAAAGCAAAGCTTGGCCATGTAACTCTTGAGTGCTTTGTGTGCTCACAATTCATAGCATCTCATGTTCTCTGTTAATAAACACGCTCACTAACACTGTTCCGTGCACTCAGGTCAGCCGCCCTCACGCTCTCTATTAACGATACTGTTTAAACACCATATAGATTCGCTGCAGATCATGAATTGGCACAAACCTTGATGATTTTTTTTTTTGTACAAACTTGACTGAATGGTTTCATCTGAAATGTAAACAAAATGCATAGGATTCTATTAAAGCGATTTATAGGATACAGGCATTGGCAAAAGAGGAGACCAGAATAGGAGAAAAGACCTTTGAGAAATGGTCTGTATACAGTATATATAGCCGAAGTTTTGGGTTTCCTTTGTGCCACCTGCTCTGCCCCCTCAGGCAGTGACTCTGCAGGGCCTCTAGGGGGTGTGATGTGGTGTCTGGGACCAGGATATCGGCAGCGGATTCTTTGAATGCTGTGGCTTGCCTTGGTCAATCAGATTTGTCTGTCCAGAGCATCCCATGTGTCCCCGAACAAATCAAGACCAGTGGAGTTTGGCAGCCCAGGTTGGCAGCCATGGGCTCTTTGCTTGCTGGGCCCCATGCGCTGGGCATTCTGGTGCCTTTCTATCATGGGCAGCATTGTTTTTTTTGGGTGATTTGTGCCGCATTGTCTTTTCTGTGGGATCAGATTAGACGGTGTGGGTAAGCCTTGGTATGTACTAGTATATAATTAATAATAAATTTTAATGTGTTAATGTTATGGGATGTTATTGACATGGTTGATTGGTGTATATTAGATAGATAGATAGATACAGTAGATAGATAGATGTTGTGAGAGTGTATTTAATTAGGGTTAAGTATTAAGTAAGAATTAAGTAACTAATAAGAGTACAAGTATTCAGTTTCAATAATACTTAACACTGGCATGAACACATTGATTTGGCAAAATAATATTAATCCAATAAAAAGAATGCGGCGGCACAGTACCTTATTGGTTAGGCTCCAGGGTCCGGGTTTCCCTCCCACAGTCCAAAGACCTGCAGGTAAGGCTAATTGGCGTTCCCAAATTGCCCGTAGTGTGTGTATGTGTGTGTGTTCTGCGATGGATTGACATCATGTACCCTCCCTCGTTCCCTAGTTCTCCTGGGATAGCCTACAGGGCCTCCCGTGACCTTCTATACAGGATTAAGTGGTATAGACGATGATGAGGGAGTAAAAAAAATGTCCATAAAAATAGTGGGTTGTTTTGTTTGTAACAGCCAGCAGGCTCCTTCACTGTTCAAACATGTTGAAGGCAGGTCATCATGCAGCCATTTTCTTTAAATCATTAATTACTGTCGTAAAAAATCAGACATCGGCACATGAGTAGCCGACCGCGTCGAGTTGCGCGCATATGGTTTCTAATCACCAAAAAAAAAGCTCACCGAGTTGTGCAGCGGCATGCGTGGAAAATATTTGTTCCTCAAACACAAAACCACTGCACCCATAATCATCTGACCTTTTAGAAATCTCTGCCCGGTGTGTGTCTCTCTCTCTCTTTCCTACACACACACACATACACATCTGTCAGGCTGTACAGAGGCAAGGCTCATTGTGTGTTTTCAGCATTCGTGCTCAGAATCCCGGAGAGTTTAAGCGAGGGCTCTGCGCATATCACGTTAGTTATCAGGAGAGCCTGTAGTGTTGTACCTGTTCTTGGCTCCTCGAGTGTTTTGGTATCAGATCACACACTCCCAAACACACCTGCTTTTCCTTTTTCAGCTCAGTCAACTTTGTGCATGCTGACCTAAAAGCCAGCCAAAGCCAGGCATGATAAAAACGGAGCAGTAGCCATGTTCCTGTCACCTAGCAGAGCTGCTGTAAGAAATACAGGCAGGTGACGGGGGAGGGGGGATATTGTGGATCACACACACACACACACATACTGTTCTCCGGTACTGACCATAACCTTAAACGTTCTTCTGCCAATAGACGGATGGAGGGCCAGATGGGGACTGAATGGCCAATGAGCATGCTTGCCGCCGCAGCAGACAGCATGCATCGTTTTCCTGTTCTTGCTTTTCTTTCTTTTCTTTTTTCTTTTTCTCAGCTGTAGCAGCACAGGCTGGATGAGGATTGCGTAGGCAGTCTCTACGCTCACATGTACATCAAAGCACACATGAATCGGCTCCAGCTTCACACAGCAGCTAATTTTAGCCCGCTGTCAGAGCCAAAGTCTCATTTACTGCATTTAGCTCATTTATCATTGCTTTATTTAGCACAATTATCAAAATATCATTATTTTTCTTTTAATATATTTATCATTCTTGTTGTTTGGATCTATATAGATGTTCTAGATAATACGTATTGTTTTGTTGTTTTTTTTTTAATAAAAGAAGCTTAGAGTTTTCTTTAATGCTCCACTATAGCAATGCCGAAACATGAAAAATGTCTTAAAGTGAGTGAAGATGTTGTACTTCTCAATATCTGAGGCAGATTAGTGCGTCAAATCAGTCCACTATTTTGCAGGATGTCCATCCATCCATCCATCCATCCATCCATCCATAATCTTGTGCTTGTCTTGTCTACAGTGGTGTGAAAAACTATTTGCCCCCTTCCTGATTTCTTATTCTTTTGCATGTTTGTCACACTTAAATGTTT
>JAOVVA010000009.1:21568225-21582149 GCA_028565275.1 Leiocassis micropogon | reverse complement strand
TTTAAAAACTGCATTTTGTGTTTACTTGTGTTATCTTTGACTAATAGTTAAATGTGTTTGATGATCAGAAACATTTTCTGTGACAAACATGCAAAAGAATAAGAAATCAGGAAGGGGGCAAATAGTTTTTCACACCACTGTATATGGTCACGAGGAGTCTGGAGCCCATCCCATAGAACTTAGAGCAATGGTACTGTACACTCTGGATGGCCTGTCAATCCATCGCGAGACACAAGCACACACACACTCACGTCATCTCAGGGAATGTTTCCTTGTTTATTGCCTCAGTCATTAGTAATCGAAATCTATGGAGCTTAAAAATTAAGAAAAGCATTTAAATACGGTTATATTATATACATTGCGTAATGCGTATTTTCTTAGTGGTGTATTTGATATGTTTACCTTTTTACCATGGCTTTTCTTTCATTCAATCTCATTCGGGGTGAGATTTGCCTCACTGGTTCATGAGAGTGCCCTGTGAGCCACAGATCTCAAGTTTAAACCCGGAGAAAGAAAGTTAACATGCTCATGCTTTCTGGATGGAAGTAATGGCATGTTCGTTCTCCTTGTCAATCGCAGCTCAGGCATGTGGAAGGAGGTTGATAGAGGCTCATGATGCAGCACTAGCAGCAATTCACTGGCTTCATGTACGTCAGATGAAGCACGTGTTAGTCTTCTTCCTTATTAATAGATCCGTAGTTGGTGAAGATTAAATAAGAGAGAAAATCCAAAACAGGTTGTTTTCATTCATTTATTCACCTTCTACAGTATATCGCTTATCCTATGTACAAGGTTGCATGTACAAGTGGCCTGGAGCCTATACCAGGAGACTTGGGGTGTCTATCTGTGTGCCAATCCATCGCAGGGCACACAGATAGACACACACACTGGGTGATATTTATGACCTAATTTGGACTGTGGGAGGAAACCGGTGTACCCAGAGGAAACCCATCAAGCACGGGGAGAACATGCACACTCTACGCAAACAGACCTGAGGCGGGAATCAAACCCTCGACCCAGGAGGTGCAAGGCGACAGCCCACGGCGCTATCGACTACGCCACCATGCCACTGGGTTGTAACGCCATAGTATGAGCCATAGCGCAAAACTGTGAGACTTAATGCCTGACTTGATATGAGGGGTCAGATATACTCACCATGAAGTGTTTAACGTCACTTTAGAAACCTTTTTTTATCCTGATAGCGAGCGCTGCTCAGGTAAACGAGATTGTAGCGGAGACTCTGTTTAATCTCGTTCATTCTCCTTTAATCTGCGGACTTTGTCACAGGGCTGCTTTAATAACTACCCTAATGGAGTAGTGGATAGGGGGATCAGACGCTTGGAGGCATGCAAGGCCGTGACACACACTCCTGCGCTTGGCTCATCTGAGTGCTTACACACATGAGTTCAGTGAGGTGTTAAAGGGAATTTGTGGGACAGTGTTTGGTAGTAGTGAAGTTGGTTCACAAAAAATGCTGTGCATGTACTGTAAGTGTTTCCCTTTTAACAGTCTAACGTTGACATGTTCTAACTAGCATTCATTTTTCGTAACTCGTGGGTATGCTAGATTATTCACAGCTCATTTTACTTGTTCAATTCTTCTGGACAGTCTTAAATGTCTTTGATCCAGTAAATATCTATTCATTTTTAAGCAGAGCTCCAATAACAATAATTGCTGTGCTTGGTCTGTCATATTTCACTGATGTTCCTATATGGGTGATATTTCATTAGCATAAAGTACATCAGCGGAGTTTGACATTTGCACTGGAGGGCAAACATTTTATATCTGACATCGGTACACAGTCCATCTACTGCATGGCTTGTTACGCATATATAAAATATCTGAAGATAATAGTGATAAGCTTGCCATAAAGCCACACACAAAGAATCAAAGAAGTATGCATACACATGATGTATACACACAACTGCAGTTATAAAATTTGTTAAAAATTGTAATATCTGTTGGTTTATTTTATATACTGAAGCTTTCATTGTCATGCAGTCCCCAACTTACGAACATTCGAGTTACAAACAGACTGCGGATCGATGACCATTCATAGATTCGAACAAATCACAGAGGTAGCTCACGTTGTATTGTAGAAAAAATAGACACTGCAGTGCACCAGATATCAATATTTACAATTATATACAATATTTTCAGTGTGTAAGTAAATATATTAAATGTCTAAAGTCTGGTATATTGTATCTGTGTAGTGGAGGGGGGTGTGGGAGAAATTAGTTGGCCTCACCGGTTTCAGTGAATCAGTCCGGGAGCACAATGATTGAAGATGGCTGTCCTGTAAAGCTGTCCTGATGGTGAATAACCCTAATTTCGGGGAAAAAAAATCCTTAATGAGACGGAGTTCACAGTCCAATACAACTCTGAGACAAAATGGTGTCCGTTCATTTGCACAGTAAACACCATTTACCGTTGTCCTCCCCCCGATGTCATCCCAGGCTCCCTTTAAACACCTAACCCTGTTGCGTCAGTGGGATTCCTCTGGCGATTTGAAGGTGCAGTCTCGCGAGAGTATAATGTGGAACACCAAACCAGTGTGTTTACATTGTATATTTGTGTATACAAAGGTGTGTAAGACTCACTTTGCCGGACTTGCGAACGAATCCTACTTACAAACGTGCTCTCGAAACAGAACTTGTTCGTAAGTCAGGGACTGTACAAACTTACATTCATTAGCCATAACATTCTGACCAATCACCTAATACCGAGTAGGTCCGCCCTTAGGCCACCAAAAAAGCAATGCGCTGTGTGTTCTGAACTGCGTTTCTATCTGAACCAGCATTAACCTTTTCAGCAATTTGAGCTACAGTAGCTCTTCTACTGGATTGGACTACACGGGCCGGACTTCCTAAATCCCTGAATGAGACGTCTCTAGTTCTCCAGTTTTCCTTCCTTAGATTACTTTTGGTAGGTCCTGACCACTGCAGACCGGGAACACCACAAGAGCTGCAGTTTGGGAGTTTTTCTGACTAGGTACTCTTGTAGTCTATCCATCACAATTTGGACCCTGTCACAGTAGCTACAGTTACAATATCTTTGTTACCATTTTACCTGGAAGTGGGTGGGATATTTTAGGCAGCAAGTGAACATTTTGTCCCTGAAGTTGATGTGTTGGAAATAGAAAAAAATGGGCAGAGGATTTGAGAGACTTAGACAAAGGTCCAGTCAATGGCTGATGAACTGAAGGCAACATGCTGAATGGTAATCGGTTTAGAAAGCGCCCCCAGGAGTCAGTGGTACTACCACACAGTAGAAAATGGAAGGGAAAAAAGTGAAGAAGAACACTCCATTAACCACGTTCGTGTTTTAAACGTGTATTGCAAGCATTAATGTGTTCATTTCGCCAGCCCTAATACATGTACAATAAAATGTTTCAATTGTGCTGATTTTAGACTCACAGTAGTGCCATATTTTAGCCACGGGTAGGGCAGTACCCTTCCTGTCTCCTTGTAAACTCTGCCTACATGCCAAACATGTACTGTACGTACCACACAAATGTCATTGTATAGCTATAATGACAAAAACGTCTCTTTCTTACTTAATTGGTGGCACGCTGGTGTAATAGTTGTTAGCACTGTCGCCTTGGACCTTCAGGGTCTGGATTCGATTCCTGCCAGGTTCAATTCACACCTATGTGTGCATGGAGTTTGCATGTTCTCAGCATGCTTGGTGGGTTTCCTCCAGGTACTCTGGTTTCCTCCCACAGTCCAAAGACATGCAGATTAGGCTAACTGGCGTTCCCAAATTGCCCGTAGTGTGTAAATATGAGTGTGAATGTTGACCAAAGGTCCTACCACGGTTGTGAATTGGGAATAAATCCAATGGTAATCACAATTGACCTTGACGGTCCCTAGTTGGACTACAGAGGTTTCTAGATGAATGGATGGACTTGTGTACATACACACTTTAATATAGGCTTCAGCTAAATATGCAAGTAAATCCAGAGCTCAAAAGTAGGACAAAAAAACACTGCAATGACACTGTAACATACCAAACTGTCATATTAGTTTGTCCTGTGTCTCTGCTACAGTTTTATTTATATATTTTTTTTGCATTTAGATTTCATAAAGCATTTTTGCTCCCCTAGGTGGACACCCCTACAGACTACCCATGTATGACTGTTTACGAAAGAGCTGCTTTTATCACTTGATAATGACATGAAATGCTATACCATGACTCACTACACACACCCACTTACTACGTCCAAGTGGTGTGTATGAGATTAGTGTGAGTGTATGAGGCATTTCTAAGAGTTAGCAGAGTCTCAATGGACCAGATTCGAAAAACATTCCTCTTCACTTCTTACACAGTTTTAGTGCCACAGTGTTATTTAAATAAGTGTTGAATTTAAACAACAAATATTTGGATTTTTGGACACTTTAGATTTTTTTGAAAACGAACAATTCAAATCATCCACATCGGAAGCCTGAACACTGCACAAAAATGAGTTCAGGTTGACGGATAATATGGTTGAGATTAATCATATCATAAAGTTCAGAGCTGTTTGATGGCAAGAAATAACTATCACGCTTATGGATGGACCAGGAACTGAATATCTCCAGCAGACAGAAGAGAGGGTGTCAGATGATGGGCTTCGCTGTCTGCACAACTCTGTAGAGAGCCATGTGGTCAGACCTGTTCCAGACAGTAATGCAGCTGGTCAGGACAATTTCCATGGTTCCCCTGTAGAAGAAGAGGTGTGAGGATGGGTGTGGGACAGGACACCTCCTTCAGCTGTCTGAGAAAGTGCAGGTGCTGAGCCACGTCATGCCATCAGGACAGGACTCATCAGCAACAGCAATGACTATTTAGCTATATTACATTGTATGAGCTTGAAATATGATACATCCATTATATTGGATGTATTCATTATATTATGAATACATCCAATATAAAATAACTTATCAGCACTGTAGCATCAAAGAGACTGATTTGTGATTCCTTGATACATACACGGTTGGGTCATGTGATCGATATGATAGCTTGAATTATTAACTAATAGTCAATACTGACACGATACCGACACACACAGGCTTCATATTGATCTGAGTGCCTGCAATCTGACTTTGTGATGTCAGTTAATTCATGCTCTCACATGTTCACAGCATGAATGTTTTACTAGATCGAGTCAGAGAACACGCAGAACACCCGATATGATCCACATCCAGCTTTACATGGCTTTACAAGAACTAGGACTCCTGTACTGTATGTACTAAAACAGGTCATTCCTAGTATTAATTATACACTTCATTCAGTCTTGCTTATGCTGGCTGTCACTGTCGCTACATAATAGCCAGGCTTATCATTAGGAAAGTCAAGTGCTCCTGTTCAAACTGGTTGGGTTTGGGTCATTTGTTTTCAAAATCAGTCTTTCAAAGTCCAGTACTCACGCCTCAGCTGTGTGCTAGGGCTCCACAATCTGGGCATGTTTGATCTCTGATGAGTCAGAATAATTGGATTGAAAGTGTTTATTGTAATTATTGAAGTGGTGAAGATTTCTGTTAAAGAATATTATAGCATTTTGGAAGGAGTCTCCAGTATCAGCGTTAAATTTTCCATTGGAACTATGGCTTTGTGATTTTTTTTTTTTATGTTTAAGATAAAAATCAATTTAAGTTATGAAACATGAGTTTTTTGTGTGGCAATTCATCGATTTAAAAAAAATAATTTGCTAATATATACAGTATATGTTTTGCATTTGAAGTGGTAAGTCGTTGCTACAGTTGGCACACTCTAAACTATTTACACATTGACAGAATCATGATTAATCACAATTTTAAAATACTCAGATTTACTTGTATTATAAACGTGCAATGTTGAAATAAATAAATGCATGACAAACTGGTTAGAGGGAACAGATTATGCAGTTTTATAATATCTCAAACATTAAATAAATGTTAAATTAAATGCTCTCGAATGGGGCCGGCACTGCGTGCAGTGGTTGGGTGCCATGGGATGTGGCAACCCACCGACGGAGGGGCTCGAACCCAGATCCTCAGATCCGAAAATCAACAACCTAGAGCCACCACTCCCATGTATTATATTTAATTTATTCTTGTAAAAATAGTTCCTCTTGAAGGCAGCTTAAGCACAAAACTTTGGTTCCATCTAGGAGCTTTTTATTTTAAAAAAAACATGGCGTTCAGAACACCTGGTGTTGTTTCCTCAAGTCTTTTCCGCTGCGATTATGGGAAGCCATAAGGATCAAACTTGGTTATATGATTAATTTGCATTAAAAATAATAATGTGTTAAAATTTTCTAGATTAATCACATGCGCTAACACGATAATATTGACAGCTCTTATATGTATCGCAGTACAAATTAAATCAGCACCTAGGTATTGTGATGATGTCACTGGTAATTCCTATCGCTGGTTTATAGCTGATGTACTGTAAGAGATATGAACTTTTATACCATTGTGTGTAACTATAATTGTATAATAAATAGCATGTTAAAACTATTGACTAAAATGTTACAGGAATAAAATATTTCAGGATGTGTTTTAATTGGATACCTATTGGAGAATAATAACTTTCAGGGTGGTAATGGTAACGCCACTTCACAACCCACCGTATCACACCGCTGAATATTCGGGCTGTTATTATTAGTCCTTTCTCATTTAGATTTAATAACGACCCCATGGAGAGGGAATCTGAAATTGTACCAAAGGTACATTGTAATGTCATGCTAGGATGCTGCAGGATTTCGTTCCAGCTGTGGCACATCGCTCAAAATAAGCTACGAGATGTTGACCTACTTTTCAGAAAAAAAAGATGCGAAAATCAAAGGAAACAACAGGAAGACCAAGAACGATCCTTTTAAATAAATGGGAAAAAAAGGTCTAAAATATACCAAAATATAGTGTGATCGGTTTGTGTGATTATAAAACCGTGGATTTATCACTTTGTTTAACACCTAATTGTGTGTGACCTTCTCAGCATGTGAACCAAAGATTACCTGAGCTCTTTGTCGAAACAGAAAAACTCATGGCTCCAGCTATGCTACGGTTTTGTTTGGGTATGTATGTGTGTATGTGTGTGTGTATATGTGTGTCTGTGTATGTGTGCGTGTGCTGATGAGTCACTATGCTTCTTGGTGAGGTTGACTCTGTAATTAGGGCTGTAGGGAAGAACAGGTTCATCAGAAGCTTCCGTCTGTGTCTTACGTCTCTCATGCGGGTGTTACCATGCCCTGTTTCTCTCTGCCATAAGCTGCAGTTGTGCTTTGAATTTCTCCATACAAAGATGTGAATTTAAAACAGTTTTCATGCTCATCTGACAGCAACTGGTCTACATCATGACAAAAAATAAAAAAAATGTAAAAAAAAATGTGATCTATTTTATCATTTGACAGGAAATATATCTACAAGTACAAATGTATTATTAGCTTCCACGTTGCTCATTGTAGAGCTGAAGGTATGTGTTAACTGATTTGAGTCGTATTTCCATTCGACTAGATTCACATGGAGTTGTGGTAATGTGATTATTATTGTATCATCACGTCTGAATCATTTACGTCAGATATTTTTATAGAATGCACTGTACGCATCATGCGTAGCCTACATCTTAAACGATTATGGTATCTTTTACCTATCCATATAACTCTCGGGAGAAATAACCCCAGGTGATATTTATAATGGAATCGTTCATGTCATTATAAGCAAACACCATCTCCAAAATGAAATCAAGCACAGGCTATGGAGTTGAACATGCAACAATATAAAATATTGACACAATTTCAAGGAACATAAACAAAAGGGCTGCTTCCTAAGGGTAAGTTATAAATGTCCCACTGGGTACTGTATAGCCTTCATTCATGCTCTGGTCATATGACCTAGTAACGCACCAGACAAACAAGTCAGATCCACGGATCTGGTGCCAGACACCACAGCACACCCCCAGACGTCTTGTGGAGTCATGCGTCTAGCGGCCAGAGCTGCCACATAAGGGCAACCTACACAAGAGTGGGCATAATGTTTTGTGTGGTAATGCTGTGGCTGATCGGCGTATGTGAAACTGGGGAATTTCATATTTTCCATTTATACTTCACATCTTACATTTATTCATCTTGTACACAGCATATCCTGTTACACGGTTGCAGGGAGCCTGGAGGCTATCCCAGGAGACTTTGGGCACAAAGGACAGGGTGCCAAGCCAGGGCACACACACACAGACATACACACTACGGGCAATTTGGGAACACCACTTAACCTAAACCTAATCTAGTCTTTGGACCGTGAGAGAAAACCGGAGTACCCGGAGGAAACACACCATCACAGGGAGAACAAGCAAACTCCATGCACACAGACCCAAGGAAGGTATCGACCCTAGTGGGGCAAGACGACCACTACGCCACCATGCCACCACCTTTACATCTTACATTATTTACATTACATTATATTACGTACATTATACATCATAGACATCTCATAGAACTTTTGGTTTTGGCTTCATCCCACTAACTCTATTAATTAATAGAGTTACCAATTAATAATTTGACTAGGCATCACAATAGATACGTTTGCGTGTACAATATTTCTTCAATCTGGTTGAAATCATACTGATTAGAGATTCCAACTTAACTGTTTCCCAAATAGGGATGGGTTGCCAGTTGTGTCTGGTTCTTCTCAAGGTTTTTTTCCTGTTCTCTTGCCAGCGTTGCCCTAGGCTTGCTCATCAGGGACAAATTGATCCTTATTGTCTATACCTCTTTCATACATCTTTTTGTATGTTCTAATTTATTCCTTTTTTTTTTTTTCATTCTATCAAGCTGCATTATGACAATGACCATTGCACTATACAAATAAAATTTAATTGACCTGTGTTTCCATTGATGCTGTTCTGGTAAGATTTGTGTTTACATGAATCAGAATCTTTCTTCCAGAAATATTACAGAGGTATTTTCTTCCAATGATTAGGCTTTTCTTCTTTAAATAAATTCCACCCACTGCATTGAGATTGGTTAAAAGTGTATTATGAAAAGTCCAAATATTTCCTATTGACCAAAGTTTAACCCTCCTATTATCTTTGGGGTCATTCAATGTTTAAAGTCTTAGAATAAATGACTGAATTTTTTTTTTGCTTCATATTCAGTTACTTTTATGCATGAAATTGGGTAACAATTTTAATTATGATCATTTTCTGGAGGTTGAAATTCCTGGGGTCAAATCAACCCAAGGATAAAAGATCTTAGTAAAGGTAACAGGAGAGTTAATGTTGAGTTTGGCAGCCAGACTAGTGAATTATGTATATAGCATGAATTGAAATAATGTGTATTACACGTTTATATTAGGAAACAGATTATAGGCCTTTGATTGATTACAGTTTTGTTGTGTTAATTCAATTCGAGAGTAAAAAAGGATCTCTTTAGACTTTCTTCCCCTTGTTCTTTGTGACATGTTCGTTTTAACACTTCTAAGGCTGTATATATGTAATTTGGTCTTTGTCAGGTCTGTACTAGTCCTCTTTTGGAAGTGACCAAATTTATCCAGGTCCTCTTCCTGAGAGGATTGTGAGGCCAAGAGCATGTCCTAAATTATCATCCAGCAACCCACAGTCTCGGTGCTTATTTCCAGCTAGCGCTAGAAAATATACAAGGAATAAAACCCAACAGGTCCTGCTGTTATAGAAAAGTGTGTAACAACCATGCAGTCTGGTGCAGTCAGATTGAGTTATTGTTCCTATCACAAAGTTACGTATGATGGCACAACCCCATGTTTTTATTCCTCTTTCACAACAATAGTTTGCCAAAAAATACTAAAGCCTTTAAGATAGTTAGTTGATTCTTCTGCACAAACTCAATTGATTCAATTAATCTGTTAATTACCGGGTGTGTTTAGGTGTTGGTGAATTTGAAACCGCTGGACACTGGCCCTCCAGCACTAGAGTTAAAGATTCCTGGTCTATATAGTTTAGGGGCCAATCCTGGTCCTCGAGAGCCACAGTCCTGATTGTTTTCCAATGATCCCTGTACTACTTACTGCTGCACCGAGTACTGCAGGGATAATTATAAAACAATCGCTCCTGATATAGTTGG
The DNA here is from genome assembly GCA_028565275.1 of Leiocassis micropogon. Lineage (NCBI taxonomy): Eukaryota > Metazoa > Chordata > Actinopteri > Siluriformes > Bagridae > Leiocassis > Leiocassis micropogon. The sequence continues at coordinate 21,572,095 of JAOVVA010000009.1, read as the reverse complement.
ACTTGATATTGTATAACACTCACTCTCTCACTCACTCATCGTCTATGCCACTTAATCCTGTATTCAGGGTCGCAGGGGCCTGGAGCCTATCCCAGGAGACTTAGGGAACGAGGTACACCCTGGACAGGGTGCCAATCCATTACATACACACTCACACACTCATTTACGCACTATGGGGAACGGCAGTTAGCTTAATCTGCATGTCTTTGGACTGTGGGAGGAAACCGGAGCGCGCGGAGGAAACCCACCAAGCACGTGGAGAACATGCAAATTCCATGCACACAGAGGCGGGAATCGAACCTGGCCGGAAATCGAACCCGGATCCTGGAGGTGCAAGGCGACAGTGCAAACCAGTACACCACCGCCTCTATTGTGAAACATCCAACAAGAAAAAAATTTTCTTGTTATGGAAAACTTAAAGTAAGAGCTTTACCTCTGACTGTTACAAAGCACCGAAACTGGAGACTCCTTCCATAAATCTTAAAAGCATGATGGTGCATATAGCTAGAGCAGATAGGAAGTGTTAAGGGAAATGGGGAATGCACGTTTTTTTCGACAGTGTCGTATCCTTCTAAATAAAAGCCAGTATATGTTAAAACTATAAGTAAAATTTCTTTTTTTCACATTAGGAGTTCTAGGCTTAAATTTAGTTTGTTGCTGTTGTTGTGGGATTTAGATCTGGACAATTCTTATTTTTCATCAGGCTTCAAAAACTTTACATTGTTTGAAGCCTGATGAATCAGTTGAATGAAACTGTCGGTTGAACAAAAATTAACCCCATAGTAATTACAAAATTTATTTATAGTTTATAATTTAATTTATTTATAATTACAGATTTTATTTATAAGGCCCCTATAAATAAAGTTACCCGATGATTGAATAATTTTATGCTTTTTATTAGATAAATAGCTTTCTTCTTTTTATTTGTTCATTAGCCCTAAACTACAGTATGCATGAGTCTCTATATTACTCATAACATATGACATCAATCACATCATTCTAAACCTGTAATTTATATAATTTGCAGAGGTGCCCTTACGAGAAACAATCCAACACCTTATAAGCAATCAGATTAGAGAATCCAGCATTGTGGTATAATAATGAATAACACTGAACACCTGGATTGTTTAAGACTGCTTCATTATGTCTAAAACTAACCATTATTATTGTATGTTCCAGTCAGGAGCAAGCTGTTTCATTTGGTGGTATTTTTAGTGTTTGAGCTCTTCAGATAATGTCTGTTCTATTCAGCAGGCACCATAAGGACAGCTGTTTTCTCAGGTTTCTTATTTTGGAGAAATTTGAATATCGCATATGTTCGTGATGAAGGCAATCGCGTAATTATCTTCTGAGGATGATAGTGGAATGAAACGCTCAAAGACCATCGCCGTTTTAAAGTCTAGTTTTGTTATCATATTATAGAAGTTATAATATTTGGTAAAAACAATGCTGATGATGATGATTATTATTATTATTAATAATAAAGTTTTGTTGCATGTTTGTACTAGAGGAGTCATTTAGACTCATTGAAATGTAAGGGCTAGAAACCATGTGCTCATGATGTCCTGCAGCCCATCATTAAAGCCACACTCGCATGCTTTCCGGATGACAAATTGACAAATTCCCTCCATGGTTGGGTGTGACTGAAATGCAGACGTGTTGAACAGCGTGGCTAACAGCTATCAGCGCTGACAGAAAGCAGTGCGACAGCCAGCAGATCGGCTTCAGCGGTGGGAATGTGTTCAGACGTGCCGTCTCGTGCATCTGCTGCAGCAAACGAGCGGCTTTATTATGCACAGAAGATCGTACTCCGCGCGCGCGCGCATGTGTGTGTGTTCGCGCACAAGCGACTGTGTGCGCGCACATCCCTGCTGTAGCACATTAAATCTGGTTCGCTGCTTCTGCTTTGTGCCTCTGCAAAAGAGAAATAATCCTCAGAGTGATAACTCATTTATGTCCTTTTGATTTTGTTACCATAGCGCTATGATTCTGTTATCATTGCACTGTGATTGCGTTTCCAAGGAACTGTGATTCCGACTCCAAGAAGCTGTGATTCTGTTTCCAAGGAGCCGTGGAGATGTTTCCGTGGCTATTTGTGACAATATAGCACTCTCGCTGTGTAACCGTTTACCACTGCGTTCTGCTTCCCTTCCCATTTCCTTAGCCCTCTTTCTGTAGTGCTGCGAATCCACTACTGCCTTCTGGTTTTTTTTTGTTTTTTTTTTAGAATCTGTCCTGCAGTTCAATTCAATTCCGTTTTTTTTTTTTTTTTATTTATGTAGCATTTTTTAATATCAGACGTTGTGACAAAGCTGCTTTACAGAAATCCAGATGTAATGATGTAAATTAAATGTATACGTTTCTCCCTGAGGAGCCAAAGGCATGACAATGGCGGGGGAAAAACTTCCCTGGATAACAAGAGTAGGTAACCTTGAGAGACTCAAAAACTGAGCAAATGTTCACCTAGAGAACACCACATAGTATGAATATAAATCGGCTTACAATCGCAGTTATTCACATCATTTACATCGTAACTGCTCTAATTCCACGTTTGTTTCTGTACTGTATGTCTTCGGTCGTTCTGAGAATCGTGATCGATTGGTTCATGATTGTGTTAAGTCTTGCTTATTCCATCGTGCTGTAGTGACGGGTCGTTCATGAACGTTTCGTTCTTTTTGAACGAGTCTTTAACGTGACTCAGAAGAACGAGTAGTCTCATAGAGTGATTTGTTCATTTTCTACCGGGCGCGCATGCGCAAAGCATCACAAAACCTCCGTAGGTTTATGTACAGGAAACAGAAATGTGTAGTTACCTTTGAGTCTTTTGGTGCGAATCGTTCGTTCTTTTGTCACGTGACTCCCATAGACGCTATGTAGCGCAATATATTTGGACCAGAAGATATAAGAGGTGAGCAGCTCATTCTGTTTATCATAAAATGTCCTTAGCTGCGTTGTAATATTTTCATGACTGCAACTATAGCCAAGATTTGTGTATGTAGACGTGTTGGGGGTCTGTTTATTGAAAATGTAACATTTTATTTTATTTCTAAACAAAATTAACTAAATGACTCAAAAAAAGATTCGTTCATTTTGATGAATGAGATTCAAAGAACCGAGTCACTAAAATGATCCAAACTTTCCATTACTATCGTGCTGCAATAGCATTAGGATTCCTAACTGCTGTGATTCTGTGCAATCGCTGATTCACAACAGACTGCTTTCCGGTTTAGCACCCCCTAGTGGAATAATAATATATAAATATAAGTGTATAAATAAATAATTTGCTTTTGGAACGTAATTGGGTCACTGCTGATTCTGTAGACAAGTGACTCGAGATCTGTGTGAAAGATAAAACAAATATTTGGTAAATTAATGAGAGTTTCATGTACATGATGACTGTGTGACCCACATCGGCTGACATTTTGAAACACTTACACAGTAGTACCGCGGCAGACGAATTTAATCCATCCCTGAGGCGAGTTCTTAAGGTGAAATTTCGTATTGCAAAAAACATTGTCCCATAGGATATCATGTAAATGAAGATATTGTGGCGTGGGCGGGGCGGCGGCTGACGACCAGCATGCTTTTCTACAATATTTTTGGATGGCTGGAACAGATTATTACCAGTATTACCAATTTCCAAAACTACAATCATACTTTTGCACATAAAAACAATCAAAACATTTAGAAAAGACATGTAAATAAAGTAAAATCTGGAATAAATTGAGTTTTTGGGAGTTGAGTCTTCTGGTCCGAGTCGTTCTTTCTTTTGTCACGTGACTCCCATAGACGCTATGCAGCAGTGGCGATTTCTTTAAGACTGCAAGGGAAGCTCAGCTTCCCCTATAATGTCACAAAATTAATGGTCAA
>JAOVVA010000009.1:21554352-21568125 GCA_028565275.1 Leiocassis micropogon | reverse complement strand
ATAACATAATGAATTTTATGATGAAGGCCTAATATGAGCTTCCCCTGTTTCAAAAGCTAGCAGCCGCCACTGCTATGCAGTGCAATAGATTCAAAAGAACGAACAACTCGGACCAGAAGATATGGGAGGTGAGCTGCTCATTCTGTTTATCATAATATGTCCTAAACTGTATTGTAATATTTTGATTACTGGAACTATAGTCAAAATTTGTGTATGTAGACGTATTGGGGGTCTGGTTTTTTTTGAAAATGTAACATTTTATTGTATTTCTGATTAAAAGAATGAAATGAACTAATTGACTCAAAAAAAGATTTAAAGAACCGAGTCACTAAAATGATCCAAACTTCCCATCACTAGTTCCTAGACATGTTTTTGTGCTGCATTTCCACCTCACTGCAGCAAATGTGATCATTATGGAAAATAATAAATTGACACAAATTGAACGATGATAAAACCTTTTCTTTTATCTGCTAGATGACAAGGTCATGCAAAAATGGAGAATGTAAACTATGCTACGCTATACCAGCTCTCCTGATACTGATGACATGAAATCAAAGACCAATATCCAATCTAGAGGCAGGAATTGAACATTAACCTTAAACAAAGGCAAGTACTACACTACAAAGCATTATCATTAGCAGTCAGACATTTATGTTTAAGCAAGTAGTACAATTTTTAAATATACAGTATATATTAAAAAAAAAAAAACGGATCATTTCTGGATATGTGTTTTTTGGTGCGTGTTCCGGTTGCCAGAAACGTCGATCTGGTTTTACCTCCCCAAAAAAGTTGAAAATAAGTTGTATTTATAAAATGTATTTATACCTTGAGGGGGGATCAAATGTCCCCTGACAGTTTTGACACCGTGGAAAGATTTGTTATATGAAACAGCCAAAAGGATTTCCATTTTGGTTACAGAGGTGAAGGTGCAGGCCTGGCATGAATTAGCTGCGTTACTATTTGTGCCAATAGAAGGTCGAAAGAACAGTTAAAAATGTGTGTTTGTGTGTGTGTGTGGGGGGGGAGCTACACTACTCTCAGTGCATGATGTCGATGAGTAATCCAATTTGGTCTGTTCTGCTTCCTGTGTCAGCGATCATAAAAGACACACGGATCAGATCATACAACTACAACATGAAAACTTAATGCTCCTTACAGCTGTACATAGACTGCCAGTTCTAAATACGTCCCCTTCTGGGCCACTTCCTGTCCCCCTTCTGTTGCTTCTCCTGTCCTAAATGCCTCTCTACGATGAATGCCACCCCAGGGTGTTGATGCTTCTTACAAACCATCATACAGACATGTGTAAGCTCTTTAAATGTGCTGTCCTACATCTTATTTGAAAGCTCATTCCAGCAAACAAACTAAAATAATTAATATCAAGAAAACTTTATGCCTTAACCATCGCAAGCACCAAACAGACTGGTTCCAGTTATTCTTGCGGATTGCATAGTTTGGAGGAAATTCACTTAAGCAGCCTAGAGGAGGAGGTGTCTTCTTCATTTTCTTCTCATAAAGTCTCTCTCTCCAAGATCTTATATTGATAATAAAAGTGTCTTCTTCATTACATCTCATAGATTCTCAATGGGAGTTAAGATCAAATGCCATCAGGAGAGAAAAAAAATCCATTAATGGAAAAACCCAGTCATTCAGTATATTCATGTTGTCAGCTGACCTCATTTTTTTGTGCACATAACGTTGCTGAATCTAGACCTGACCAACAGAAGCAACCCCAGATCATACCACTGTGGTTTTCTTAAGGCTGCACAGCTGTTTAGTTCCAATCCCCTTGATCTATGTAGAAATGCTCTGTTAAACACAGCTGTGAGTTCTACTTTTTTTTAATTTTTTTTATTTTCACTAAACATGTATGTAAAAAATCATGATCACTTTTTTTCATTTCTTCCTTAATTCAATTCAATTCAATATTATTTATATGGCAATGGTCATTGTCTCAAAGCAGCTTCACAAAATGAGAAGAAAATTTCATCTTGCTCGAAGATGATGATTCTCCACTACTGTATATTCAGGTTTTTAAAAATGTACGTTTGACAGTTCTTAACCCAATTTTTGTAGTTTCAGCAATCTCCTTAGTTGCTTTCTTTGCTTTCTTAGTTTGTTTTCTTTGCACTCACTCTCATATGAAAAAGATATTTTTCTAAAATATAACTTCTGATGCACTGTCGTCTTGCACCTCCAGGGTCCGGGTTCGATTCCCAGCCAGGCTTGATTTCCGTCTCTGTGTGCATGGAGTTTGCATGTTCTCCCCGTGCTTGTTGTGTTTCCTCCAGGTACTCCGGTTTCCTCCCACAGTCCAAAGATATGCAGGTAGTGTGTGAATGAGTGTGTGTGTGTTTGTGTGTGTGTGTGCCTGCGATGGATTGGTCCCCTTGTCCAGGGTGTATCCTGCCTCGTGCCCTAAGCCTCCTGTGATTGGCTCCAGGTCCCCGCGACCCTGAATACAAGATAAAGCGGTATAGACGATGAGTGAGATGATAACTTCTGACGCTTGCATAATCAATTTATATTTTCGAAAAATATCTTTGTCCATGTCTGCTAATGATGGTGCTAACTTTTAGCATAGTCGCGGTTTCAAACTAGGAAGTGTAATTTTATGTGGTGAATATACAGGCAGGGTAATGATACGCACAGTGAAATGTCCCAGTGCGCTTATAGGAAATATCACCATCCTTGGAACACTGCATGAGCGATTAAATTAGTGGACTGGAACTACCTGTTGTATAAATTAATTTGTACCACAGCACTGTTGAATTCATACATCTCAGGGTCAAAAGGTGTTGATTAGATTTCTATAACAGCAGCTTTGATCATAGTGTCAACTATAAGACAGATCACAGATATATCTTAATGCATCAGTTAAAATACACAAAATATTTATATAATTATATATTATATACAAATATTTAAGTAAAGGGAAGAATTGTTATTTAAGTAAATCAGTAAAGTGATTTACTTAATCATTGATTATAGTCGATGATCAGTTGAGTTCCTGTGCATTTCAAGTGATCGATAATAAAAAATGGTAATTGGCTTTATCATTAAAACTGTTGCATGTTTTGTTCTGTGGGTCGTGCATGCGAATAATGCCTGTAAAATCTTAGCATGATATGTAGAGGCATCATATGCGAACTTATTCGGAGTGCATATCATCATTGTCATCGATGTCATCTATACCGGTTTATCCTGTATACAGGAGTACCTTAGGGCACGAGGTAGGGTACACCCTGGATGGGGCACCAATCCACCGCAGGGCACATTCACACACACACTACGAGCGATTTGGGAACGGCAATTAGCCTAACCTGCATTTATCATTGGACCGTGGGAGGAAACCCACCAAACACAGGGAGAACATGCAAACTCCATGCACACAGCCCCGAAGTGGGAATCGAACCCGGACCCTGGAGGTGCAAGGCGACAGTGCTCACCACTAAGCCACTATACAGTGGTAAATACTAATTAGTCTACAATGACAAAGTACTTCTGCTTTAATATCTGAGTAATATATTCTGTTGCACATGCTTATAAGAGTACATGTGTGTAATGTACTAGGGAATGCTGGTAGGGTTGATTTTCTGGGAACACAACGAGTGCATGAAGCATTTTCCTGGACAGTTAAACCGATTATCGATCAATCATTGATAAGTTCAACCCGATTGTCAGTTATGGAACGGTTACGGACTCCCATCACTAGTAAAGAACTTTAATGTTCAACTTATTAAGTAATAATTATAAGAAGATGAATACGATAAAGAATTTATTTTATTCGCAGGCACCTCAAGGACACCATACAAGATTCAAATAACAATGATTAGCAATAACAGAAGTACAACAGTTCAAGAGCAAAAAGTCATTGCATTGAGTAATCGCCAGTAAAATGTATGTATGTATATCTGATTTGAGGACAGCCGAAAGTCGTGGTGGAAATGCACTTCTGAATAGATATGTCTTAAGACCTGATGTGAATGTGATTAGAGAGTAATAAGGTAGTCATTGAAAATGACCTCTACATTTTTAACCTGACGCTTTCACGGTTCTCATCAATACAAAGTTAAAAAAAAAAAAAAAGTGCATTTTGTACCTATATCTAAAGCTTCTGTCTTATTGCAATGTAATTTGAGGAAGTTACAGGAAGAAAAAAAAAGTTTTCATTTCATTTCTGCTGCTGAGACAGGAGGGTGCAAAGACAGAATCAGGCTTTGTGGACAGATTAAGCTGTGTATCATCAACGGAAATGTATACCAAATTATCCCCCAGAAATCGGACTAAATTAGTGCATCACCATCAAGAATGCATCAATATGCAAAGCCAACATAAAGCCACAATCACTTTTTAAATGATTTATTATCATTTCTATAGTATGGACTTTCTTTCATGGACAGCATTGGCATTTTTCAGGGATTTGTGCTGCTTTGTATTTTATGTGGGACCAGACCGGATAGACTAGCCTTTGATCCGCCTACGTATGGGTGAGACTTGGTTGCCTGTGACCTTGTCACCAGTTTCCTAGTGTATAACACTATTCCATTCATGTTTTTATTTAGCACCTATACATCTCTAGAATGACTCTCCAGTGTAAGAGCTTTTTAAATTTCAGTGGGTTTTTTACGCAATGAGAGTGTTTTGAGGGCAGAGAATTCTGTCATTTCCAGATTCTTGGGTTCTTAGCGACACAACCACCTGCATTTTTTCTTTTTTTTTTTTTATTATTTGTATCATTTAAAGAGAGAAAAAATTGATACAGTTGAGGGAATGACTATTTATAGCAGCTGTAACATAAGTGATAATGGAATGATGTTCTGCATCAATTTAAGGTAACTATAAATGGAAAGAAGTATGAAGTGTTGTTTATTAAGTGCTTTAAAATGGTGTTCTAGGAGAATAATCACGCCGTGCATGGTAACAGTAACTCTGCTTTGCATCAGACCTCATCTCATTATTGCTCGCTCCTTTATTTCTTATACATGTACAGTACCCATGGTATACAGTATCCTGTAACATTCAAGAAAGGTTATCTCAACATTTGTCCTGATTTGGTTTTGGGTTTTCTATTTGTTTTTGTTTTTTTTCTTAAAGCTGCTCCTTTAAGGCTGTGATGCATTGGGGGAAATGAATGTGATTAAAGATTTGCAGAATAAGCCGATAAAATGCTGTGATCTGACGTTAATGCAGTAACTCTCAGTCCCACACCTGCACACACACACACACACACACACACACACGCAGATCATTCGGCTCGAGCGCACCTGATTCAGCTGGTCAGGTCATTATCGGCCCCTTCATGAGCTGAGTCAGGTATGTTAGAGGAGCCATGAGAGAGATGTGCAGTGCAGGGGAAACTCCGGCACACAGAGCACACTGGACTAATCCTTACCATGTTCACTAAAAGGATTGAATTTTTAAAAAGATAAAGCAGTGATATGGACTCGGGTCGTGTATCGCTGCTTCAGTGTGAACATAGTGTGCTATAAATAGCAGCGGGATTCCTCCTCTCCCTAGCAGCCTTTACTACTGCTGCAGGATGCTTTATTTCTCTTCTCTTCTCTTGATTTTATCCTTTCTTCATTTCCACAATTTGCCTTTTCACCTCTTCGTCTTTCTTTGGTCAACTTCCCTCCCCTTTCTTTTGTCTTATTTTTGTCCTTTTTTTTCTATTCCTTTCTTTTCTCCTTTTCCTCCCTATTCTATATTAGTTTTTTACTTCTCATTATCGTCTCACTTGTTCTTTCTTTTCTCCCCTTCCTACACTCTTTCTCTCCTGTGTACTTTTCTTGTCCCCCTTTCCATTCCATTTCTCTTTTACCGTCCTTTCCTCGTCTTTCCTTTCCCTACTTTCTCCTCTCTTACCTTTTCCGCTCTTCTTTTTCGTATTTCCTCTTCTCCCATTCATTTCTGATGTCATGAGAGAAACAGAAGCCGAGGCAAGAAAGGAGGATGAAAAAAAAGGAATGGATATACAGTAAGTGATGCAGGAAAGAAGAAAAGCGGATAGAACTGAGATGTGCGGAAAAGGAGATGCCTGTGAGAGAGAAAGAGAGAGAGAGAGAGAGAGAAAGTTGGGAAGCCGCAGTTTTGTGGTCATAACGGGAGTGAAGCTGAGCCATAATTGAGGATGCCATCCAGAGGATTGAATGTAATGAAGGCTGCTGCTTATGGCCAGCTTCATTAGAGAGAGAAAGAGAGAGAGAGAGAGAAAGGAGAGAGAGAGAGATGAGGGGAGAAGGAATATGATTGTGGATTGTGTCCAGGGAAATAAGCAGGGTTGAGACATAGAGTCCAAGAGAGAGAGAGAGAGAGAAAGGAAGAAGGTAGAAGAGGAGGAGGCTTCATGTAGAGTGTAATAATGTTACTGCAGAGTCAGGGATCCCCAGGCCGTGTGTTTCCTCATAAACACATTTCCACAGCAGACGATCTGTGAGATGGGAGTTTCCAGATTCAGTCCGCTGCCTTCCCATCTCTCGTTTCCAGTCTCCTATTTTTCACATTAATTTAATGTATATGCATTCAGTTTTACAGATTTACCATTTTATTATGTACAGTACACGTATCGTATACCGTAGGTGCACATCTTAGGGATAAAATTACTCACGGTAGTCGAGTTGGGCCATCATTAACCAGATGTAATTTAGATAGCGAGCAGGCCATGTGACTGGATCTAACATAAATATCATTATTAATGAATATAGAATGCTCAAATCTGATTGGTCAAAAGGTGTGCATTATTTTCATCTAATGGTACCGGTCATTTCTGGCTGTAACATGAAAAACCTTTAGTTAGTAGGTTAGAATTAATGAGCTCGTTCTAATATGTTACTGTTTCTATAGTAACAGCTCATACAGTACATAAAGGCCTTGCACCTCCAGGCCCCGGGTTTGATTCCCGCATCGGGTTTGTGTGCATGAAGTTTGCATGTGCTCCCCGTGCTTGGTGGGTTTCATCCAGGTTCTGCAGCTTTCCTCCCCAGTCCAAAGACATGCAGATTAGGCTAATTGGTTTTTCCCAAATTGCCTGTAGTGGGTGAATGTGCTTGTGAACTGGGGGTCCAACTACAGCCGTACAAATGAGGATACATACTGTACAGTGGTCACCATTGGCCTCCACGGTCCCTAGTTGTTCCCAGATAGATGGATGGATGGATAAACAGTTTGTTGTTAAACAAAGCAATTTTTGTAACTGTTGATGAGGCGATGTTTTTATGGAAAGAGTCTCAACTGTAGTGCTGTTAGTCTCAGAACTAACTTGTATCTGAGTTTCCACAACTCAGAACACACTCCAACACTCTCCAACCTATGCTGTTATGCAAAAATAATGCTTGTGTGCTGTGCCACATCACACACACCGTCCCCCTCATGCATTATGTTCATTTCAGAGCAATAATTCTATAATGTCATCTTTTTAATACTCTGATCTTGTGGCATGAGTTTATTAAGGGACTTTAGAGAAAACCATGTGGGGTCCTATTAAGTTTGGCCATGGTCACTACATACTGAGTTCAACTATTTGTTTTTTTTGGGTGGAAGTGTTCTGAATAGAAGCAGAAGAATGCACAAAGAATAGCACTCAAACAGACTACACACTTATAAATGAGATAAAAATGTAAGTCGCTCTGGATAAGGGTTTATTATATACTGGATTAACTAATTTTTTATAAAACTCACTCATTCTGTATACTACTCATTGGATGGACTTTTGACAAAACCATGTTCAGGGTCACTGGAGGCCTGGAGCCACTCCCAGAGGACTATGAGAACTAGGCAGGGTGCCAGGTCATCGGCACACACTCATCATGCACACACTCGCACACAATGGGCAATTTGGAAACTCCACTTTATCTACATACTGTGTCTTTGGAATGTGGGAGGAAACTAGAACACCCGTAGGAAACCCACCAAACATAGGGAGAGCTCCATGAACACACACCTGAGGCGGGAATCGAGCCTTCGACCCCGGAGTTCTAACCACAATGTCACCATGCCACCGATAAACATTACTTAGTTACAAAAACATAATAGACTCGATCGCTGTGAAGTACTGGTCTTTCATTTAAGGTGTTTCATAATGCTTCTGGGATTCACTCTCACCCTGATTAGAACAAAGCAGTTACCTGAAACAAAAAATGAATGAATGAATGTGCTCATTAAGATTTAGGGCGGGATGGGTTATATGCAAGGTTGAATCTTAGATGTGAATTCGAATCACAGATAGATGGATGGATGGAGTATCTGTTATCTTCATACTGTATATGAAAAAGAAACAGGTCAACCGCGCTGGTAGCTGGTACTTGGGTGGCCGGAGTTTGGGTGGCCTGGATGGATGGGTGGATGGAAGGACTTATTATTTGCAGGTTCAGATAAAGACCCAAATGATGAATGAACTATATTCAAGGTTCAAACTAGAAGTGTGAGATGAAATGGATGATGGATGCACAGTAGGACCATTATGAGTTATTTGGCTGACCCTCAATGCAACAATTCAACAAATGGTTCCTTATCACAAAGTTCTCCAAATTAGAAGCCTTTTGCAACACTATGATCATTTTATTACACTAAAAGCCCCTTAAAAATTCAAATGTAAATTATGTACATATATATAGATTGCATGAATGGTTACAGGAATAGAAGCATGTCTGGTGACTAAATTACATTTTCGATAGTTGTATTATTCCCACTACAAACCTTATTATAAATTGTGGTTGAACAGTGATTGTGCGCGATTTATGATTACCTTGAGGAAATAAGCATGCACTGTATCTGATGGTATCATGTGCATTCATTTTAAGGGGTTTCTTAATAATAAAATAATAATAATAATAATAATAATTATTATTATTATTATTACTATTATTATTATTAATAAAATATTGTTATATGAAATAATAATAATAATAATAATAATAATAATAATAATTAGTACTTAATTAATTCTAAAGAGAAATTGTAATTTTCACATATCCCAGTTTTCTATAGTAAAACTAGAGGAAAAATCATAGGGTCGTCATTTACATAAACCAGTTAAAGCAAATATGTAAGAGTATTATTTTAAGTCAAATTTTTATAAAGTTGAAAAACAGAATGCCATAGAGAGTCCAATAAGTCCAACTATGGTTTAGTTCTCTCCCAAGCTCAATACAGGTAGTAGAGTGTTCATAAGTCTGATTTGTTCATAAGTTTTGGGGGTTTGGGGGTTTTGCTTCCGCATTATACTCTTGTAAAACTGCGACTCCAAATCGCGAGGGGAATCCCTATGACCCAGTGGGGACAGCTGACATAATTTAAAGGGAGGCCGGTAAGACATCAGCAGAAGACAGTGTTACATGGTGTTTACTGTGCGGTTGAATGGATGCTGTTTCGTCTCAGAGCTGTTTCAGACTGTGAACTCATTGAAGATTTTCAGAAATTAGGATTATTCACCATCGAGACAGCTTTACAGGACAGCCATTTTCTGAGATTGTGCTCATCGTGCTTCCAGGCTGATTCATTTGGTCATTTTATAAATTCACTTACAGACTAGGAACATTGCGTATATTTGTAAATATTGCTATCTTATGCATTGCAGTGTCTATTTATTTTTACAGTATACGTATAAGTAGTAGCATAAACTACTTCTGCAATTTGTTCGCATCTACAGAAATTTGTAACTTGAATGTTCATAAGTTGGTCTGGTGTGGAATATGTTGTAAATTCACATTAGCCATTTTCTAACAGTGGATACAATAAGAGTGAAATTTCATTAAAAGTTTTAGCCATTTAGGCATGGTGGCATAGTGGTTAGCATTGTCGCCTTGCACCTCTAGTGTCGAGGGTTCAATTCCCAGCTTGGGTCTGGAGTTTGCATGTTCTCCTCATGCATGGTGGGTTTCCTCCAACAGTCCAAAGACATGCAGATTAGGCTAAGTGGCATTCCCAAATTGCCCAGAGTGTGTAAATGTCTGAGTGTCTGAGTATGTGCCCTGCAATGGACTGGCACCTCATGTAGGGTGTATCCTGCCTCATGCCCTAAGTCTCGTGGGATAGGCCCTGGGCCCCCCCGTGACCCTATATACAGTACATTATAACGCGGTATACATGATGAGTGAGTGAGTGAGTGAGTTTTAGCCAGCCAGTTCAGTCATAGCTAGTTTGTTAGATCAGAGTCATCATCACATAGCAACTTCTAAAGCAAAAATAATATTAATTAGTACTTTATTAATCTCAAAGTGTAATTTTTGCATATCCCAGTTAGGAAGCTGGGATCAGAGAGAATATAGCACCTCTGGAGCAGATAGTGTTAAGGGCCCCTGCTCAAGAGCTCAACAGTGACAACTTGGCAGTGCCAGGGCTCGGACCTTCCCATCAGAAACCCAATAATCTACAGCCTTAACCATTGCGTATTACCTGTTACGTCAAAAAACCCTAAACAATTGTGTTTCTTTGTGTTGAGCTAGGACATTTAATGGTTAGGTGTCCTAGCCACGGTTATTCACTATATTGTTCCAAGCTTGTGAGTTTTCTGCCTTAACTCTGTTAAGTTCATTTACGTGAAGTTGACTCAGTCTTTTAAAAAGGCATTACATGACAAAGGGCGGCGTTATCAGAGCTCAAACTTTAATTCATCAACCACATCAGTGTGTTTCATGGTGGATTAGGCTTGGGCGTGAAATCATCTTCGCTACCTGCAGTGTTAAAGGCAGAGTGTGTGGTGTGTTTATGCCGAGGTCATATGGAGCAGGCAGGAGGAAGAGCTGGGCTGGCAGATTTGTGATGCCCCCTGACCTCTGACAAAGAAGCAGCCATGTACATTGTATCAAACACGCAATAGAAACAATACTATGTTACGTGTGGATAAGTGGACTTATTTCAGTATCAAGTGTTCGGGCATTAAGAAATGGCTTTTAACACTGAAACTAGAGCAAAAAGCTTAGAGTCGTCTTTACATAAACACATAAAAGCAAACACTAGTCACCCACTTGTAGTCAGAGCACAATTTCACATGTAAAACAACAAAAAAAAACAGTTGATGTTTTTAAATCTAGACCATAATGGTGTCTTGTTGCATCCTAGCATACACTGTTGACCCTCATTATTATTCTATAGAGTTGCAATAAAAATCTAAAAAGACAGCCCAGGTCAATGGGACAGAACATTGCCAAATAGTGAACAGGACAAGAGGGTTAAATAGACAGCAAAGGAGCCTGGAGAGTGTCTTATGGAGCGTATCGCCCCTCGCATTTGTGTAATACGCACATTATTCATCGGTCCAATCAGCCAGCTGCCATTCGCCATGGCTCCTGTTACATCTGTGAATTATTCAGGGAATTATTTAAGTGTCTGTAATCACAGAGAAGCCTGATGGGTAATATACACAGCGAAAGCTTCCAGACCTCACCTCCATATATCTACTGAGAATAAGGAGATGAACAAACGAAGAAAGAGGAAGAGGGGAATGATGCGTGAAACCAAAAAAGGACAATGAGAAGATGAGAGAGTGGATTTTAAAGAAAGCTTACAAAGGGGATGCTTGTATTCTTTTTAATGTGGTTTATTAGTTTATTTTTACAAGGCCACATTAATCATGTTTTTAGCTAGGTCAGAACATCAGAGTAAATGTGCCAGCCTCAGCTACAAGTTAATTATCAAATTAAAAAGGCGGGTCACATTTTTCTCACGAGCATTTTAAAGAGACAGTTTGGCCGGAAGTGAAGCTTGCTTGCTTGCTTGGTCCCTTTGACTACGAATGTGTTCAAATGTATACACATGTATTCACATAATGTTAAGTTTACTTTTCAGGTTTTCAACAGAATGTTCATAACATACTAAAATGTTGTTTATTATTCATAAACAGTATTTAGATTATTAAGTCGCTATGATATATAAGCAGCAACCACCAGATTATTTTTGTTTTAGGAAATATACAGCCTGGTCAAAAATGTCACTATTCCAGAAGAGATTTTTAGAACCCATTGGGCTGAATCAAGCAAAGAAAACAACTAAGGAGATTTGAGATTACTGAAACTGGGTGAGGAACCATTCAACACGTTTTCAATACCTGGAAGGATAGTGCTGAAAAAATGTGATAAAAAAAATACTGGATGGAGATCACTTAAACGCTGAAAATTGCATGGTAAAAAATCAACAGTAAAACCAGAGTTTAATAGTGAAAGTAAGAGCATTTCCATACACCTGGGACTGAACAACTGTGTGGCCATAAGAAACCCACTTATGAGTGAGAGCTATCAGGAAAAAGGCTTCAATTTGCCACTAAGCATAAGGATTGGACTTTGCAGCAATAGAAAAAGGTCATGTGGTCTGATGAGTTCAGATTGACCCTATTCCAGAGTGATGTGTGCGTCAGGGTGAGAAGGGAAGCGCATGAAGCGATGCAGCCATCATGCATAGTGCCTACTGTACAAGCCTCTGGAGACAGTGTTATGATCTGGGGTTACTTCAGTTGGTCAGGTCTAGACTCAGTAACGTTATGTAGCAATAAAATGAAGTCAGCTGGCAACCTGAATGTACTGAATCACCAGGTTATCACATCTATGGAGTTTTTCTTCCCTGCTGGCACAGGTATTTCTTCCACATTTCCAAACATGAACTGACCACCACATTGTGTGCTGTAATCAAAGCTAAAGGCGATTAAATGAAATCTTAGTGTATGTGACTTTTTTTTTGTCCAGGCAGTGTGTATATATAGTAAGCGGAACACACTATTTTTTGTTATTTAATACCAAATATTTTATTTCTTTCCAGTTCAAATTTACACACATAATGTTTTTTTTTCTTTTTGCTTGTAATTCTAAACACATGTGTATCCAAAAAAAAAATGGTGTGATTATTAAACATCTTGCCTTTGGTTGAGAAGATGACAAGCAAACACAAAGCAATCATGATGAAGGAGAAGGAGCTCCTCGAGGACATCATTTTCAAACAACACTCGAATGTAAAAAGCCAGAAAAAAAAAAAAATCAAATATCCCTGTCAGAACAAATGTTGGATATTATACACATGGATAGCTCATGCAACCTAAACCTAATTGTCTCGGGACGGGTGAACATGCAAGAGTTCACAAAACACTCAAATCGAGGATAAGGAGGGTATGAGTTGTAGGATGATCTGAAAGCAGCAGGAACAACAGTTTCAATTAACAATCACTTTAAGCAACTACACTACATTCATCTCCATTGCCTATGTGGCATGCAATACTCTAAGAAAACAATTGTCTAACCACAAAAACAGTACTGAGGCATTATATGTCATTGGGGAAAAAATAGAGCAATTTACCAGGACATATCAGTCTCATTGGTACAAAAACAGAACCTAGGAAGAAGATGGATGTTTTAACAGGACAACAACCCCAAACGTAAGGTCAAAATTGTTTAGAAAGGCCTTGGATGGCTAAGCCAACCTTGTGACATGAATCACATTGAATATTTATGGAAGGTTTTCAAATTGTAAAAAGTCAGAGGGACCTTCGTACCCATTGGGAAATTGAGAATGATTTGCCAAGAGGAATGGGCCACCATTGATCCACAAGGCTAATTACTTCTCACCACAGATTGCTATTGTTCAGAATTTTTATGCATCACTATCCTATCATTTTTCCATTTTGGCACGATTCCAACGCACGTTCCCATTATGTCCTTAGAAATTTAGGTGAATGCAGTAAGAACTTGTACAACAGAAAACCGGTAAAGACATAGTATTGTCTTGATGTGGAGCCACCATAAGGAATTGGTTGAAGTAAGATGCAGGAAGAACTTAATAAGCATGTAA
>JAOVVA010000009.1:21528665-21539094 GCA_028565275.1 Leiocassis micropogon | reverse complement strand
AGAGAGAGAGAGAGAGAGAGAGAGAGAGAGAATTTGAACCTTTTTTTGGGATATACTCAAAAAGTTGGCTTTACACTGTGTTATTTTCTACCTGATTTTTCTGTCATAAAGGAATTCCCTGCTCATAAGGTGAGATCTTCAACCAAATAATTGAAAGGTTCTCACAGTGTCGGATATTTCTTCTATTTAAATCTGTGCCTGTGAACACTGCTAAGATGCCGATCCTAAAGGCAGTAAAAGGAGGACAGCACAGGATGAATAAGTTAACATTTCACAGCGTCTCCTCATCATCAAGTAATTGTTTAAAATCTTGAAAAACTTGGTTATACATAAATTCATGTAAAAAAAAAATTGTCTAATTGGCTAAAATCCAAAATGTACATTAGCAATTCAATTATATTGCAAGTATTCTCAAAAGAAGGGGAAAAAAACAATGCATGTAATGTTTACATGAACTAATTGGATTCTTGTGTAAATCTGTGCATTAGGATTTATTTATTTGCACATTAAAGCACAATGAATTCTTTTTTATTTTGCATATCCCAGTTAGGAAGTGCCAGAGTCAGAGTGCCGTGTCAGCCAGGATACAGCGCCCCCTGTAGGAGGTCGGGTTAAGGGGCCTAGTGCTGGGGCTTGAACCCCTGGCCTTCTGATCAGTACCTCGGTATCGTACAGCCATAACCATTTGAACCACCACTGGCCTACCAATGCATCCTCACCAGGAGAACATCATGAGCTCTTCATGTAAATACATAGTTTTAATTAATACAGTCCTGTAGTAGAATTATTCTGTATGGCGAAAATTTTGTGGAAACCTAACTATTATACTCATATATGCTTATCACATTCAGTTCCTGTTTTAACTGCAAATAAACTGCAAACTCCAGGCTTCTAGTAATCATTTCCCAGAATATACATTTATACTCTACAAACTTTATGCCAGTGGTTTGAGACCACCATGGAGTCACCAGCTTTAAGTGATCTTTTTAACACTCAGTGTTAACACACAGTTTGGCTGGCGAACTGCAGCCGATCGACGCTGCCACACTTTATACACTCGTACGATAGAAATTCCTGATAGAAAATGAAGCTATCGAAAGTCTGGCTGACACACATACAGGCTGTACCCAGTACTTGCTATTGTCTAGATGATGATGATGGTTATGATGATGGCTGTAGTAATGATGATGATGATGATGATGATGATGAGGACCATAGAAATCCACAGATTAAAGCATTTCCCGCTTTGTATATCTGATTCAACTCATGTACTCATTAACACACCCTGCATGAGCTGAGTCAGGTGTGTTAAAGTGGAGCAACGCACAGACTCTCGAATGGCGCGAAACTGTCCATGCCCTCAGAAAGAGAGGGGACGCATACTCTGTCTTGCTGATCATGGACGTCTGTGATCTCACACAACTGAAGTGAGCAGATAGCTCTTTCCTCAGATGCAAACGATAACATTTTACAAAGACTGGATTAATACGAGGGGCGTTCAAGTCAAACCAGGACCGAAAAATAAAGACATGAAAAAAAAGATTGATATTTACAGAAGACTTTAAGGCACAGTACAGTGATGAGACTCTTAGCTGCGGTAAAGCATTTGAATGGTTGAATGGTGCAGACGTTTTAAAGAAGGCCGTACGTCTGTGAACTTACGTCGGCTCAGAGCCACTACAGTCATTTCTGCAAGTGGAACACCTGATCCTTGAAAACACCCCTTGCACATTACAAGAAGTCGGCTAGGAGTCATTGCCACATCCTCCTGTACAGTCCTGACCTCACTTTTAATGTTTGGGCCATTAAAGGAGTTCCTGGGAGGCCAGAGCTTTAGCCGTGAAGCAGGCAGTCTGATCATGGCTCCGGCGTATGGAGAAAACCTTTCATCTTGTTGGTATCCAAGCACTGGGATGAGTGCATTAGTGTAGCAGAGGATCACATAGAAAAATAAAGGTAGTTTTTACTTTTATAACTGCATTCTGTTATTTTTTATAAAATCCTGGTCTGACTTGTACTGTATATACCCTGGAGAAAGCATTTGATAGGCTTCACCCTACCTTGATGCTTGATGGTACTATAGCTGCCGAGTGACTGGCCTTAAATAAATTAGGGAGAATTATTATTTTTTTTTTTTTTAAATGAAGCAACACACTCTAACTGCAGTCTGACACTCATGAGCTTAACCAGCCTGTGTATTTAAAGGAGCTGTTATTTTAAGCAGCCAGCTATTTAATATGTTCTGTGTCAGTAAATGTGTGTGTGTGAGGACATATCTGGAGAGTCTGGGTCGTGTCTAAGGTCAGGATCCTCCATCTTGTCCTTGTTACTGTGCAGATGGAGAAGCAGCAGGAAGGCACTTAGCGAAGTGCTCACTCTGAATGCGTCTTGGACGAGACCTGCATGTCTGCTACGCTGCCCAGTGTGAACTGCAGCAATGCCAACATGCAGTGTTTATTCTCCTTCAGATAAACCTTTCATTTATCTGATTAACACTATCGTCGAAATATTATTTCGCCTCACAATAGGACATCATTTGAAATTTGTGCGTTAAATAAAAATAAAAAATAAAAACACATGACATCTATTGCTATTACTATTGCTATTTAGTGTATTATACCACCGCAGTGTTGAATTCTTGAACCTGTACTGGTCAGGGGGTGTTGTTCAATTTTCTTTACAAGCTATGGCTCGGAAACGGTGTTATCTGCATGGGAAAGTACCTCATTTATCTCAATTATATGAATGTGTCTGGTGGGCACTCCCCAAAAGTGTTCAGATGTTGAAGACAGTGTTTGGCGATAAGAGAGTGTTTGAACATTAGAGACAGTGTTTGGAAGTTTTGAAGCATGTTTAGACACTAGATAGAGTCTTTGGGGATTATACAGTGTTAGACATTTAAGACAGTGGTTTAAAATAAATACAAAAATTTAAGTGTCTAGAAATAAGAGACAGTGTTTGGCAATTATGAAGACTGGTCACAGTGTTTAGAGGTTAAAGAGAGATTTTACAAACTAGGGACAGTGTTTGGCTTTTATTATATTTTATTATTTGATTAATTATAGAGCGTGATTATATATATTACATACAGTGTTTGGAGATTATGTGGTGCATTTTGATATTAAAGACTGTTCATACAGATTGTTTATACATTATAGAAAGTGTTTGGAAATCATGAAATGTTTAGACTTATGACAATGTTTGGCAATTTGAAGAGTGTTTATACATTATAGATGATGGGTGGAGATTATAAATGGTGCCTAGACATTACAGATAGTGTTTTGTCATTACGAAGAGTGTTTAAACATTACGTTCTGTGTTTATTGATTATAAAGGGGGCTTACTGTGGATCTTCAACATGGTATTTGGTGATAATTAAGATAATTGTTCATAAATTAAATACAGTGTTTTGTGGTTTTTAAGTGTGTTTAGAAATTACAGAAAGCTTTAGACATTACAGACAGTGTTTGATGGTTATAGAGTGTTTAGATATTAGAGACAGTGTTTTATAAATATAGACTGTGTTTAGACATTAGAGACAGTGTTTGATGGTTATAGAGAGTGTTTTGATATTAGAGACAGTGTTTTATAAATATAGACTGTTTAGACATTACAGACAGTGTTTGATGGTTATAGAGAGTGTTTAGATATTAGAGACAGTGTTTTATAAATATAGACTGTGTTTAGACATTAGAGACAGTGTTTGATGGTTATAGAGAGTGTTTTGATATTAGAGACAGTGTTTTATAAATATAGACTGTTTAGACATTACAGACAGTGTTTGATGGTTATAGAGAGTGTTTTGATATTAGAGACAGTGTTTTATAAATATAGACTGTGTTTAGACATTACAGACAGTGTTTGGTGATTACGAAGAGTGTTTAGAGATTACGTACTGTGTTTGGTGATTACATTGGTGGTTTGATCTTAAAGACAATATTTGGTGATTAAAAAGAATGTGTAGGCATTACAGAGTGTTTGGCAATTGTGAAGTTTGTTTATAAATTATACAGTGTAACATGTGAGTGTTTAGAAATAACAGACAGTGTTCAGAGATTATACAAACTGGTTAGATATTAGAGAGAGTTTTTGGTGGTTATAAAGTATGTTTAGGCTATAGAGACATTGTTTGATTGTTATAAAGAGTATATGGTGTTTTTAGAGAGTGTTTAGACAATATGAACAGTGCTTCGTGGAAATATAGAAATTGTTTAGCCATCAGGGACAGTGCTCGGTGGGTATAGAGAATGTTTTAACATTGGAGACAGTGTTTGGTGGGTATAGAAAGAGTGTTTATGCATTTTAGACAGTGTTTGGTAGGTATAAAAGTTGGTATAGAAATGGTTTAGACATCAGAGACAGTGTTTGATGGGTATAGAGAGTGTTTAGAAAACATAGACAGTGTTTCGTGAAAATATAGAAATTGTTTAGCCATCAGAGACAGTGTTTGGTGGTTACAGAGAGAGTTTATACATTCGAGACAGTGTTTGGAGGGTATATGGAGTGTTGAGACAATAGAGATAGTGTTTGGTGGGCATAGAGAGTGTTTAGATAACATAGTGCTTCATGAAAATATAAAAAGTGTTTAGACATCAGAGACTGTGTTTGGTGGGTATATAGAGTATTTAGAATATAGACTGTGTTTAGACATTATATAGAGTGTATGCCTTTGTTAAAGAGATTGTTTACCATTTTTTGTTAATTATGCAGGACATTAGAGACAGTGTTTGGAGTGTTTGAGCCTTGTAGACAATGTTTGGATATTACAGTTCTAGATGATTAAAGAAAGTGTTTATAAAGCATGTTTGGTCAGTTCATCTTGACTTTTTTTTCTCTTCCTCTCCTGTTCACCATTTTGTGTTGTGTGCAGTGCTTCTGCACAGGACGACATTAATATTCCTTTGAAGAATGTTTCTGCCACTCTCTCTCTCTCTCTCTCTCTCTCTCTCTCTCTCTACTGCAGCACTCCCAAGCTCTCAACAATTACTACTGCCGTTGAGAGGAGCATTGTTAGGAATTCCCCTCGCATACACACACGCACTATCTCACACACACACACACACACACACACACATTCCTTCCATACACATAAATGCGCGCACACACACACACACACACACACATATACACAGTTCTGTGGGGTGCCCGGTGATTGGGTTAATGGTGGTTCCTGCCATCTTTAAAGACGAGTGTGTGTGGGTTATTTTTAGCTGAGGGAGTTAACAGAGAGGAGGCGAGCGGTACCGCAGTTCCTTTAATGCAGCATGCAGTGTTTCGACACTAGGGCAACTCTCTGCTTCTGTCATCTCACACACACACACACGCACACACACACTTTAACCCAGCATAATAGTCATATCTCTATATGCTTGTATGCATCCAAGGCTTAGAAGCGATATATTAATCATCTCAGCAGTATAATTAATGAAGTATGTTCAATGTTCAGATAATAATCAGTGGTTCGAAATCTTTTAAAAGGGGGCAACGTAAAAGAACTCTGGGGCCACGCCTTTGCATTGTGTCCAACAGGAACAATGTTACCCAGGGCCATGCAGAGGAACAGGCACTCAAATACGGATACAGTATGGGATACTGATGAAGTGTAATACAAACGATCTCAATATCATGTGACAACAAGAGCACGGCCGAAGGATGACCCTGGTGCTTTAAAATAAACACATTTATAAATCTCACGATCGCTCAACAGGTCATAGTAGCTGTCTCTGTATGAAGTGCACAAACGGATCACTCCTTGTGTCACATCAGCTGTGTATTACAGGTCAGAGTTTAAACAGGCAGGTATGGAAAATGAGAATTTTTCACTGCTGCTTCTTTATATTCATATACAAGTATGTACAGGTTTAATGTCAATTGGTTTCATGTGTCCTTCCATTGACGAGGCAAGAAACAAACAAAAAAAACAAAAATAGCATTATGCCATTCATGGGTTGTCTTTGGTAATTTGAGTGTTCAGGGTCTTCCAGCAAAGCTTTGTTAGGAGAGACAAAAGCAATGTGAACTCACTTACTCATCGTCTTATACCGCTTTATCCTGTATACAGGGTTGCGGGAGGCCTGGAGCCTATCCCAGGGGCCATGAGGCAGGGTACCAATCCATCGCCAAGCGCACACATACACACACGTTCATTCAAATGTAATCTGGGAATCGCAGTTAGTCTAATCTGCATGTCTTTGGATTGTGGGAGGAAACCGGAGTACTCGTAGGAAACCCACCAAGCACCCACGCGGAGAACATGCACGTAGACCCGAGGCGGGAATCGAACCTGGACCCTGAAGGTGCAAGGCGGCAGTGGTAACCACTCTGCCAACATTGCTGCAGAATTTGAACTATGTTTGAAAATTCTTAATCTCTTGTCTTTATATATATATATATATAATTATAATATATATTTTTTTTTTCCCCGGACTGGAAATTTAGAGATGAAGTTTGTGAATGTCACTTTTCTTAGTCTCTCTCTCTCTCTCTCTCTCTCTCTCTCTCTTAAAACACCCTGGTGTGATAGCTCATAAATATATTTCTGTATTTCTGCTTCTTCTAAAACGTTTCATTCTACCTGCTCAGCATGCAGTACACTCTCTCTCTCTCTCTCTCTCTCTCTCTCTCTCTCTCTGTCTCTCAGTCTGTCTCTCTGTTTCTCCAACACTTCGTTTCCGTGTGTCTCTCAGTCTCTTTCTTTAGCTTCCTCGACTTTGAAAGTGTGCGTAAGTGTGACTCATGATGTCTACACCTGCTCAGCTGCCATTGGTTGTTGAACTGTGTGTGTGTGTGTGTGTATGTGTGAGAGAGAGAGAGAGAGAGAGAGTGTGTATCATCAATGTTTAACATGTTTTTTGGGCTGAAATTTGAGATTGCTGGAACCGGGTTAAGAACCCTTCAACACATTATCAAATCCTGGAAGGATAGAGCCGAACTGTCAACAAAATATGGTTAAAAAAAAAAAAAAGAATGGAGAACACTTAAACAGTTGGTAAAGTTTAATAGAATTTCAATACACAATGTAAGGTGTGTTCAGATTGACCCTGTTCCAGAGCGTTGGGTGCGTCAGGGAAGGGAAGCGCATGAAGTGATGTACCCATCATGCATAGCGCCCACTGTACAAGCCTGTGGATTGAGTCTTATGATTCAGTTGGTCAGGTCTAGACTCGGGCAGGGTTATGTGGCAAATGAACTGACGTCAGCTGATGAGCTGAATGTACTGAATGCCCAGGTTATCTCATCTATGGAGTTTGTCTTCTCTAATGGCTCAGGCATATTCTTGGAATTGTGAAAGAGTGTTTCTGGGAAGCATGAGGAATCTTTTTCACACATGAACCGGCCAACACATTGTGTGTTGTGAAAGCCACTCAATGAAAATGACTTAATTTTGGCCAGGCCGTACAGTATGTACTGTATAGATGTACAGTATGTATAATGAGAGCGAGAGAGAGAGAGAGAGCATCGTTTTTATCCTCAGCACATAGCACAGCGCATGACTCGATTGAAATCCCATCGCTGTCTGGTTTTGCGTTTCTATAGCAGCAACATTTTAATGCATTATGTTTCTTTTGTCTTATAGTGAGCGACAGCTGTTTTCGTAACCTTGCTGAGGATCGCAGTGGAATCAACCTCAAAGACCTTGTGCATGACCCCTCCCTGTGAGTGCGCACACAAACACACACACACACACACACACACACACACACACACACACACACACAGACGATACCTTTTTCTATAATGCTGCATAAATACACTAAATCCATCAAATACACATTTCACTGTTTAATAACAGTTTTAAGATAGTCACGTATTAGCCAAATGGTGTATTTAAAAAAAGAACAATATTTAACTTATAGAGTGTTTTCACACATGATTTTTACTAACATCTAAACCAGCATTTTGTAATGTAACATTGTATTTTAATTAGTTGTTTTTATACACTAGATTTTTTTTATATGGTGTGCTTTGACACAATTCAGTACATTGTATGATACATTTGTATGAGTGTTTCTCATTTAGTCTCACATATTACACTACACTTCTTTTTAACATGATGAGATAGCTCTGTCTACACAATGTCCATACATTCGGACTTTTCCTAAAACCGCTTCGGCAGTGCAAT
The DNA here is from genome assembly GCA_028565275.1 of Leiocassis micropogon. Classification (NCBI taxonomy): domain Eukaryota; kingdom Metazoa; phylum Chordata; class Actinopteri; order Siluriformes; family Bagridae; genus Leiocassis; species Leiocassis micropogon. The sequence goes on along the minus strand of JAOVVA010000009.1, from coordinate 21,530,972 downwards.
ACAAGCTACTGTTGTGGAAAAGTTTAAGGGTCTAAATTAAGGTTAAGGTTAAGTTAATAAACATGCATTAAAAAAAAAAAAAAAAAAAAAACTTATCAAAACCTAAATAATCAGGAACCTCAAGTTGAGTCACAGACAATTGAAATTGATGTAGTCTAGGGATTTAATCTTGAAATATGTCCGGTGTTGAACTGTCCCCAGTGTAGGTACAGTACAGCCGACATTTAAGTTATGCTCATGTCTAATGATCAATCAGTACAGCTGTAAACTGTACATAAGTGCTTATAATAAAGGTCAAATATTGTATTAAAATAAGATAGATGTAGTACTCGTGGAAGATTTATACAGCAATGATTATCTCATGTAAAGTGATGTTAAACACTCCACATGTCTTTTAGCTAATTGATGCCTAGAAATCAATTAGGAAGGAGAACAATTTGGGGATTTGATCATATTGTTCCATTTCGGTATTGTACAAAGATTTCATATTGAATATATTGATCAACATTCAACGTTCGATTAATACCAAGATACAGTGGAACCTCGAATTTACACTACGAATTTAATCCGTTCCGAAATTCCGTATTGCAAAACACATTTTCCCATAGGAAATAATGTAAATGCTGATAATCCATTCCAGCCACCCAAAAAATATTACCAATGTTACCAATTTCCAACACTATAATCATATTTTTGCATATAAACATAATTAAGACATTTAGAAAATACATGTAAATGAAGTAACATATCAAATAACCTTAATTTATGATTCCTCTTGGCACCTGCTGCTTTAAAAACGTAACTGAAAGCAGCTCTGTTTTCTTCTTGCTGACGTGCTTGCTAACATTCATGGGACCCATGGTGCTATGGCTTAACTAAATCTTGCAAAAAAATGCAAAAAAGACACTAACAAAAAGCTTTGTTTGGCTTTCCACTGGCGAAACAAGTTTTGATCCGCTCCCGGACGTACGCGTAACCAGAAGTATGTGCGACCGACTCGGGCGAAAATGCTTTCGGGGGATTGCTTTCGATATGCAGAAATTTTTGTTCTTAAAAAAAACTTCGCAAGGCGGGGCGTTCGTATGCTGAGGTATCACTGTATAATTCTATTTTTAGACTAAATTAGTATATTATTAAAAAAAACCTGTAATAAGCAAGGAATAACGCATTCCAGAACGTCCTGTTATATGAGAATAACGCAGACCACAGTGGTGCATTTTTAGGTGGTGGTGCATACGATTTCTAGATAGATTTAATATCGTGAAAGACAAGTTAGATCATGTTCTTACTTATGTCATAGCTGCAATAATCATTCACTCCATTACCATCTTTGTTCTTTCTGTCTTCTCTCTTTCGATATATGTTGCTCAATTGGATAAGGATTGCTCTCTCTCTCTCTCTCTCTCGTAATGCAGCTTTTCATTTTACCAAGAAACCTAAAGATATATCTGTTCTGTAAACTTCACTAAGCATCATGATCGTTACTAAGCATTTACCACCAATACATTTAATCATTAACTCTATACATTTTTTTTTACTATGGGTTTTAATTAATTCAGAGGCGCAGTTTTTAATGTTTCTTATTAATGTCTGAGATTATGTGGTGCGTCTGTCATACAAGTCCCAGTATGTGAGCTGTTACAACCGGATTTACCCGTGATGTCATAGGAAAATAATGCACACCTTCCAACCAATCGATCCGAGCATTTAACCTCGCTGTGGTATGAAATGAAATGGCATTCTCCAAGGCCTTGGTGCAATATGTTATAGAAAGTGATGACAGTGCAGTACAAGATAATCACTGGAGAAGTAAAAGTCACAGTGCAAATGGAGAAGAAAATACAAGTCAATAAATAAATGCGGTGCAAAAGGACTCAAGTAAACAGTGAGCGCACAGTATACAGTACAAGGCGGCCCAAAAGTCTGTATCCATTGGTGTTTTTTTATTTTAGATTTCAGTTTCTCTTGTTGGCCAGACAGGATCCGTCACGTAGAGAAACTGTTGATGAATTTTACAGCATTTAAGGGCGTTTTCACATTATTGAACCAGGATCTTTTCGGAGAACATTTGGCGGCCAAAGTCTGGTTCATTTTAATCAGTGAGAAGACACATTTTGAGCTCAGGAACTGTACGGAAGTCCGCTGGAAAAGGTGGTCTCGAGCATGGTACGGATATAAAAGCCTACTCATACTTAACCGCTGTTTAGAACGCAATGTCTTCAGTAACACCTGGCGTATCTGAGAGTGAAAATACACAAGTGTATGCCCAAGTACGAATAATAATAATAATAATAATATGAACACTGG
>JAOVVA010000009.1:21495419-21514095 GCA_028565275.1 Leiocassis micropogon | reverse complement strand
AGAGAGCTCGGCCAATCAGCTCCCTCTGTGCCTCCGGCTGTGAGAGGAAAACAGCATCACCCGGGGTTCGAACCAGCGCTCCCCGAATGATAGGGCGAGCGCATTACCACTGCGCCACTCTGAGGCCCGACAAATATTTATATAATATATCCAATATGTTTTTAGCAAGCTAGAATACCCATAATTTTCTGAACCAAAACAGTAAGGGTCATGTCCGTCTTAAAACCTTTAAAACCCAAGCGGAACAGATTTGTGCCGGAAACGGAACACAGGTCAATGACGATTAAAAAAAATACAGTACTGTGCAAAAGTCTTAGGCACCATATTATATGCTGTACAATTACAATTATATGCTGTACAATATGTTTATCATATCTGCATAATTACAGTATGTACAAAATCATTCAGTATTTCTATGTATAACTTAAAAATTAATAAATAAATAACATTACAGGAGAATATATGAATGGCTATAAAGAAAAAAATATATAGTACAAGACAGAGCAGTTTTCAGATGGAAACAAAAAACCTAATGTACGCTCCTGGGATTTGCATAAAAATAAGAAAGGAGCGACAAAGTTACCAGAAGAACTCATATTCTCCAGCAAGCTCAGTAAAACCTAACAGCTGTCTTAGGTTGCACAAATCTGTGTCTAAAACTCCTGATTTTAAGTAATGAGTTTTCACTCCAAATATTAACTGTATATTTTATTACACTTTATTGCTCTTTATAGAAGTTTCTTTTATGCAGGAATGTTTTCAAAAGCATCTTTTGCTTATGCCATATATTTTCTATATTACATGTAGCTCATGTGACGTATCCAAACTGATTTGCTTTTCATTTTCTATACAACCAATCAGTATTCAGTATTGATCCTCACAACCAATCAGTATTCACTATGGCACCATTCTGCGCCCCAATCTGTATGACCCTACCAAAGCAATTAGTATGCCGTATTGTAATATCCTGTTCAACCAATCAATATTTAACAAAGCGTTGTCCTGCACAGCCGATCAATATTATGTGTCCGTAATATCGTAGCCGAGAAATCAGTTTGAATTCAAAATTCTGTATTCGGCATATAATGTGGCTGAGGATTCATCCAGGAAACGTCCCACACAGAACCTCATGCTCACTATCGCCCTCCACAGGAAGTGTTCTCTGCTCTTTTATAGAAGATAAAGTGCTGTGAGGTAGCAAAGGATAAAAACAGCATTTAAACCAGCTTCTGATTTGTTCTGAAAGGATTTGTCGCTGTTTGTGTGTGATACTGTGTCATTCAGTGTTGAAGAAACGGATGCTGTGTGAGGTGTTTGACCTACAGAGCTGAGCTTTTACCTGCTCTGATCTCTCTGATCCTTTCCGAGGCTCAACTGTTACATGCTGAATCCAGCTGAGTGTAGCAGATCTGACCCCCATCTCACCATTACCGTTCTGCTGCATCTCTCTCTCTCTCCCTCTTTCTCTCTTTCCCTCTCTCTCTGTTTCTCTCTCTGGAAAATTGATCACCAAACAGCATCTCACCTGTATAAAGTTAAAGGTTGCTCTGTAAACCTGAGCCCTGACAAAGGTTCCTTGTGTCAAAATATAGCATCAGGTCTGTAGTTTACGAGTGTTTTATTCCTATTTTATATCACACCAATTTGGTTTATTAATGAATGACATACGCTACTTTGTAACCATTTATAGTTAGGTTTAATGTCATGGAACATTAGGCAACTTAGTTATCACTTATACTACAGCAGCTACTGTACAATGTAAAATTATTCTTCCCTTGTGTAGCTTTTGCATTAAGTGTTATATTTTAGTTCTATATAAATTCTATTAAATTAAATGTACTTAATCCTATTTCATTTATTTAATCTAAACATATCATTTTTTACCATTATTTATTTTGCTTCAACTTGAGTGGAAATTCTACCCTTAATGTAATGTGTAGATAGAAGAATATTTTTTTCAGTATATAAAGAATCTCGGTGGCGTAGTGGTTAGCACTGTGGCCTTGCACCTCCAGGGTCGAGTCATCGATTCCCGCTGAGTTTGCATGTTCTCCCAGTGCTTGGTGGGTTTCCTCCGGTTTCCTCCAACAGTCCCAAGGCATTGGTGTTCCCATTGTGTGTCTGTGTATGTACGTATGTGTGTGTGTGTTTGTGTGTGTGCTCTGCGATGGATTGGCACACTATCCAGAGTGTAACCCCAGGTTGTGCCCGAAGTCTCCTGGGACAGGCTCCAGGCTCCCTGTGACGCTGTAGAGTATAAGCGATATAGAAGATGAATGAACATGTATGAATAGGCCTCTTTTGTCCTTTTCCTGAAGTTACTAAAATGGGACGGTTGCGTCAGGAAGGGCATCCGGCGTAAAACCTGTGCCAAACTGTTGTGCGGATCAGTTGGTCCGCTGTGGCGACCCCTCAATGGGAGCAGCCGAAAGACTAACAACAACAACAACAACTAAAAAGGGAGAAAAAAAACACATCCATAGTACAGTATTAACTGTTACAAATCCCTGACATTTCATATAGGTCAAATAAATGTATAAATAAAACCTATCCATATCAACAGTTTTGATATTTTGTTCTTTTTTAATAAGATTTTTGTTCAAAGAAAAACTTTACTTTAGATCATGCAGTGTTGGCTGTTCAAGTCTCCTATGAATGAGATTACAGCTGGCACTTTAGGACAAAATCGAAACCGTCTGACTAAGAATTTAACATCATTGCGGTTCTAAAAAAATCCAGAGTGAGGTGGTACATTTTCTACTATTTTAAGTCGAGCAGCTTTTAATGTAGTTAAACTACTGTAAAGTAGAACAGATGGACGTCATGTCTGTCATTTCCTTAAAGCGCACAAAATCCATAATCAATCTAGAAATTATAGATGCCACGGGGCTGTTGGGTTGGACTCAAAACAATCCAAGCGAGGTTCTGACCAATAAACTGTCTCAAGGCTTTCTTTTCATTTCCTATTATTTGTTATTAGCAGAACAGTTGCACTTCCATCATTTCATCACTTCTCCTCTCCTCTTCCTATTCCTTTCCTTGTCTCTCCCCCTTTCCCCTTCATTCACTTGATCTCATCTTCAAGTAACTTTTCTTCTCCTACTCTTCCTCTTTTCTTCATCAGGAATGTTTCCAGTTCATCCTTCCTGCTCTTCCTCACGCCATAGACCTGCTGCGGGAGGCCGTCGTCAAGGTAAAGGAAGCAGCCAATGAGCTGGAGGATCTGCCCTCACCCCCGCCCCCACTGTCCCCGCCTCCTTCCTCAAGCCCCGCCCACCGCCAGACCGAAGACAAAGGAGTGCAGTGTGAGGAGGAAGAGGAGGAGAAGAAGGACAGCGGCGTGGCCTCGGCTGAGGACAGCTCCTCCTCCCACATCACTGCCGCCTCTATCGCTGCCAAGGTTAGCAGGCATGGTCAAACGTCCCTGTGTTCAAATATTCTTGCACCCTGTCCAACATCCTAGAAACAAGGACAAAAAGTAGGAAGTCTTTTGGGGTTTGTGGTCCTTTTTTGGAGATTTAAAGGAGAAAAAAATGAGGGGATTTTTTTTTTACACAAATTATTTACAAAAGTTATACGGTCTAAAATTTAGGAATTCCTTAAAAATGTACCTCAGCTTTTGCAGAAAATATGAACCACTTGCATTTTCTGCAAATACTCATATTTTGCAAGCCTATCACTTCTGCTTCTTTGTGTTCGGTTAATGGGTGGTTGGTGCAATACCACCACGTACTGGACTGGAATATGATGTAGAAGATTGGCAGGCTTTGTGTTAGACATGATATTTAAACAGTTAACATTACAAATTACACAGCATTTCATTGTTTATTAGATGATTTTAGTACTTTCCAATATTTCAGCAACTTAGACAGTAACCATTAGTGCTCTTAAATTGAATCAAAATGAAAATTGCAATACCCAAAAAATATAACTGAATCAAATCGACAGTCTACCTTTGATGCACGACTCTAGTATTAATATTATAACATCATATTGTCCAGCTATACCAGAAACGTAATCAAAGTTCACAAAGTTTCCACATTGAAAGAACATCTACATCTCATTCATTCATATATTTGTTCATTTCTAAACTTTCCCCCAGCAGAGCCCAGACTATTAATACAAAATCCTGTGTTAATATTTCAAATAAAGTAGAAAATATAGAACATTATTTGTCCTTGTTTTTAGGCTACTGAGATTTAAAATATAAGTAACTGTGTATATACTGTAACATCACTTGTTAGAATCATCTCATGAAATGAATTCATCCTCACTGTGTTACTGCATGTGTATTATTTTTCAGTGTGTGTGTATGCCTGTGTGTGTGTGTGTCTATACCACTGTTGGTGTGAACAGAACATCTCCATCCACACCCTCATTTTACAGCCATGCCTTCCACAGATTGACAGGTATGCTCAGCCAATCAGCATTCAGTCCGCCCATGCGCTGTGTTTATTTCCTGTTTATAATACATGTGTAGGTGTGTTATACAGTGTAAAGTCTTTTGAAAAATATTATATATAATTAATAAATAATTAATATGTTATATTTTTTCCTATTTTTTGTCATTGCCATTGCTACTGTTTTTATTATTCTTTTTTTAAAAATGATTTTTACCGCCTAATATTTTCTCCTTTTTATTTATTTATAAATATAATTATATTTATAAATAAATAAAGCAATTATATTTCCTGGGGGCCACATTAGAAACCCAGAACATTCATAGGAGCCATTTAGAGGAAATTTATCACAATATTATATAAATGTATAAGGTATATAATTTATTTGAAATAAATAAAAATACAGTGCACTCACTCTTATCCTTCGGGCAATATATATATATATATATATAATCAGTGTATAACTTATTAAAAGCTCCATGATCAGCATAAACTTTACGCTATTGGGAACAGCCGAAAAACGAAGAAGAAGAAGAAGAAGAAGTGCTCACTATTAACAGGTGACAGTGAAAATACCCACTCACACAACCTGCACTGGATGTGTGTCAGTCACCTCAGGCTCAACAGGTGGTGCTGCGACCTCAAACATCAGCCACGTCAATCACATGTGACAGGAGGAAGCATGTGCACTACACAGGTGTTTCTAAATAAATGCAAATTCAGATAATTACTAACACTGTCAATGGAATAAAAATTTTAATCTAGTTAATCACTGTCATAGTCTGTGATTAATCACGATTATTCGCGATTTTAAAATACTCAGATTTACTTGTATTGTTAATGTGCAGTGCTGGAATAAAGAAATGTATGACAAACTGGTTAAAAGAAACAGAATATGTAGTTTTATAATATCTCAAATATTTATGGGTAGTATGGGGTGTAGTAAATCACGACAGCAGTGCTCAAACCTGGATCCTCAGGTCTAATACCCAATGACCTAGAGCCTTAGCCACCAGAGCCACCATACCCACAGTTTCCGTTTAATGTATAGTTCCCCTTAAAGGTAGCTCAAGCACACAACTTTTTTTTTATCCAAACTTAATCAAAATCTAGACGCTTTTTATAATGGAACTTGCTGTTCAGCACACCTGTTTCCTTAGACATTTTATTATCCGTGAATAAAGTGCCATTATCACACACAGCGCTGTGGTTATGGTAAGCCATTAGGGTCAAACTTGGTCATATGTTTAATTTTCGCAAAAAAATAGGAACATGTTAAAATTTCTAGATTCATCACGTGTTAGCGCTCTAATAATTAAATTTCATTGAAAAAGTAATAAGACTCATCGGTAAAATAGTGTGCTTTGTCTTTGATCTCACGGGCCGGACAGAACCATCCAGGCCCGTACAATGCCCAGGCCTGAGCTGGAGAATAATGGGGAAAGGTGTATGTCTGTAGTGGGGGATGTACAAAGAAAACTCAATATTCAGTTTGCAATTTTATTAGATGATTGTGGCTCCATTAGATGATTCTTTTTTCTTTTTTTTTTTACTTTTTTACATTTTTATTCTTCCATTTAGGTTTTATAATTTGAATAAATCAGTTGCATGGATGGAAGTTACCTAATAGTTACCTGTCTCATGATGACAGATTATCTGATAAAAAAAAAAAAGAAAGAAAGAATTCTTCATTACAGTGAAAGTAAATGTAGTGTTTCTTCTTTCTTTCACTCTTTCCTCACTTTGTGTGTTTGGTGTGTGTGTGTGTGTGTGAGTTAGATTCCAGACTCCATCATCTCACGCGGTGTTCAGGTCCTCCCTCGAGACACGGCATCTCTCAGCACTACGCCGTCCGAATCTCCTCGAGCTCAAGCCACCTCCCGCCTCTCCACTGCCTCGTGCCCAACACCCAAGGTAAGAGCCACGGCCACAGTTATTTCCCGCTTCCTGTTCACACTCGCTTCCTGCTTTCCGTCCCCACCACATCCTGTCCACTTACTGTCTGCTTTGCAGCCACTCGCAACTGCTCACACACCCCGCTCACGCACCCTACCTCATAAGATGCTTCTGCGTTTGTGTGTATAGATGCGTGTGCATATAAGGATGTGAATAGTAAAGAGTTTTCTATGCATTTCAATGAATACAATGCAGTTAGTTTTGACCTTTTACATGTTAAAGACGTCAGGGGTGACGGGAACGTGATATTCACATAAATTGAAGATATCGACCCGTCATATTCTGTATGTTCACTTAGCTTTATTAAATATGTAAAACATAATAAGTGATAAGTCATTTCTGAATATAAAATGAACGACCACCTATAATCAAAACTGGCTCTTTTTATGTATTATTATTGTCTCTGTTTGGGTATTGATGGTTTCATGGTAGAACCTTCCCTGCCATGTGTGAGACCTGGGTTCGGTTCCCATCTGCACAGTCGAACTGCCAGATAAAAAAATAGAAGGGTGGCATCTGTTGTAAAACCTCTGCCAGAAAACCAAATACCAAATATTTAAAAATAAATTTCTGCTGTGCCAGCTTCTATTTAGAGTGCAGTGCGAAAAATTTGATACATTTACAAATGTAATTTCTTTTATTTAAATTGAAATAATATTGCCCTGCGATGGATTTGGCACCCTCTCCAAGATGTAGCCCACCTCACGCCACAAGTCTCCTAGCAATAATAACTCCAGGCTTCCCACAACCCTGTACAGGATATACAGCGGTATAGAGAATGAGCGAGCGAGCGAGTGAAATAATATCATTATGTAAAAGCCGAAATCATTTTTAAGTGCAGCTGAAAGAAGAACATCATCATTCAGATGTAATTGAGGGGAAAAATAATATATCAAGTAACTTAAAAGATTATTAAGTAAGCAAATTTTAATAAGATATAACAAATTATATCCCGTCATACAGCACCTCGACCAAAAATCCGAGGTTTTATCAAGTGATGCAGCTGAGGCGATTTCTGGTGCGATGGAATCTTATTTCATGCCATCATCAGGTAGCTCTTACACCAGCTTTGGTCTTCATGGTCTTGAAAAAAAAAATCATTGACCTTGTTTTCCCTTCATCAGTCAACAAATGCATGCAGGACCTGTTGAGTCTTCATAACGGCTCTAATCTGAGGTGCTGTTTGTTAATTGGTGATTTCTGAGGTTGGTAACTCTAGGAACCTTCCTGGGAAGGTCTTCATGTGAGCCAGTTTCATCATGGTGCTTGATGAGTTTTGCAAATGCACCTGATAATACTGTTCTTGCATGAGCTATTCAAGGACAGCTGAACTTTGTGTCATAGTACTGACTGTTGTTGTTGGTGTTGTTGGTGTTAGTTAATTACCTAATGCTATTTTTGATATTTAATAGTCTTGGGGGGAAATTCCTGTATTGCTCTAGAATGTAGAAAATAAATCCAAACTTGTGTCCAAACTTTTGACTGGTACTGTACATACTGCTGTAACTTTACCAATGTCTGTTTGCAGTAAGAAAAAATTATTTGCAAGTATTATGCATTATGTTGTGCGGTTTATAATTCCTGTAAGACGTATTGCATATTTTAAATTTGAACAACATAGAAGTGGATATAATTTCTCGCGCATATAAATATACAGTGGTAACTCAGCATACGAATTGAATTCGTTCTTAAAGCGATTTTTCAGATTGCGAAATGCATTTTCCCATAGAAAATAATGTAATTGTAGATAATCAATTTCAGCCACCCAAAAATATTACCAATATTACCAATTTCCAACATTATAATCATAATTTTTTTTGCACATAAAAACAATCAAAACATTTATAAAATATATTTACTTGAAGTAAAATATGAAATAAATAGACATTAAACTTCAGTTAACTTTAATTTATAATTTCTCTTGGCACCGGCTGCTAAAAAAAAAACAAAAAACTGAACGTGGCTCATGGTGCACAAAATGCAAAAGAAAAAAAAACACAGTATGCTGAGGTACCACTGTATATAGGACATGCATTATTGTTTAGGTCAAATGAATATTAGACAGTTACTAGAAATGTGCTGCATTTATGGAGTGAATCATTTATTCTTAATTGAACAAGGACATTGGTTTTCAATCCTCAATCTCATTAACACATTTTAGTAGTTTCCCTGCTCTATCACATGCATTTAAGTAACTAAAGGGTGTTAATTAGCAGATACAAGCAGTTACATTGGATGCTGGAAGCTGAGAAAACATTAAAAAATGGTTTTCCATGACCATTTGTTAAGGGAAACACTAAATTACAGACTACACCAGTAGGGGGCATAGAAGAGCCAAATCAAAGCCAGGACAAATGTTATGGCAATTAAAATTCAATATTAGGGCTTCATAAATGACAAAAAGCTTAGGAAATATCTCAACCATGCTGAGAAAATGAGAGACTTCATAAAGCAACGTGTGTGTTAAAGCCTAGAAAAGACCTTTTATGTTTCATGTTGGTCCAAGCTTGAAGTTTATATAAAAAAAAAAAGTAACTACACAATAAACCCAATAACACAGTAATGCTGTGTTATAATACTGTATGTTTTCATATATTTTATTTAATATTTCTATTCCATCTTTTGATTTTCTTTTTCTAAGGCTACCTTTCTTTACACTGTTTGATTTTCTGCCCCATATTGCTGTCACGCTCAAACATTGCGCCTTGTGAAAGGATTCTTTGGAAGTGAATTCGCCACAGCAATCTTAGGAGACATAACATGACATGCTCACCAGACGCTGATTTAGTGCCATTATTGCCAAAAGTTCTGAAAGTGTCAGAAATATTTTATTATTGACTTTGAATGAGGGCGGTGATGCAATGCTCATCTAAAAGCCATCCACAGAAGGATGCTGAATCCTGGCACTGCCAAGCTGCCGCTGTTTTTTTCTTTTTCCCCCTCACAGATTTGGTGGATTCACACCTGCAAGCCAACTCTCTATCATAGGACAGTTTTTAACTGAGGAGGGTGAGAGTTCAAGGTGCAAGGTGCATACATGAACTCAGATTGCCAGGGCAGTGTATCATTTCTTCCACCCAAAAAGCATGCCCGGGTTGTCTCTCTTGGACTCCTGGCCACTTGTAGCTGTGGCATTGTTAGGATTCACACTTAAAATCTCCAAATGATCAGTACAGAGCTCAAAGTGTGTGTGTGTGTGAGAGAGAGAGAGTGTGTTCTCACTAAGCCGTCAGAGACTTGTGTGTTATTGTCTGGGGGAAGGAGGACTGATGAAGCGTGGGTTGCCAGTAAAAGAAGTGCAGAAATGCATGACATTTATCATTTCAGCATGGGGCAAAATTACAGTGACATTTCAGAAGCTTAAGCTTGAAATGTTGTTATTTATTGCTTTTTTAAAATATATTAGGAGTTTCCCTTTTTTATATAATTTAAGGAGAAAAAAAAACTAAATAGTGCTGCAAGTGCTAGAAATTCAATAAAACCTATTTAAAAAAATAATGAAGGCCATATATGTGTATATGTACACACACACACACACACTTACATACATACATACATACATACATACATACATACATACATACACATACATACATACATACATACATACATACATACATACATACATATATACTACTATACTGGAGGTTACCCACGGCTTCACCCGCTCACAGGATGTTTACCCTCAGATCCTGATGCATGCATACTACGATTACCTGCAAACGGAGTGTTTGGTCAACTCTCTGCTGCTCCTCATGCTGTTCCAATATTTCAGCAGCCCTTACAGTACTTCTCCCTGTCGTACGCACTATTGCTGTAGATGTGTCGCGGTCTGATCCGTGGTTTTATTTACTTGTCATATGCCTCTTCACAGTCTAATCCAGGGTTTCAGTAGCTACAGTATGAGCTCGGCCTGACGTACCCGTTTTTCCGCCATGGACGACGCTGCCTCCTGTTACAGTCAATGAGAAACTCTTGTGACATGCTCATAAAACCTGAATGATGTTGCCTACATTCGTTGAGGAATGCCTGTGACACGCCTGTGGATGAGATACTGTACCTGTGCAAACACACAAACAGTATTTCTGTTTTATATCTACTGTCGATATAATGAGACTTGGTAGAAAACACACAGCATGTACTTTGCGAAGTGAGTGTGGTGTGAAAATCCTTATATACTGAGTGTGAGTGTGACTGTGAATGGACTGAGGTGTGCAGGATCAATAGTCGGTTTAACCTGAATGTGAGAAAGTTTATTATGGCAGTGTGTTGTAGTCTATACAAGCTGTACTCTGGGTGTTGGTGTTATGGTTAAGACATGACTATACTGTAGATATGTTTTTATTGGGCATTATGAACAGTTAGGCATGTAATGAAAAAATACAAGAAAGAATAGTCTACAAGAAATGCCTATAACAAAAAAAAATCAAGTGAAGCCAAGTGGCTTTGTTGTTGACAAAATTAGCATGGTTTTAACACTACTTATAATGCATTATGTTAACCATTAAGTATTCTTTTCATGAATAATGGTAATATATAATATACAAAGGGCAAACTGGGACTTGTGATGAAATTTCTTGTGATTGAAGCCGTAAAACTGGTTGAGATTTACAAAAGAACTCGAGCGTAGTACAGAGATGCGACTCAGTTTGAACGATGCAAACGCTTTAACATCCATGAATTACAATCCAGACTGAGGTGGCTTTTAGCCCACTGCAGTCGTTCCTGTGAACATTCAGTGAGTTTAATGCTTGATCCGTAAAAATCGACTTGTCGCCAGTTTGCAGAAGAGACACATCTGTCGGTGGGTTACTGTACACACAATCATTCTCCAACACCACTTTTCCACATGTTTGGGCCATTAAAGGAGTTCCTGGGAGGCCAGCGTTTCAGACATGAAGCAGGTAGTCAGATCATGGCTCTGATGAAATGAGAAAACTCTCCTCCTTGATGGTATCCAAGCACTATTGAAACACTGGGATAAGGGCATTAGTGTAGGATTATATAATAATGGTGAAATACAGGGAGTTTTTAGTCTCATAACTGTGTTCTGTTATTCTGCCCAATCGAAAAGTGTTGGATTGACTTGAACGCCCCTCATAGATATAATGCAACTTTGAAAAGACAAAATGTTTTACTGTGGTGTGAGTTTATTACAGTGTATTGCTCATGGAAATGTTGGTATTATATTGTTTTCATGCAATATCGAGATCCCACTTGAACTTATCAAGAATCCAGCTTGCTGCGTTGCATAGACAGAATTGGACAATGATTTTAACAAAGAAAAGGTTTCTGCTGTGGAAATGTGTCTGTAGGTATAAATATCTGCTTTCATTTATTCTCTCCGGATATTTTTCTCTCCAGAATTTCGCACACACTCTCTTTGCATAATTTTGTCACACAATCAGTTCCCATCTCTGTCACATTTTCTCTACATCCACACACCAACTCTTACACCTCAGACAGGCAAAAACAATTTTCGGGGATATTTGTAAGTTTTTATTTTTGAGTTCTTGATAGAATCAACAAACATTTCCACTCATATACTGTAACTCCCCCTTCCCTTTCTTTCTTTCTTTCGTTTGAAGAGTCTGTAAATGGGGCCAGTATTTATGTGGATTTACGTAATAGCACTGCATGTGAGTCTACAGTAGGTAGATAAGATTATAATTAGATTTAATTATTATTAAATTATAATGAATAATGAATTAATAATGAAGCTATGTCCTACTAAATCAGGGTCATTAAACTGTAGTCCATTTTATTACACTTTGATTCTTTATCTTAGTATGTGAAAATTCACTGCCCGGCCCCCAAAAAAATTTACTACTTACTATATATTTCCTTGGACTTCTTGGTCTTTTGCTTTGATTATAGCACGCCTCCCCTCTGGCATCATTTCAGTAAGCTAAAGTAATGTCACAACATTTATTTCCATACAGAGTCGCATTAATTTCTCTTCAAGGTCTTGTATTGATGATGGGAGAGTCAGACTACAGTGTAAAGTCTTCTCCAGCACATCCCAAAGACTCTCAATGGGATTAAAGTCTGGACTCTTTGGTGGCCAATCCATACAGTATGTGAAAATGATATCTCATTCTTCCTGAACTACGATTTTGAAAACCCAACAATTTAAGCCTAATGAATCTTGGAATATGCCTGTGACATCAGAGAAGAAATTTATTTATTTTTTGACCACATGACTTTCTTGCAGATGAAGGTTCACCACTATCCTTCCATTTTATTATAATAATAATAATAATAATGCACAGGACAGTTTTTAACCCAATTTTAGTAGTTTCAGCAATCTCCTCAGTTACAGGCCAATAATTTGACCCTTTTGAAACAGAGTAACATCTTTGCCATGACCACAGGATATGTCTCCTGACATGGTTGTTTAAGAAATGAGAAGCTACTCACTGCATCAGTTAGGGATAAATAACTTATCTAATATGTATCTAATCAATATAGGTTTAGTCCATCATATTATCCAAAAAAGTGCAGCATTCTTGTTTGATGTCTAATATTTGTGTTTTTCACTTTTAGAGATATAATTCCATGTAGTCTACCTTACAAACACCTTACCTACCTTACTGTATATCCATGAGCAAATATATATATATATACAAATATATATATATATACATGCTTAAGAAACACTCATATACACAAACACACATACACACACACACACACACACAAGCAGTGCTAGTCCACATTGATAAATTTGAGTTTAGTATGGTACTGTTTCATCATCCGCATCAGTGGCAAACTGTTCTCTTTTTCATGGGATGTGAGGATAGAGTTACAGAAAGACAATTTGAAAGGTGAAAGTAATAAAAATGTTTAAAAAATATATGTCCATTGAATATTTTATTGTATTTTCTTTTCCAACTTGTATTTTCTTTTTCCTTTTTTTAAAGAAAAAAAATCAGTTTAAAAACTTCCCTCTTTCTATTTGTTAACTTTTATATCTATATAAAAAAATATATACTAATATTTGTTTGACGTCCTTTAGCTTTGATTACGGCACACAATGCGGTGGTCAGTTTATGTGTTAAAACGATTCCTCATGCTTTTAAAACCACTCTTTCTTTGGAATATGCCCATGTCATCAGGGAGGAAAAAACTGAACTGATGTGATATAATGAGTCAACTGACTTCATTTTACTGCCACATAACGTTGCTGAGCCTCGACCTGACCAACTAAAGCCACCCCAGATCATAACACTGTCTCCAGAGACTTGTACAGTGGCAGCTATGTATCATGGGTGCATCGCTTCATGTGCTTACCCTGACACGCCCATCGCCCTGGAATACGGCCAATCAGAACACATCAGACCACATGACCTTTTTTCATTGCTCCAAAGTCCAATCTTTATGGTAGCAATTTGAAGCCATTTCTTTAATTCATTAATAAGTCATTTCCTTATGGCCACACAGATGGTTAGTCCCAATTCTCTAAGTTCTCGTCACACTGTGCGTGTGGTAAAGTTTTACTTTCACTATTAAATATAGCTGTGATTTTTACTGTTGATTTTTTAATGAGTCAATTTCATGTTTTTTTCTGCTAAGTTGATGGTTCATGCAATGGACAGATATTAGCCCATTTCCAGTAATTGTAATGTTTCCTTTGCTTAATGCTTACCAATAATTTGTAATAACTGTCTGAAATGGCATTCTTTGGCCATGCAGTGTATTTAGAGAGAGAAAAAAAATAGCCTGTTTTGTTTATTATTGAGGATTTTATACTCGCTTTTATAGGATTATTTAAAATTTATATGGGGGAAATATCTAATGAATCATAAATTTAACAAAAATACATTTGAATTATAAATTATTCAACCTTATAAAATTATACAATTGAAATGAATTGTAATAGGGCAGCTGTATAGGAGATAAAGATTCATCCATCAATTTTCCCACCAATCCTGCCAAATACCATCTATCAATCCTTATCCATCTGTTCATCCAACCAGCCATCCTCTATTCATCCTTCCCTTCATCCATCCATCCATCATTTCACCCACTTATTCATACATACAGTACATTCTTTTGTTTATCCATTAGTCCTTCCATCCATTCATTTTTCCATCCAATCCCCCATTCATACATACATCTCCCTATCCACCAGTCCATTCCTTTTTTTTTATCAAATTCTGCATTCCTGAAAACTACACCAGTATTCAAATGATGTTTTAGCAGCGCACAAAGATGACTGTGCGTGTGTGCGTGTGATCTCATTGTTTTATCGCACATTCTATCTCTCTCTCTTTTTCTTATACTTTATCACTGCATTTTATTTCTTACTATCATTCATCTACTCACTCGCTTGGATGGAGACGGAGAAATAGATGGAGCACAAGAGTGGTGAAGATTGGAGAGAGAGAGATAGAGAGAGAGAGTGGAAGGGAGAGGAAGAGTCTCTCTCACTCTCTCTTTCCCTCCTCCTTCTTTCTCTGCCTCTGTCCAATCTTCATCTATTCTTGTGCTCCTACTCTCCTCCTCTCTCCTCCCTCCACTCTCGTTTCCTCTCTCACACACTCTCTGTCAGATTGTCCATAACAGTGAGTGTGTGTGACTGAGCTCATTTTGCGGGTGTAGAAGATGGTAAGTCCATTATTTTTTTCCTCCACGTTGGCTTCATTTTCCTGTGCCGATTGTGTATGTGTGTGTGTGTGTGTGTGTGTGTGTGCACATTTGTGCGTGAATGCGTTTGTGTGTGTGTGTGTGTGTGTGTGTGTGTGTGTGTGTGTGTGTGTGTGTGCAAATTTTGTTTTCAAACATATTAAATCTAGGCTTTTGATATTAAATAAGTAAGTATGCATGTTTAAATGTTTGTGTGTGTGTGTGTGTGTGTGTGTGTGTGTGTGTGTGTGTGAGCGAGCATGCATGCGCGCACACGAGCGTGTCATGCTGCCACTTGGTTTCTGCAGAGGGTGGATGAAGTGTTATGTAAAGGCAGATTATAGCATTCTTTTTTTTCTCTCATTCTTTTATTTTTCTTTATATATAATTCTTTATACCCTTGTCCCTAAGGGTTCATACTGAAGGCACCATAACTAAGTTACAAGAAAATTAGGTGTTGTTGTTTTTTTTATGTATTACTCCCAAACTCTGAAACCATATTTAATGATTAAGTAAGTAAAAAGAAAAAAAAAACAATTGTGTATTTGTTGAGTATGAACAAATCTGTAACACCCAACAGTCTCATTTACAGTTGAGTGTAAAAATGTGCGTCCTCTTAGGATCTCTAAAAAAAAAAAAAAAGTACTGGAGTTTAACAAATTTTCTACTCTCTTAGAAAAAAAAAAGTACACTACGGTATACATTTATATAAAAAAAAAAGAATTTAAGTAATACTGTACAAAAAAATTGTAAAACAAACTACAGCAACTATCTGTTTTGTTTTGTTGTTTTTTTATTTGTCTTTAGTCATCGTGTAGTGCAGTGCACATATTTTTCCACTCAGCTATAATTAAATTTCTTAAAGTGTCATGAGAGCTCAAAACATTTTTGTGTGTGGGCTCATTTATTAAATTAGAATGTGTTTATGTAATGGGCGAATGACTGATGGCCAGAATTACTTACTAAAATTCACCATTTTGTAGATGAACACTTTCCGTCTGAGACCATTCTCCAACCTGCATTTTATCACAACTGTATAAAGATTTCCGTTCAATCCAGCTCTATATCAGGGACATTTCAAACAGATTTATGAAGCTCTTTGACCTTGCATCCAAAGCTCCAGATGAGTAAATAACATGATTGAGTAGTATCACTAGTTAACGTTTTATATTTAACCATTAATAATTAATTCACAGCTCTTAAAAAGACTAATCAAATTAATGGCTTGTGCTCTGGCGGCACATCACATTTGGCCTTGAAATGGAGAATGAACATAGATTTCCCTTTCAATTCATTTTAAAGATTTTGTTCCATGGACACCTTGTCATCTTGATTACTTCTCTAATCATACCAGAAATTGTAGATACAGTTAAAAAAAAACTGTAGAAGTCAGTGAAAACCTTGTCCTTTCTGACCTCTCTATCTCTCACTAGTCTCTTGTCTGATGAGCTTCCTTCAGCCTCATAATTGACATAAATGCCTGTGACATGATAAGCTGCAACTCAGAATAAACTCTATTTATCATTAAGCTACGGGTTGTTGATGTTTCCCCAGCAGCTTCAGAACTCTGGACAGCTCCACAAGGAATCTCTGACACCCTAAACAAAACATGAATCGTTTTAAATCTCAGAGAGTAACATTTGGTGCAGTAAATGTGACTGATCAGTGTTTTGTTTCTGCGGAAGAAGGTAGCGACAGCTTGAGACCGTTCCAGCTGAACAGCTTGCGTGTTAGTGGTTGAGATGATTCCAAAGTCAGTGCGTTCGTGGTGTAAAAGCATTATTTACAGATTTACTCTGAAGCATTATTTACAGATTTGCCTGACAAACGTCCCTCTTGTTTTTTTTTTTTGTTCACTTCTGAATTACGTCGGCCTTATGGTGTCCTCTTAGGACATTTCTGCAAAAGTCGGGGTATGCCATGTCCAAGGGGTGTTCAGGTCAGAATTGGACTTGTGATGAAATGACTCGTGAATGAAGGCGTAAAAAAACAGAGCGATTGACATCCATCGAAGACTTCAAGCACGGTATGGTGATGACACTCATAATAACAGTAAAACATTTAAATGGTGCAAATGTTTTAAAGAAGACCATATGTCTGTGAATGACGATCCCGGCCGAGGTGGCTCAGAGCCCACTGCAGTCGTTCTCGTGAACATTCAGTGAGTGAAAATTGAAATTGAATTAAATTGAAAATCATCCAAGAAGAGATGCATCTGTCTGTGGGAACTGTACACACAATCCATCACCAACACCACTCTTCATGTTACAGGAAGTTGGCTAGGAGTTATTGGCACATCTCATGTACAATCCTGAACTCGCTCCAAGACATTTCCACATGTTTGGCCCAACTTTTTGGCGACTTAAAGGAGTTCCCGGGAGGCCAGCGTTTCAGACAGGAAACAGGCAGAAAACGTTCTCTATTTGTGCTAGTGAAGCGCTGGGATAAGTGCATCAGTGTAGCAGGGGATTATATAGAGAAATAAAAAGAGTCTTTACACTCTATAACCAGTGTTGGGGGATGTTACGTTTTAAATTAACTAATTACATTACAAAATTACTGTCTTTAAAAAGTAATCAGTTTCTGATAAAAGTAACTAGTTCGAGTACTTTTCCACTGCAGAAAATGAAAACTCCTTTGTGATTCCTCATGCATGTTGTTTTAGTCAAGACCTTTATAATTATTCTACCATTATCACTCAGCGAAGTTTGGCCCATAATCTGTTAACTACTAATACTTCTATCTCACCTACACGGTGCCCGTAAGTACGGATCATCATGATTCACCGCAAGTTTTGGCGCTGTGATTACATTTCCATCTTTCCGCGCATCGGTCCTCGCAAAGTCAAATCGCATAGGTGAGATAGGGTTATCACAGCAGGAATAACAGAGGAGGCAGGTTATCGGGGACGGGGCTTGAGGGATGACTTTCACACACACACACACACACACTAACGGATTTGGAATGACTGCTGTCTGGCTCCCGGATTCCATAAATTGTCTGAATAACGGATTAGATTTTTGAAAAAATAACTAAATAACTGAGTAACACATTACACCCAACATTGCTCATAACCGTGTTCTGTTATTCTGCAATCAAAAGTCCCAGTTTGAAGTGAACGGCCCTTATTTCTCTCCTGTTATCAGCATCTAAAAATCATGACTACTTTCTTGTTGTTGTTGATTTTATTGTAGTTACAAAGGCTTCCATGGTAGAGTAAAAACAGTTAGGTATAGAGTATTTGCTTGTTATCTAAGATTTCCAGGCTACAATAAAAAATTTTAAAAGGTGTTCAGGAATTTATGTAAACGCTGTCCCTTTAGATCTTTAGATGTCCTCTAATAAACTTGCAACTAGAACCGACTGCTTGTATAAGCCCTGTAAAGGAACTAGAGTGTGTAATATCTATAACAGGAATGGTTTTGGAGGCCTTCTCCTCCAAACACGACAAGTTGAGTTTTTACCAAAAACTTCTATTTTGGTTTTATCTGACCATATGACATTCTCCCAATCCTTTTCTGGAGTCTCCAAATGCTCTCTAGCAAACTTCAGATGGGCCTGGACATGTACTGGCTGAAGCAGGGGGACACGTCTGGCACTGCAGGATTTGAGTCGCTGGCGGCGCAGTGTGTTACTGATGGTAGCCTTTGTTACTTTGGTCCCAGCTCTCTGCAGGTCATTCACTAGGTCCC
>JAOVVA010000009.1:21484092-21495319 GCA_028565275.1 Leiocassis micropogon | reverse complement strand
GTGACCAAATACTTATTTTACTGAGGAATTTACCAATTAATTCATTAAAAATCCTACAATGTAATTTTCTGGATTTTATTCCTCTTATTTTGTTTCTCATAGTTGAGGTATACCTATGATGAACATTACAGTCCTCTCTCATCTTTTTAAGTGGGAGAACTTGTACAATTGGTGGCTGACTAAATACGTTTTTGCCCCACTGTAAATACAAATTAATTTTTTGATATCACTGCAATAGTGGATGTGTTCTTTTTTTTTCTCTCTTTTTTTTTTTACAAAATGGAGCATAATAGCTACATCCATGTATTATGTTCTTCATGTTTGTTGAATTCATTTTGTGTTACCTTATTTATCTTTCATGCTGATCATTGGTTTGAGTTAAGTGACTTGCTTATTAACATTTTTTCCTGATAGATTCATAAGATTTTAGCATTTCCAATACTCATGTAACAAAACCAATATATAAGACTATAAGATTGCAGTGCTTGATATTTTCTCATTTACATGCCATCATGTCTATATTTTGAATTATGTCATGGACAATAACAAAATTTCCATTACCTCAATAGATTTAAAATTATTTTTATTTATTTTAGTTCATTGGGTTGTGATTGAAGTGTAGGCTTTTGGCTTCAATTGAAATGGTTTAACAAAAGTATCACATAATTGTTTAGGAATTGCAGCCATGTTTAATAAAAGTCCTTCATTTTCACAGGCTCAAAAGTTTATTGGACAAACCAACATAATCTTCAACTGTAGGATTTTTTTTAATACTTGGATTTAAATCTTTTCCTGTCAATGACTGTCTAAAGTCTGTAATCCCATGGATTTTACCAAATGTTGAGTTTCCTCCCTTGAATGACTTTTACTGCAGCTGATTTTTTTGTGGGTTTTCAGTTTTGTCTTCAGTAAGTTAAAAGAAGCACAATCAGGTTGAGGTCAGGCAACCGGCTCTGCCCTTTAAAAACAGTCCATTTCTTTGCCTTGGGTTACAGTGTGTTAAAAGTCCATTATTTGTCTGTACTGTGCAGTGCTGTTCCATCAGTATTGGAGCATGGGTTTTGGGTGTATAACTCTAACACACTTTCGGATTTTGTCCTGTAACTTTAATTAGCTCCATGCCATAACACTGCCTCTACCAAGTTTGATCATGATATGGTACGCATTAAAGTGTGAGTAACATTCTGATAAAATTGGGAAAGCTTTTCTAAGTTTTTGTTCTTGAGTGTTACCAGTGGTTGGTATTTTGATGTATGTTTTTACATTCATTAAGGCAACACTTGATTGTAAATTTTCATAATGATATGCTACCTCCTTAAGAGTGTTCTTGGTTTGGTTAGATGTAAAAAGTTTTCTTCACCAAGTAAAAAATTCTACGATCATCCACTTAAAGTTCTCCTCCATGCCTTGTGGTGTTTTCAAGCCTGATAGTCCATTCCTTTAATGGTAAGATTGTGCCAAAATGTTTTATTTGGCCACTCAAAATTTCTGGTATCTTCTGATAGATTCGTTTTCTTAGACTAATGATAGACCTCCTTCATTTGCATCGATACGTCTTTGACTTGCATATTAAGACTTCCCATGAACATACATAACAAATGCAAATTCAATACTTGAAATCAATGTGTTTTATCTCCTTAATTTGTCATTAAATAATTATGAAACAAATCATTATACAAGTGACTGCTTATCATTCACTTGTCCAATCACTTTTGAACTTGTGATAATGGAGGGACTTTGTAATTGAATAAAAATAACAAATTCTTAAATGCCATAGCCATGCGCTCCATTCTGGGTGTACCCCTCCACATGGAGGCCCCTGGGATAGACTCCAGGCTTCTTGTAACCCTGTACAGGATAAGTGGTATAGTGAATGACTGAGTGAGAGTGGTTAATGCAATCATTTTTAAACCTCTTGAATTAATACCGAAGGTCTACTCTCCAATTACATCTTAAATGTTTCATTTCGAATCCATTGTGTACAAAGTAAATAATAAAAACTGTCAACGGACTTGATTGTATATACAGCATACATTTATTTAATTGGTCTCTTGCTTTTAGTTTGCAATGTATTACACTTGACGTGAAAGGCAAATACACCATCTACTTCTTAAATGCACTTTAATTTCAACCCCCAGGTTGTTTTCTGCTTGAGATGTTGACTAGACATTACACTTTGTTTTCCGTTAAATTCACTGAATATCTCCTCACGCTCTGCTAGCTGTCTGTTCTGTGAATGAATTGAGAAAAATGCAGTGTTCGGACACAGACCGAGCTTTGTAAATAGAAATCCAATCAAGTGGCACTGACTATGCCGTACAGTATTATTCTAACCAATCAGAGATTTGGGGGGGAAAGAGGCAATGGAGAGTAGAGCAGCAATACTTTTTACTTTTACTTAAGTAAAATTTGTGAAGAAGAAACGCTTCTCTTACTCGGCTATACTCGAACCCGGACCCTGGAGGTACAAGGTGACAGTGCTAATCACTAAGCCACCGTGCCACCTGTTGTGATGTTAGCTATTGTAACAAAAGAGTTGTGAGTATTGCTGACTGGAGCTGATACACGCTGCTCATATTGCCCTTTCATGTCCTCGTGTTGTGTTGTACAAGGCAAAGGATAGACGGTGACTTTTAATTATAACCATTGCTGATGAGCTAGCACATTACAACCATACTATTAGGGGCAAATTCTAAGTTTTGTGACTCCTCATTACTACTTGCGTTTACTTGAATATCCGCTCTTGCAAATAAAAGAATAATGTTTCATATTTTGACACCACCATAATAGAATTTTAGCTTTGCCGCAGCAACTGTAGCAACCGTTTGCTCTCCCACAAATTAGCTAACATTAGTTTTATCACTTGTTGCTCAGTGGTTAAGGCAATGAACTACAGTCTGGAAGGTCCCAGGTTCAAACTCCACTGCCACTAAGCTGTCACTGTTGGGCCCTTGAGCAAGGCCCTTACCCCTCAGATGTACAGTATAATGCCAAAAGAACACAAGTCGCTCTGGATAAGAGTGTCTGCCACCTGCCTAAATGTAAATGTCTGCCAAATGCCTAAGTGTAATTTGTGGGAGGTTTTGAAGGAGCATGGAAAAGTGCAGTTTATTTTTTGGCTGCTGAGTTCAAAAGTCAACAGTTTGTCCCCAGATTTTTCCCAGAATTACTCCCGCTTAAAGGCACCAACTCTAAATACAGACCAGGGAGCAGTTTGAGCAAACCCAGGACCAGTATTTTTTTAGTTGGATCAGAGATCAGGTTTTTGAAGGACATCCTGGCATAAAATAAATTTCCGACTTGACCAGAATTACAGAACTTTTTAGGGCAAATACTGCAATTTTATGTTTAAAATACTAAATTTTATATGACACACTTCATTAAGAATTTATTACTCCCAGTTCAACTTTATGAGAAATGATTTCATCCTCCATGTTTTTTTTTAACTCAGTTATATCATCCACTTTCTTGCAAAGGATAAATGTGTTTCTGTCTTTAGATTTAATCAAGATAAGAAGTTTTAGAAAACAGCTGTCCTTATTATGCCTACCTAGTCCGCCTCATTCCAAGTGAAGAACAAGAGTAGGGGTGGTACAGTACTTTCTGTTCTAGATGCTGGTTTATCAGATCTTGTGTTATCAGCTTACAAACTGCAATTAAGAGTTATTTTTAAATTATTTTGACGCTAAACATGGGCTTATTGTATAGTTTTATTTTAAACACATTGTTTTATTTAGCATTTAACAGTGCATTTAGATAAATAATATATAATATACAATATACTAATATACAATACTGCAAAATACAGATCTAAATTATTGGCACCTTTTTCTTTCATATAAAACATCCCAAGCCCCTTTATATTCGTATGTTTGCACATGTGGGCTGTCATCTTTAATTCAGGCCAAAGGTTTCAATAGGGTTAAAAAAAAAAAAAAAAAACCTTTGCAGTGCATAGTTTTTTTTTAATCCCCACAACTATTTCTTGTTTATGTAGTACCAATGATTGAGGGGTCATTGTCTTGTTGCATGTCAGTTTTTTTTGGCAAAACAATCCTGGTACATAGAATTTATGAATTTATTAAAGATCACAGGACCACCAAGTCCCCTAGCTGCAAAATAGCCCAAATGGGTATTCGGTGCTTATTCTTATCCAGAGTAAAACATTTTTTCAAACTTGTGATTTTAGTCCCATCTTAAAATAACAAAGTGGTGTTTTACAAATTATTACCCCTTCAACTTATTCTTTTTTTTGTTTGTTTTTTTGGATTTTTTCCTTATTTTCGACCCTAATTTAGTCATGTCCAATTCCTCCCCGTCACTAGGGGGCTCCCACATTAAGGCTACTACTACCATTCAGCCGGGAGGGCCGAAGACTATCACATGTTTCCTCCGAACCACGTGACGCCAGCCGACTGCATCTTTTCGAACTGCTCGCTAACGCACCGTTGGGAGTGGCGTAACACACTCGGAAGACAGCGCTATCCGCCCCTTCCGCTTGCGTGAGCTCACAGACGCCCCTGATTGGCTGTAGAGCCGTGATTAATGTGGGAGCACCAAGTATCTCTCATCCCTCCCTTCTGAGAGAGCTCGGCCAATCAGCTCTCTCTAGACCGCCGGCTGCGAGAGGTTACAGCATCACCCGGGAATCGAACCTTATTCTTTTTCTTTTTTTGTTTTTTATTTAACCATTGCCGGATTTGTTTGTGGAAAGCTTGTTGTTTTTTTCCTACGGTGATAGTTGATTTAATGTACTTGTATTTACATTACTGGAAAATAGGACATTACCAATAGAAATTAGGAGCAATAAAAAAAATAAATCAAGGATGACAGTTTGTTCACAATAATTTTACTCATTATAATATTTTTTGAGATGTCCCGATTTTTTTCCACAGTTTTGAGATGAAATATTCATTTTGATATTTAAAATGCCTTTGAGTTTTAAAGGATGCAGTTTATTTTATGCATTGTTTTTGTTAATTATTATGGTGGTGACTTTGTGTTTGCTGAGGAAAATGGCAGCAAAGAGCATGTTAAGCCATCTGTATTAAAGCATTGAAAGGCAGAAACAGCTTCCTGGAATGGCGCATGCTTTACTAGACCTACTGTGCCATAAATCAACCAGCCATAAAACTACTGAGAGAGACGATAAATTCTGAAATACAATGCTGCAATGGTCATTTTGGAACATTCTGCAACACTGAAAAACATGGCTGTCTTTTAAGCTTTAAACAGCCTTATATGAGGACTCATCTAATGCACTCCACTGAGGGAAATTCCACATTTTACACTCCGTTAGTTGACTTGTATGGCACTGATGCGGAGGCAAAATTGACAAATGTCACTACATTCATAAAATAATTCATTCATTCACTTATTTATTTATTCATTCATTCGTATTTATTCATATTCATTCATTATTCATTTAGCAACACAGGAAATAGCCTGACTGAGGCTTGGATCTATTATATAGTGATATTTAAATGTAAAAAATAACAGAAAAATTTGAAGTGAGCGAACAGAAGGAACATTAAGGAGATTTTGTAGGATCAGTCACATGTATTATTAACCAGTTTTACCAAGCAGGTGCTCATGATCATCAGTTTTATATGTAGGTTAAAATAAAGTCAGGTGCTCATGATCATCAGTTTTATATGTAGGTTAAAATAAAGTCAACTGAACAGAGACAGCTGTGTAAGACGCTTAAACCTGGCTGAGGAACAGCTACTGCTACTAAGGTGAGGTTGTGGAAGACAGTTTTATGTCATGCACCATGGCAAGACTGAGCACAGCAACAAGATCCGAGGTAGTTATACTGCATCAGGAGGGTCTTAAAGCGGACCTCTTGGTGAGGACCAGTGACAGTCGTCAGCCATGGTAACATAACGCATCAGATGAAAGACATTTCATGCTTGCTTTCCTTCGTTATCGAAAGATGTTCAGCAGTGCCATCGACAAGGAACTGGCAGAAACCACTGGGACCCAGGTACATCTATTTATTGTCTGGAGATTTCTGGCCAGAAGTGGTCTTTATGGAAGAATTGTATGGAAGAATTTATGGAAGAATTGTACCTACAATGCGGAACACGGCTAAGCGGCATGAAAACATAGGAACTCGGGTAAAGAAAAATGACAGCAGGTGCAAATGGATTTGGTCAGGAATAATGTGTCCTCAATGCTGAAAAACACTGGCAGATACTTATGATGGATAAGACACCATCAGGGAGGCTTTTGGTTTGACAAAAATTCATTCTGCAGCAGAACAATGACTCCAAACATACATCTTCAGTGTAGAGAAGAACAAGGAGGCCTGGAAGTGAACGTTTGGCCCCCAGATTTCAGAGCCCTGATCGAGTCTGTCTGGGATTACATGAAGAGACAGAAGGATTTGAGGGAGGCTAATTTCCACAGAAGATCTGTAGTTAGTTCTCAAAGATGTTTGGAACAACCTTCAGAAACTGTGTGCACATTTGGTACATAGAAAAATTGATGCCAATCCATGTTTTGAAGGCAAAGGGTGGCCACACTAAATACTGATTTGATTTGGATTTCTCTTCTGTTCATTTACTTTTTGTCAATTAATAAAAAATAAAATATTAACACTACTATGTATGTACTATTCCTACTATACTGCATCTATATATATATATATATACTACCAGTCAAAAGTTTGGACACACCTTATAATTAAAAATGTTTTTTTCATGATTTATGTTTTAATTATGATTTATATTTCATTCTCCATTGTAAAACAGTGACAGACAAAATATGCAACAGTCTCTTTGATATTGAGATGTGTCTGCTACCTCTGCTACTGTTGTAGTTGTTAGTTATTTAGCTAATGCTATATGTGTTATTTCATAGGTTTGAAAATATCCAGTATTGTTCTAGAATGTAGAAAATAAATCCAAACTTGTGTCCAAACTTTTTACTGGTACTGTATGTATGTATGTATGTATATGCAAACACACACCTGCATGCATTCTTATAGAGATATAAATCCATATATACTGTATATAAAATATATAGGATATATATGAGAGAGAGAAAGTTAGAGATATATATATTAGACAATCCCAATGTAATATGTGCTGCAGTCTGTGCAAACCCCAGCTAAAGTATTTTTTTGTGATTCACTATGAAAGCAGAAAAAGTGACAGAAAATGACTTTAGCTGGGTTTTCACAAACTGCGGCACATATTTGGATTGAAAAGAAAATATCAGCGAGTCACTCAAGTCTAATATTTTATATTTACCTTATTGTTGGGCAAATGTGTTTGTGGGCTTACTTTTAATAACTAATAACAGTGAAAGGATTTCAACATGTCATGATCACTTGTGTTTATTCTACTGTTAATCTGTAATGACATATTTAAATAGCACAGTGAGGAAATCTTATACTGTTATACATTATGCCATATTGTATACGAGTTATGGCAAAACTAAAGCGTGAATGCGTGATGTCACTTTTATGTTTGAAAAAATATTATGAGCCTAACCAGCCTAGACTCAGTAATTGAACCCTCACACTGTAGCTACAGTATTGAATGGTTGAAGGCAGATACTGACACCCGTGATAGCATGCCTGTTGTATAGATACCATACTGTGAATATTTTACATGTCGTTCCTCCTTTGAATGTGTTTAAATGTGTTTTGCTCCACTTTGCTTTGGCTTGTGTACAGTCAGTTAGTCCTTCAGGCCTGCAGGGGACGCTGTCTGTCTCAGTCTTGGCTTAGCTGGCTGCTCTGATTAATTGCTTATCTTCTTTCTCCCTTCCCTTGCTCCCTCCTTCCTTCCACTCAGGCGAGGCTCCCTTCCTCTTCCTCCACCCTAAGCATTGCTGAGGTACCCCTGCATGATCCGACGCATGCCTGTTTAAGCCCCTGTATTGCGGTTTTAACCCTCCGTCCTGCTGTTTTACTCATCTGTCTTTTACTTTCTATGTCACCAGCCTTCTCTTTCCATTGTTACTTCCGTACTTCTCATCGTCCTTTTTTTTTTATTTTATACCTCCACTTTCTGCTGTCATTATCTCTTTCTTATGTTACATCTCTACTGTCACATCTCTTTTCATTGGTTACCTCCATACTTTCTGCTGTCTTTATTCCTCCGTCTGTCACATGTCTTTCTTCTGTTACACCTCTACTCTCTGCTGCAGTGTCTATTTTCTTTATTCTTTCCTTCCTTCTGTTAAACCTCTACTTCCTCCTCTCATATCCCATGTCTCTGTTTTTTCTTCTGTTACACGCTTTCTTTCTGCTGCAGTGTCTCTTTCCTTTGTTACTTCCTTACTTCCTACTTTCCTTATTCCTTCCTTCTGTTACACCTCTATTTCCTTCCGTCACCTCTCTTTTTTCCTTTGTCACTTCCTTACTTCCTGCTCTTTTTAGTACCTCCTTCTGTCACATCTCTTTTCCTTTGTTACTTCCTTACATCCTGGTGTCTTCATTCCTTCCTTCTGTTACACGTCTACTGTCCTGCTGTCATCAACTCTTTCTGGTTACACTATCACATCTCTTTTCCGTCTCTACGTCCTGCTAGCGCCGTCTCTCTTTCTGTTTCCCCTTTACTTCCCTTTATCTTCATCTTTCTTTTATCTCCATACAGTTGTGTTACTAGTTCTTACTCCTGCTATACTCATCTGTTCTGCTGTGTTACTGGGTCTATCATCAGTTACACCTCTCTGTCATTTCATTTCATCATCCCTCTCTTCTGTTGCACCCCTTCATCGTGTTGTTTCACATCCCGCTTTGTCACCAGCTCCTCCTACTTTATGTACACCCTTCTACCGTCTCTTCTGTCGCGCCCCTCTGTCCTGTCCTACCACCAGCCTTTTCATCTGTGATATCTCTCTGATCGGGTTTCCTTCTGTTGCACTCCTCTGTCTTGCTGTGTCACTCCTCCATCCTGCATGTGTTCTTTTCTGTCACCCTCACTCCTCACTCTTCCACCTGTTGTGTCATCAACTCTCAATCCTTCTTTTACACCCCTCCATCAAGTCCCTCTTTAATTCTATTCTGTCACCAGGTCTTCCACCTGTTACATCCCACTGTCCTGTTGTGTGACCAGCCTTTCCATCTGTCCCATCTTCTGTTACACCTCAGTGTTCAGTAGCAACCTCTCCTTCCTTCTCCCATATCACACCACAAGTTTCACATTGCTTTTTCCTTTAGTTACATTCCATCCTAATAACATTGTTATTGTGTTGATTTATTTAACTTTACCATATTTCTGTTTCACCGTCCTGCCATCTGCCATCCCTCAATCCTGCTATTTATTCTGCTATATTGTTATTCTGCTATATTGTTATTTTGCCCCATTGTTTATATATATATATATATATATATATATACATTCTATTGAATCCTAGCTGCAACCGTTCCCACTGTGTCTTATGGTGCATGATCTGCTGAAAAGAAATGTCATTTAATTGTGTTATTTATATCTTTTCTGTATCTAGTTTCTAGTTTCTATAGGTGCCCTTTTTTTGCAGTCCTTTTTATGTAGATTTTATCCATTTGTTATCTCTTTATTTCATCATCTTTTCTTTTTTAAAGCAGTATTTCGAAAAGTTTTAAATGTATTACATCTGCAAATAAAAAAATGCAAAATGTTCAATTCAGATATGAATCTCATAAAAGGTCATCAAATGCACACGGCAGAGAGGAGTGTAGCAAATATCCTCTGAATGCAAAGGCTTATAAATGTGAAATCTAGGCCTATTATTATGTATTGACACCAAATGGTATCATTACTGCTACAAAACATATTTATTAGCAATATAAATTTTTAATGCTACAGTCAAATAGATTTTATACAGTGAAGCCGCGTCTTCGTTCACACAGAACTGCCTATTTAGCAGAAAATAACAATTTCACAGAAAGAAATTGTTCCCAGGCCGCTACACTAATCTGTACACAAGTTCTGTGCGCAAACGTTTAATTTGTGCAAAATTCACAAAATACATATGAAATATTGAACGTGTTTGTACTAAGGCATTTATGCATTAGCAAATCAAAATCCTGTTTAAAAAAAAAAAAAAGATCTAATGGTAATACATTAAATTCTTCAAACTTCCTTAGTTTGACCTGATTGAATAAAAACTGCTAAAAATAGAAGTCATTAATGTGTGCATTAACACATTATTTTTTATAAAAACTTAGAGATTGACAATTTCAAAAATTATACTGACAGCCCGAGATTATGCATACATTATATAATGAGGTATAATATAATAAGGTATCATTAAATTATATTAAACTATAATTAGAATTAGCAAGGGGTAGCATGGTGGTCGCCTTGCACCTCCAGGGTCCGCGTTCAATCCCCACCTCGGGGTCTGTAGGAGGAAACTGGAGATCCCGGAGGAAATCCACCAAGCACGAGGAGAACATGCAAACTCCGCTTGTTCTCCCCGTGCTTGGTGGGTTTCCTCCGGGTGCTCCGGTTTCCTCCCACAGTTCGAAGACGTGCAGATTAGACTAATTGGCGTTCTCAAATTTCCCATAGTGTGTGAATGTGAGTGTGTGTATGTGTATGTGTGTGTGCCCTGCGATGGATTGGTACCCCATCCAGTCTCCTGGGATAGGCTCCAGGCCCCCCGCGACCCTGCCCTGTATATAGAATAAAGTGGAATAGACGATCAGTGAGTGAGTGAGTGAGTGAGAGTCAGTAGAATTAGCAAGAATGGATACAAAGCAGTAAACCTAAAAAAAATGTAAAAAGCATTAATGAGAACAGGAAACAGTGACCATACTAGGAAGTGGAGAAGCATGTTTTATGTTCTAATTCTTAGTTTTCTAAAGTCTACATTGTTATTTCACATGGACGGATCATTTTCCATTCTTTTTTTTTTATTTCTTTCTTTTGAAATTTTTTTCCACTTTGAAGGCTCCAAGTGCAGCTGTAATTATTTTATTTTTCATTCTCGATGAGTGTGTGTACGTGTGTCTGCCTGCCTGCCTGAGTGCGAGTGTGCGTATGTGTGTATGTGTGTGTTACAGAGTGCTCTTGGGTATTAGTACTTGTGTAGTTTAGCATGCGTAAGAAAGACTGTGTGTGTGCATGCTCATATGTGAGTGTGTGTGGTGAGTGACTATCCTGTGGCTCCCTCCAGGCCTCTCGGAGAGAGTTCAGGGCCCATCTGGATGAGGTCATCACGCTCAAGTCAAGGTACTCTACCTTGGACCAGGTAAAGAGTTCCTCTCTTCTCCCTCCATTAGCAC
>JAOVVA010000009.1:21461859-21483787 GCA_028565275.1 Leiocassis micropogon | reverse complement strand
AAGACAGCATGCATGATGAGCAGAATGAGAATAATTGCCTTCGACAAAGTTACACCGCTTGGCTTACTTAGTCACAGCAAAACAGAGTAGCAATACTAGACCCAGAACATCTAACATAACACAGCCAAACAAGACAATAATCAACTAACAGCAATAATCGATAACCAGCACACAGAACAAGTTATACACAGCTAACAAAAAAACATTCAACATGGTGCAATAATCACATTTAAAGACAGAGACATTACCACAGATAATTACAGACCAGCTATGCTAAACACAGAGACGCTATCACAGCTAATAGCTAAGCATGCTGATGCTGATGGCTGTCGCTGCTAATTAAAGAGAACATGAAACAATGATGCCGCCACCCTGGCACTGTTGCCTCCCTTTTAGCTGTGTGTAAATATATATATATTATATATATATATATATTATATAGTCCCTGGTTCGATCCTGAGCTCTGGTTACCATCTGTAAGGAGTTTAACATGTTCTCCTCATGTATGCGTCAGTTTCCTCTCACCTCCCGAACACTTGCTGTAGGTGTGAATGAGTGTGTTGTGAATGAGTGTGGGTATGGTGCCATGTGATGGACTGGCATCCCATCTGGGGTCCATTCTCCTGGGACAGGCTCCAGATCCAACATGATCCTGATTAGGATCAAGCACTTCAAAGAATGAATGAATGATAGGCAGCACACAGAAATTGTTAATAATTTAATCTTTTCTTTGGATGTCCATAGTCACTCAATTATTGGAAAAAAAAAACATTGACGTTGGTTTTTATACATCTGCACAGAGTGTGTACAGTGTGTAAGTTTATATTGTGTTTATATGCTTATGTGTGCATTTTTCCTCTCTCTCTCTCTCTTTTCCTCTAACTTTCTCTCTCACACACAGACACACCATCTTTTGTCCCAAATAGTGGTCCTAATTTGTGTGGGCCTGTAAAGTCCACAAGGCTATAGCGTGTTCCATTTTTTTGTTACTTGAAAAGGACACACTATGAGGCAAAAAAGCACCCCTTTGGCGAAGACCACACTGATTCAGACTAACCCCAGGCTTGCTTTTTAAAAGTGTAGTCCATTAAAATCTTTTACATAATAGCTTATGGCAAAGAGTCACACAAATGCTTTCTAAAAATAGCACATATTCACTCATAGTGTCAGTTTCTCCGCAATACAATGTCTCATCTCATCAGTGATAAAACACATGAAGAATATCTGGACATCTTCAACGCAAGCTTCTTACTGATTTCCTTTCCCCAGATGTTTCTGCCACATATGGCAGCACTGTCACATTAGTCTATCATAATTGTCTCATAATTATGGTATCATAATTTAGCTATGTTTAGATGTATATCATGAAAATTATTTGTCAAATAGGATGGTTTCTTGGTTTGTCTGGCTATCTAGTAATCCTCCTACCTAGCTGTCATCATTCCCCCCATCAGCACTTTTATAAATAAAGTTATGTCTGTAGGTGGCATGGTGGCTTGGTGGTTAGCACCATCACCTCACCTTAGCCCCTTCACCT
Organism: Leiocassis micropogon; assembly: GCA_028565275.1. Taxonomy (NCBI): domain Eukaryota; kingdom Metazoa; phylum Chordata; class Actinopteri; order Siluriformes; family Bagridae; genus Leiocassis; species Leiocassis micropogon. The sequence goes on along the minus strand of JAOVVA010000009.1, from coordinate 21,482,250 downwards.
CACCAGTGTTCAGGGTTGGGGCTTTGAATCTCTCATGTGCGGAGTTTGCTTGGTAGGTTTCCTTTGGATTTTCCTCCCATGCATTGTAGGTTGATTGGCTTTTCCAAATTATCTCTAGTGTATTACTTGGTGTTGTGCCTTCCAATGAGTTGGCACCCCATACCAGGGCTGCCCTGTCCTGTGCTCTAGGTTCCCTGGGATAGGGACTGAGACCTGCAACCCTACACCGGATGAAGTTAATGGATAGGTGATAGATGGATGGAAATTATGGCCATGGACTCGATTCCTGATATGGTTAAATTTGTCGAGAGCAGAGAGTGACACCGTGGATATATAACATTAAGGCCAATGTGTTAAACATTGATTTAACTTTCCATTAAGCAGCATCAGGGTTATAACTTGTATAAAACAAAACCATAAAATAATGATTGAGTGCCGTTGATTAAAAAAATTAATCAACAGATTAAACCATTTTATTTGGGGAAGTTGCATTTACATAGCTGATTTAGACCAAAGTCAACGCTCACCTTCAAACATGCCATTAGGATGACAATGTGTGTTTGTACACTAGGCTGCAGATAACAGCTGGTTACATCTGGAAATATGATAAGGTCTTAAGAGCTGTCCCCTATGAGCTGCCATTATAGAGCCTCACATGATCAAGGTGTGGACTTAGAGGAAGACCACAGGGAGATCTCTTTCTCTTTCACTCTCTCTCTCACTCTCTCTCTCTTTTACTCTCTCTCTCTCTCTCCTTCTCTCTGCTCTTAAAGGATGCTAAACCTTTGGCTATAGCTTTTCATAGTTTAGTTAAAGAAGCATTTCTAAAATATTCATGTTAATAATTCATATAGATTTTTTTTCTTTTACTTAATACGTTCTAATTGTGAAACATTAAGCTCCCATGAGGATGCATGTGTGATTTTTCACAAAAAGTACTCAGTGATGACATTTTAAATATTCATGATTGTATAAGGTGATTTAACAGTTCATTACAGCAAAAGCAGCAGTGCAGTATAGTGTTATTATTCAGTGACATACCATTTACTGCAGGTTTATAACCAATAGAGGTATTATTAAAGTTCACAACCGCACAAAGATTTATGAAGATGGGTTTATATACTGTATGTGCTCATGTTGTTTTAATGAACAGTCAAGTACAAGCTTTAATTATATTTCTATTAGCTTTAATTTAATTAGGTTATAGTTTCAGTGAATATTTCTGTATGTGTGCATGTGTATGTCTGCATATGAGTGTATCTATATGTGTACGTATATACTGTGTTTGTGTGTGTGTGTGTGTGTGTGTGTTTTAGAGATTTGCTGAGCTTTCTTCATTCCGTTCTCTGCCCTCTTAATTCTGCGTCCATGTTCATATTTATTATAGATCTTTATTTATAGTCATCATCTGATGGTATACCATGAGACATGAATATCTATGAATTATCTTCTAATCAGTTAATTACTTGTAAATCTATCGCTTATAACTGCAAATCTATTAATTAAGTACAAAATAATCTGCGAAATAAAGCATGTCACAGGACTGCAACTGATAACCCTTTCAAGTCCTTTTTCTCAAAAGTAAGATATAAGTCTCGATAACAGTTTTGTCCGTTTATTAAAATAAAAAAATCTTTAGAAACTGACCAATAGTGACTGAAAAACACATTGATACTGAGATGTTCCCATGGGGAAGGCATTTATGAATATTAAATGATGGTACATTTTATCACTAGCAATAAATGTGACTTTAAAGGGTTACCAAGGAATTCGCAAAAAAAAAAATTAACATACAACTGTCTGTCTGAACGCGTTGTCTCGTATGTAAAAGTATTAATCAGTGAAGATTTAAACGTTATACAAGTGAATGCCTGCTTCAGCTGAACCTCCTCATGATCTGCTCGGTCACAGCATCATTCCCGTGCAGCTCCACCACCACCACCACCACCTCTCTCTCCCTCCCTCCCTCTCTTTCACTTCCTTGGCTTCATTTCTTCTCCTCTGGGAACTGTATTCGCAGGCGCTGCATATAGAACCTCATCTTGTTTGTGTTACAAACTGTTTTTCTCTACATATTTTATTCCGTATTAGCTAATAATGCATTCTCTGGGTTCTCCCTATGCCTACGGGCTTCCGAGTTTCCTCACAACCCTCAAGGTGGATTGGCTATCCTAAATTAACCATAAGTTTGAATGAGTGTGTGTTTGCGTGTCTGATGCCCTATAATGGAATGGCATACCATACGAGATAAATTCACACCTCTTACAGCATCCTGCAACCACTTCAAACTACTTGAGCAGGACAAAGTGGTTACTAAAGATTATGGCATTTTTCAGCAATTTTCCGACTTTTTGACTTCTTTGCATTAGCCCAGAGTTACGTGCTTGTTAATGAAATAAACATTACAAGAAATACAAGAAAATAAAATCCATTTATTCATAAACGACAGTAAGTATGTACCTTGCGAAAGCTACAAATGACATGACGGCTGAAACAACCAGTCGCCATCACAGAGTAGCTGAACGGAAACGTGTAAATGCCCAGCTCTCAAAGTCAAACATGCCACTGTAGACATCATTCATCAGGTTACGCTGAGCCAAATAGGAGTCAAGCATACAATCTCATGATCCATAATCAGAGAGGTAATCCGCAGAGTCCCCGGAGCACCTGTGTCGCTTGTGGATTTGTGTTTTTTTTGTGTTCACAATGATTGCTTTCTTACTGGAACACCTTGTAAGATGTCAATTCACTAATAGTGTTAATTACATTTGTTGTGTATTTTGAAATAAGCATTGTTATAGTAATCCATGTTCAGAAAGCTTGTCCTTTTCAGATAAGGCAGCTAAATAAATAAATAAACAAGCAGACAAAAATGAATGGAGACTATGACTTTCTGTTGTTTTACTGCCACCAGATACATTACAGAGTGATATTAAAAGCTCATGAGGATCTTCGTTTTGTTGCACCTGAAGTTGAAGTGCTGCCTAACTTGTTCTTCTTCCTCTGTCTATCTGTTTGTCTTTCTCTCAGTCTCTCTCTCTCTCTCTCTCGTTTTCTCACCCTCTGTCTCTCACTCTTTCCCTGGCACTCGTTGGCTGTGCTCTGTCTTTTGAGTTGCCTCACCTTTTGCATTGTGTCTTGCTTTGCCCTGGTTGCTTGGGACTGATGGACTGATGCTTGATGACTTTGTCTCCACTGTAGCTCCAGTGTAGGTTGGAGGTGCTTAAAGATGATCGAAGGAGCCATAGGACCTTCAGCTCTCGAGTAACTATCGCCACCCCTCACCAGGCCATATGCAATGCTCACTTGCTGTCTGTCTTGTCCATCTTTCTCTTTCTCTCTCTCTCTCTCTTTTAGTAGTGGGGTTTTCATCCACTTGTTTTTGTTGTTTTTTCATTAATCCGTTCATTGTTCACTTTTGTACTCTGTATAAGGTTAAGTGATGATGAGATTGAAACGGATTGTTTGTAATATGATTGTTTTAGGACCTGATATCGAAATGATGCCACAAAATAGAATTTAATGCTGTAAAGATTACACAAAACAATAATATCAACTATTATAACCAAACAGTCACCGGTATGACTGTGAATTGTTCAAATGGATGCAACACTAAAAAATATATATATATATATATTGTTGCTGCTTTATTTACTGTACATGATTTACGTGTGTAAGTGATATGTCAGTGGAACTTCTGTAATAACCAACAATATTAAGTCCTAATGTCTTCCAGTCGATCCATTGCTGTTCATTTATGGCTGGGGTCAGGAATACAGTAAAGAAGAGTTTTGTAATCCTTCTTGATGATCTTCAGTAGAACAGTAGCAATAGAAATAGACATTTTTCCTGTTTTTGGAAATAGCCTTTAAATCTCCCAAACATGTGGATGGAAACACCTCTTCCCTCTTCATTCTCTATGTGTGTGGAGGTCATGCTTTTTAGTTGCTTTCCGTCATTTTTTCCCCCTCATCTATCTCTATTCCTCCACACACACACACACACACACACACACACACACAAATACACAAACATACACAAGATGTTACCTACTTTTTAGTTGTTAGCCATTGTTTTGTTACCTGAATTATTCTCAGTTATCATATGTGCATGTATAAATGCTCTACAGTACCATCATATAAAGTAAGTGTTATTAAGATGATAAGATTTTTGCATGATTTTGGAGTCACACAGAGTACAAAGACAGGTCTCTGCTTTTAAATGATAACTATATTATCTCTATGTAGTCACGCATTCAAATGTCAACCATCATCAAGCCTAGTTTTGGTCAAAAACCCCCAAATTTAGGTCTGAATGAATAAATGTCTAACACACACTTGCTTGCGGATATCAGTCAGTGATGTCTTTCTGTCTGAAAACCGTTTTCTAGGCGAGAAATTTTCGACAATTTTTTTGTTGAAATTAATGAAGGTGGAATTATTATGATAAGCATTCGAGTTTTGTGATCTCCAGTACAAAAAAAAACAAAAAACAACGGAATAAGCAATATTCCTCCAGCATGTCTTGATCGATCGACGCTGGGGGTAAGGTGGACAGTGTGTAAAAAAAAAAAAGTTTTTTTTTTTATTATTATTTTACTCACATAAAACTATACTTCACAACAGTCTATTCCTCATCCTGCTTATTTCAGGCATCATCAAATGCACATCATTATTCTTTTCCTCTTTTTTTTTTGAGTTTACTCTTTTGTTGTTTTTTTCTTTAATGTCGCCATCACTCGCTTTATGGTCCTGGCTGTTTTGTGTTTATGCGACAGTAGTGCTGGTCTCTTCCTGTCCCTTCCTGTATTTCTTTTCTCAATCACTCTCTCTCTTTTTCTGTCTCTCTGTTTCTCATCTCTTGTCTTTTCCTCTTATTCCACTTCCTGTAGATACAGTGTGTCTGCTCTCTCGCTTCTTTCTTCACAGTATTTTCCCAGAGCCGCCTCACTCCACCCTTTCCTCCTCGCTGTCTCCCTCTCCATCTCTCCACGTCTTCGTTTTCGGGCTGTCTGGCAGAATCGGTGGCCCATATTAATCTCCAGAAAGGGTTTAGATCACAGTGACAGGACAAACTGCATGCACACGCTGTAACTCTTCCCCTTATCTAGCCCAAGCCAGCTGTGACAGGGTAGTTGCAGTGCTCTGGGATCGAAACGGTGCTGTACAATTTAGTGCTTTTGATAGAGCTCTAGGTCAGATAGAGGGCAAGGCGAGGAAGAGGAATGACTCTGGCTTCTTTTTAACAAGGCTGCATGTGGTTTATTAAGAAAGCAAAAAAAAATGATAGATATAGATTATTTACAAATCATAGTGTTTTAAGGCATGTTTTATAGACATGACATACAAGTAATGGTTAATTAGTGCCACATGAATATGATATATGAATAAGGAAAAGATGTATTACATGATATAAACCTCTCATTTTAGGTATTAGTATCGACATTACACATTGCATCCCCTGTTTGTTATCTAGGTGACATGTTAGCGGTTAACATCATTTTATGCACAACCACAACATTTAATCAAGTTATTGCCCACATGCCCACGTTTATCAGGACATGAAGTAGACCGGACCGGTATTATTGACAGTATGGAGGGTAAATTCCCTCTCAGCATGAAGCCAACATGTGACCTCGGCTGAATGTTTGAAATCATCTCAGCCCCCGTCGACCAACATTGTAACAAGACGTCATCTGTAAAAGTTTTTTGATTATGCCACACTTATTAAGGTAAATAATTAGACATAATTCGTTAATAATATGACCAGAAGATGCATCAGATAAAGAAAAAATAAGGAAAAATTTTTAGCAGAGCATCGCTGAATGCAACAAAGTAATAATACAAGTAAATAAAATTATCTTCATAAAATGACTCCTACATACAGTATACTGTTTATTCCAAAGGTACTTTTTTTGGCTCGTGTTCTCATAAGGCAGAAGCTGCATGATCAAGTTTTGAGGAAAGTTTGATGATGAAGGGCCAGGGATTGAATTACAAGTGCTTCCCTGGTGCAATATTTTGCGCTCCGAGAGAAATGTTTCTGCAGTGAAGAGCAGATTTCCTCTCTACTTCGTCAGTCAGAGCTATGCTAGCACATACGTAAAATAAGAATTATTACATGTTGATGTCAAGACAGAAGCATCGAACCGAAATGAAAACGTGATATGAAGACGCAATAATGTCTGGTTGAGCTTCAGAGTTTATAATCAGGTCCACAGGAATCAGTTCAGCTCTCTTTCAGAAAGCGCGTACGAGTGTGGAAGGAAGAAGGCAGCTTGCTTGGGAACGATGCGTGTTAGCGTAGTATGCTAATGATCGGCTGAGGATAATAAACCACTAGTGAGATAGAGTCTGAGCTGCTTGTCGATCTGATTTAGATGTTTCTTTTTGCTCATTGCTTCATTGTGCAGTAAATCTTGGCTCCATTTTCGTTTCCAAGCCACAAACCTGGATGACATCGATTCGGCTCCATGGTGTGACATGACATTATGACATTTCCATTTTTCTTCACAGTGTAGCCAACATCTCACTGAGTATTGTCATCTAAGACATGCTGTTTTCGAACTAACAGCATCTACCTCCTGCTTTGCCTCTTTCTCTCTGTCTTTCCCTAGGTGCAGTCACGATGCAGCAGCAAAGAAAATATCTTACGGGCGAGTAAGTGACTTATGTGTATGTGTTTGTATGCGTGTTTCAGTGTGTATACGGTCGACAATACAGGCTTAAGAAGGCTGATTTTGATATCAATGTACCCTTTCTAAAAATCACAAGTTGTTCTAATTAAAGTGGCAGTCTTAAATAATTACCTTTCCATATTTTCCTATGTCGTTATGGGCATATTATCCAATTTCGCCCCTTTCTAGCCTTTCTATGTCTATTCACAGTCTACAAACACACAATTTTTCTGAATTAACATCCCATACTGTGAGCAAAGCAACAATATCCAATAATTCAGAGCTCCCTCCAGGCTTCAGTGCAGAATATAAACAAATCATGCTGAGCAGCCATTTTCCCCCTCAAGATCATGGAAAGATGTGACAGACCCCAAGATCTGAGAGATGGCACTCACTACTGTATGCTGCAATCTACTGTACTCAGAGAGTTCCAAGTAAATGTAAAGTTTTACGTAAACATGTTTCAGTGCTTAAGCTTGGGAAAAAAATCAGTTCTCCAGTGTGAGGTTGTATTTGGTCTCTGAATTTAACATATTAATGACATATTAATGGTGGCATAGTGGCTAAGTATTTACCACTGTCACTGCGTATGGAGTTTGCATGTTCTCTCCGTGCTTGGTGGGTTTCTTCCCACAGTCCAAAGACATGCAGATTAGGGATTTGGGCATTGCCCGTAGTGTGTGAATGAGTGTGTGTGTGCCCTGCGATGGATTGGCACCGCATCCAGGGTGTTCCCCACCTCGTGCCCCAAGTCTCTTGGCATAGACTCCAGGACCCCCTGCGATCCTGTATACATGAAGTGGTATAGAGGATAAGTGAGTGAATGAGAACATTATTATTAAGATCATCTAGTAATGAATAACATGAAGTTATTAATTAGATATATGAAAAATAATATATGACAAAAATCTTAAGAAATTCTGATTAAGTACAATGGATTGCAGCATTAACCTTAAAGTGTGTTTTTTACTCTTATCATGTGGTTGTTTAATGTCTAAAGAATTGCTAGTAAAATCAAGAAACACCTTATACACTTGCTAGCCTAAAAGTAAATAATATGTAAAATATATATTTATTAAAATATAATGAAATATAATGAAATGAAATATAAACTCAGTACCTGTATGAATTCACTGTTTTTTCGCCTTTGTGGTTTGACTGTCCTTTCATCAGTACAAGAATTAAAGCAGCACTGGATGGAAATAACTTTTGTGACATTGCATAAGGTTGTCGAAAAAATGCTCTGCAAAAGCTTGCTGTAATCAGCTAAAGGTGGTGCAACAACTATTTTTGGCCAGGCAGTTTATAAAGGGGTTAACTTAAGGCATGAGCCAACAAGTGCAGATGGTAACAGATGATCAGGCCAGTGATTAGTATACTGGTCATGCTTAGTGGTTGGAACAGACGAGAGGGGAAATGAGGTTGCTGCTGAGGTTGTTACATAAATAGCCATTTTTTAATCTGTACTATTAGAAACATTTGTGCCTATTTCTTTAATTTCATTTGCATCATTTAATTTAATATGAAGCAATAAGGGGTGGCTCAAGACTTTTGCACAGGCATGTCTTAATATGGGAAGGCCGCATTCAGGACAGTAATGATATTAGACGTTCCACCTTTCCCGAAAGTTCCTAGAGAGTCCCGCATAGTAATATGAGTTGCTTGATGTTTGCAGATCATATATAATATATATGTATATGTATATTAATGATTCTGAGAGGGAGTAGGTTGTTTATGCTGTAATTTTACTCTAACAGCATCTGTTCATAGACATCTATGAACACACCAGAAGTAAACATGTTAATGTTGTCAGCAGTTTTGTTGCCTTGATTATTCAGTCTAAATCGAAAACCTATGCTTGACTGTTGGGGTGGGAATGTGTTTATGTATTAGTATATGTATTATCCTATGTGTGCGCAGGTCACAGTGCAGTGGACATCACCAAGGTGGCCCGGAGACACCGTATGTCCCCATTCCCACTAACCTCCATGGATAAAGCCTTCATCACTGTGCTGGAGATGACGCCAGTTCTGGGCACTGAGATTATTAACTACAGAGGTTAGCATACATGTATATCCACAGTACTGGCAAATACACACAGCACTGGTAGCACAGCTCTTCTTTACTAAACAGAAAGCCTCGAGTTCCATCTCTGTTAGTAAGACTTTAAGCAATACAACTTTTTACTTGTAGGTGCATCCATAAAAGTTGATAAAAGTGGCTGTGACATAACAGTACATAGTGCAAATGAACTAATTGCAACATATTATTTATTTGGTCGGAAAAGATCTGGTTTGTGTGTGTGTATGCTAGTCTGGGAAAATACTTCAGCTGGTAAAATTCCGACATTTGCAAAAATCGAGCACAAGTTATAAAATTTTTATGTATGTTTGCCTGAGGTGAAAAAAAAGAACTTTGCATATTTTAGGTATGGGAATCACAAGGGATCCCGAATCTAATATCACAATACCCAGGTGCTGATTCAGTTTGTTCTGAGATTATATAAGTACAGTATCATGATTTTATCAAATAAAAAAAATATCATATGTGCATGTATAATAATAAAAAACTACATTAATTCTAACAGATACCATAGGCAAAATAATACTTAAGTAAAAGTAGAAGGCCTCCATTTATAACTGTACTTAAGCAATAGTATATAGATACTCACCTTCAAATGTTTAACTATCAAAGGTATTGAGCTTGTATTAGCTCACAGTAGCCTGTTTGCCTCTCTCTCTCTCTCTCTCTCTCTGGTTCTCGACACTGGCTATACCGTTTCCACTTCTCATTTAAAACACCTGCTACATGATTAAGAGTTTCACAAAGGGAAGGCAAAGGGAAATAGTGATATTTCAACTGCTGTAACAGAACGCCATCCAGAAATGTAGTAAAGTTAAAAGTACAAATATTTGTTGTAGGATGTAGTGGAGTAAAAGTATCCACCAATAGAAATACTCAAGTAAAGTACAGATATGTGAAATGTGTACTTAAGTAGAGTAATATAGTAAATGTATTCAGTTACCTTCTACCTCTGCACCTGCAGGCAGACAGCCAAAGCAATGTAAGATTTTCATTTGGGGGGGGCTCTTTTTCATAATTATGCTAAAGTGATATTCGATAGATTTTCACAGACCACTACGCATATGCTTCTTACACTTATTGTATATCCAAAGTCATGTATATATTTTATATTTTTAAATATTTTTGAGAGAGCTGCAGGATCATGATCCTGCACACAGGGATTATTCTATGAACACCTACGCTCACCAGCAGAGAAAAGAGACACAATGTCAGCTATACTTAGCTTGTTCGTTACACACACATACAGTACACACAGATGCTCTTCACCCTGTCACCTGATCTGTATTTTTTGCTGATTTTCTTATATTGTTGATCTGAGCAGCATCTTTTCATGCATGATCGCCCGTAGCAACTTTGTGCTAATACCTTGATGTTGTTTGGTAAGGAAGTCTTTTGCCAAATTCAGTTTAATGTACCTGGCAGTTATGAGAATTCTTTTTTATATTTTCTTACGCTGCTGGTGACAAATCTCTCAGTGCTCCATCTGCCTTTCTGCTTTCCCATATCATATGTCATCATTTTTCCAATTAGCATATCTTTTCATAGAGCAGGTGAAAAATTGCTTGCGTCTCTGGCATGGTAACCATAGTAACAGCAATGTTATAATGCTGAAAAATTCAACTGAGGCAGAACAGCTACCAGCTGCCAAATCACAGCCAAGACAGTAGACCAGCTGGTACATTATTTAACATCTTCCTTATTGCTCAAGTAATTTCATCAACAATAGATTGAGATTTTTGATCTAATTTCTTTACTGTTGTGTAATTTTCAAAGGATGTAGCGTTAATAGCTGTCCTTCAGAAACAGTTTCCTTTTTCCTTTTAAAGGTCTGGTCTACCAACTTTAATGCAAACAGAAATAATGAATGTAAACAAAAAATAAAAGTTCACACTCATCCTAATTAGTTATGTAACATATTCCGTGTTCATATAATAAATTTCTGTAAAGGAATAACAGTTTGTTCTGCACAAATGTTCTGTTTTCGTACCATATATTTTTGCTAGTTAGCAAGCTAGTCATGCACCTGGGAATGTATTCATGCTAGCACTGTAGCTAGCTTCTTAGTCAATGTCATTTTATTTTCTTGGAAGTGCTGTAATATTGCTCAGGTAACTCTTTGATAGCAAGGATAAAACATTCCCTTATTTTTCCCACAAAAATGATTTTGACTGCACAATCTTTCAATGACAAAGCAATCTTTAAAAAATCAGAATTTAAATTTATATATAAAAAGGGCTGAAATCGACAGAAGTGAAATTACTTTTCAATAAACTTGTGTAAACACTTGTCATGGCTGTAGAAACAAGTGAGTTTATTCAAACAGAATACACCATTCTCAACACAGTTGAGAGATGTGGCTAAAAACATAAAAAGCTGCAGGTTTCTCCATATCCCCACATACAGTGCATCCGGAAAGAATTCACAGCGCATCACCTTTTCCACATTTTGAATTCTACACACAACACAATTCAACACACAACACCCCATAATGTCAACGTGAAAAAAGTTTACTTGACGTTTTTGCAAAATTTATTAAAAATAAAAAAACTGATAAATCACATGTACATAAGTATTCAAGCCATTTTAAGATCTCTCCAGAGATGTTCAATCGGATTCAAGTCTGGGCTCTGGCTGGGCCACTCAAGGACCTTCACAGAGTTGTCTTGAAGCCACTCCTTTGATATCTTGGCTGTGTGCTTAGGGTTGTTGTCCTGCTGAAAGATGAATCGTCGCCCCAGTCTGAGGTCAAGAGCGCTCTGGAGCAGGTTTTCATCCAGGATGTCTCTGTACATTCCTGCAGTCATCTTTCCCTTTATCCTGACTAGTCTCCCAGTTCCTGCCGCTGAAAAACATCCCCACAGCATGATGCTGCCACCACCATGCTTCACTGTAGGGCTGTGACATAACAATGTGGGAAAAGTGATGCGCTGTGAATACTTTCCGGATGCACTGTATATACACATATATTTAACCTGTCTTTTGATATCTATATTTTGTATATGTGTATATAAATATTGAACTTGATGACATCGCTTTAGAATAACTAAAAATGCATGTGTTTGCGTATTTTTCTTTATCAGATGGAATGGGCCGAGTTCTGGCTCAGGATGTTTATGCCAAAGACAACCTGCCTCCTTTCCCCGCCTCTGTGAAGGATGGCTACGCTGTGCGAGGTATGTGAGATACTCTATAAATAATAAATTAACCGATATTAATTAACAGTAATATTAATACAGTGACATTAAAATTACATAATATTAAAGGCCCAAGATCAACACTCTGATTTTACCTAAGTTAAACAGGCTGCTTTTAGTGGAATTAATGCCAGACACTCCATATGCATATTTTTAAGTGTAATTTTGTTATACGGTAAGGTTTTTGGTAAGAAGATCTTAATTGAAATGAAATTTCTGGTGTGAAAGAGCTTTGCCGCATTCCTGAGTTTTTTTTAATGGTTCTTGTCTTAAATAACTAACAAATTGGCTAAGCAGTAGTCATGAAATGTAAAAATGTACTTATGAATCATCTAGGACTCCCCTACAAATTGTGCCAAACCCGTGCTGAAGAACTGTCACGATTTACCTACCAGCTGTTACAAATTATCTACTATACTTACAATTTTTGTCAGCAGTAATCAAAAACTACTATACTTACAAAGTCTGTGAACCACTACAATCTACCTTCAAATAACTGCAAAGATGAAAGTAGAAATCTTTCAACGCCTAGGATTTTTCTTACACTGCAGCTTAGCATAAGCTTACCAAGTTACCATATTCTGACAAATTCCTAATAAAATTCCCAGACAGAAGCATTTTTATTTTGTACAATGTCAAGATTTTGGGATTACATTTGGGAATGGGGCAAATCTTTATAACAAGGAGAGGTAAAACTGTAAGTTGAATGGATTTGCAGCTTCTCAGTAACATGATAAGACATTCCACAATGTTAAACATTAACTGAATAAAACTGATGATGTGTCATTCTTTAGGAAATGACAAATTGTTAGATATAATAATATAAAAAATAATCAACCATGTGATTGTAAAGATCATCCACTTCACATTGCACCCTTCAGGCATTTATTACGTTCCTATAACAGTACACCCATATGATGATGATGATGATGATGATGATTTATTCCTCACATTCAGTAATAAGCACTCTTGACTCAAGCTGAGGTAATGTTTCCCTCTGTATGAAACTCCACTTTAACCCTGAAGACCCCAGAAGAGTCGTTTTGTTTCTTGTTTCTCTTCCCAGTAACTCATACTGCAGCAAGTTTTTTTTTTTTTTTTAGTTCCCTTCATACTGATATTACAGTGATTCATCAACACCCCTTTCTCTCTTCCTTTGCCTCTCTCTCTTTCACTCTCTCTCTCTCCTCTCAGTCACACTCAACTCTTGATGAGTGTGTGTTTGCCTCGCATTGCGACACTCCATGTTAATTGACGCTTCACTCCCTGTGTCACACCTCCATGTTCCCCATATCAGTCTTGTCTGCTGCAGAGTGCACTCAGGAAAAGCCTCTTGTTTGGATGAACGTCAGACAACTCACACTTTTATAGTAGAATTCCCTACAGACGGGAACATACAGACTGTTTCTTAAACTCTTAAAACTCTCTTAAATTTCTTTATGCTATAGCGTCATGTCGTGTAAATGGTGATCAGCTAGAAACCGAGGCTGAAAGCCCTGTGTCTACTCCTTTCAAAACATGATTCCAATTGTAGGTTTAAGCTTGAGTGTCTACAAAGAGTTGTTTGCTGGCCATATTCCTCTTCACCTGTATTTCAGTTATGCCTTCGTCTTGTGTAATTGTATGACTACAGATTAAACTATGGATATAAAGTACTGGGTTTACAAACGTGTCTTCGATTTTTTCTATTTATTTGGCGGCACGATGGTGTAGTGGTTACCACTGTTGCCTTGCACCTCCAGGGTCCCGTGTCTGTGTGTGTGGAGTTTGCATGGTGCCTGTGCTTGGTGGGTTTCCTCCGGGTATTCCAGTTTTCTCCCACAGTCCAAAGACATTCAGATGAGGCTGAATGGCATTCCCAAATTGCCCGTAGTTTGTAAATGAGCATGTGAATGTTGAACAGAGGTCCTACCGCGGTTGTGAAAAGGGGAATAAATACAATGGTCACCATTGGCCTCCACAGTCTCTAGGACTACAGAGGTTCCTAGATGGATGGATGGATTTTAATTTTTTCTTAATTTGGTCCAGGAAAATTCTCACCCACCAGTCAACTCTCTTGCTCTAAGACACCTTGATCCAGTCAAGTATGTTTATGAGCCACATGTGTGCAATTGGCTGCTGTCACTGATACTTACAGTACAGGATAGAGTGTATGCCCTTCCATCCACGGAGCACAGCTACTTTTATATTCTTCGAGTTGCAGCCGCATATGGCAGGAGCATTTCCGGGATTTGAAGTCGCAATCAATGGCTGATAAAGCGAACACTTTTCCGTTCAGCCACTCAGAAGTGTAGATTTGCTTTTCTCTTAAAAAATGATCTAGTAACTGGCATCATTGTAAAGCTTAAATTCACAGTCACTATTACAGTCTGTGCAGTGAGTTTTACTGTGTATGTGTCTGATTCTTACCTCTACAGCGGCTGATGGGCCTGGTGACCGCTTTATCATCGGCGAGTCTCAGGCAGGGGAGCAGGTGAATACACATACGTGCACACACGTTCATATACACACATAATGTGTATATACTGATTTCCACTTGCTATTTCCAGTGCGTCGTTCTGAAATATAAACATTGCATGAGTTTGAAGCATTGTGATTTAACCTGGAGCGGCAATCCAGGAACCCAGGACTATTTATGAATTTGTGTGTTTTCCCCACAGCCCACACATACAGTGATGCCAGGCCAGGTGATGAGGGTGACGACCGGGGCTCCAATCCCATGTGGAGCCGACGCTGTGGTGCAGGTGGAGGACACAGAGCTACTGAGAGAATCCGAGGACGTGAGTTTGCATAGCCACACTTAAAAACACAGTTTTTAAAAGTTTCTACTTTTTACTCCATCAGCAAAAGCATTGTATTTAGAGGTTTTTACTTAAATCCCCAAGGACATTAAGTGCCTGATTACTTCCCAATAAGGTTAAATTTGGTCAATAAGTTCCCTTTATTGTGACCTTTAATTGAAATTATGCGGCTCTACTACATTTTGCTGTTTTTCTTTTATCTTCATGCCATAAATTATGTCTTAAAATAGCATCTAGATTTTAAACCCTGTGGTCCAAACTAATGGTACACTAAAAAAAAATTACACATCACATTTAAAAAACTAAACTCTACTTCTGTAGTATTCCAATATGCATAAATAAATCTATAAGCCAGTACAATCTTATAAAAGCGAATATATTTGGTATAATGTAATAAGATGCTTATATAATAACACAAGATAGTTATAATGTTCTAAATGGACTAGTGCAAGAAATACATTATATTCAGTGCATTTTTTTCTGCAAACAATGAGCGCCATGTCATGCTTACATACACTTACTTAAGAAAAGAGCACACTATATTGTAACATTTATTAAGTAATTAACATACATAAATCTTGTACAGGAGTGTATTAGACATTTATTGCGGTAGATGAGTTGGCAGATTTTTATTTTTTTATTATAAGCACTTTTAAATTAGCCTAAATGCTTCATAATTGTTTGGGAACTGCTTAGTTACATAAAGTAAACTTTTTTCTATAAATTGTGTTGGACAAGCGATAAATACTTGCCGATCTTCTTTTAGAGTATGATAACAGATCCATACTTTTTTAAAGCAGACTAAGGCTTACAAGTTTTCCAGATGTATGTTTATAAGTGCTTTATTTTGGTTTTATGACCAATACAAGATTTAAGGGGCAGATTTTTAGGTCTCAGGGTGTTAAGGCTCTGAATTACGGATCGGAAGGTTGGTGGTTTGAGCCCCAGCTCCATCAGGTTGCTGCTGTTGGGCCCTTGAGATAAGGCCCTTAACCTTGTCTGCTTCAGGGGTGCTGTACTCTGCGCTCTGACCCCAGCCTTGACTAACAAGAAGATGAGATGTGCAAAGCACAAAGAATTTCACTGAGCAGTAATTTATATGTGACAAATAAAGGCTGAACTTAAGTTATATAAGCACTTTTCCACAAAGCAAACAAAAGTATTTATTTAGGTATTTTTAGCAATGGTAAGAAAACTGTGTATGGACATCCTGTGTATAGGATGAAAGCTAGTATGTGTGGGTCATTTGGTGTCGGTTATTAGTGCCATATTTAATATTTTTATATTTTGAAATATTTTGAAATAAACCACAGGTAATGTTTTAATATGTAGTTCAGTAAGCTTTTAATTATTGTCTGCATGCAGGGCACAGAGGAACTTGAAGTGCGCATTCTGGTGCAAGCACGTCCAGGACAGGATATCAGGTGAGAGAGAGAGAGAGAGAAAGAGAGAGACAGAGAGAGCTGTTTTCTGTCTGAAAGCATTGTAATCGCAGTTCAAATTAATATACGTTAGTAAATTTCTATCCTATGTATCATTTTAAATGCTCCCTCTGTGTATACTTGCTTTATTTAAAGGTATTTTTGTATTTCACCGTTTTTAAGAGAAAATTAAACCTGTGAATATTACATTTAGAATGTCCTTCATGTCAGCACATTTCATACTATGTGTAATATTTGCTTATTCAAATTTATCTCCTGGCCTGATGGATCCTGTATCATCGATCCCTATTTATTCCTTTATTCATTTCTTGGTATTAGAACAAAATTACACAACTGTTAGCTTAACAACAAAGCTAGCAACTAACCATTTAACTAGCAAATCAGCTTTAGCGGCTAGCAAGTTAGCAAGCTAAAAATTTTGTCTGACATTTATTCATTTCCTAGTTTACTAGTTCCTATTTACAGTCTGACATGCAGAAATGGATGTAAAATTATAACCGTGGGTTGTAAATTTATATAGCCACTACTAGAGATGAGGGAAATGTTTTATTTAAATTTTATTTTATTTTGTATGGCGATACGTGGATGGCGATACTGACTCCAAAATCTCCCAAAAAAATTTAAAACTATTTTTACATTTATAATAGAGAACTGGTCGCTTAACCAATGACCAGAATTGACTGGTTTTGATTGGCCATGACCTGTGATTGGCTCAAACCTACTCATTATACACACATACACAAGTTTCAAAAAACATATTATTGTTTTAATAATAACTAATTATTAATTAATCATTACATGTTTTTAAAGGTTTAAAATTACAACAAAAACATAGTTGCAAAAAAAAAAATCATAACACTTAATATAGAATTGCAATTTTAACCCTATCGGCACATAGGTATCATGATAATAACTTATCGGGAGGTGACAGGTTATTCACATCCCTAGCTACTACTATAGCTATTCTAACCATAAGATGGTGAAAAAAGAGCTTACCATTATCATAACAATTTGCTGAATTGTAAACAAACTCCACAGTTTGGTATACCATAATTGTTAAGCTTTTCATCAAACTCTTTTCTTGGCTAATGAATAGAATTATGGAGTTGCCTACACTGAGCTGTGATCCTGAGCTCAGATTAGGCTAAAATAAGGAGCTCACCGTGCAGCCGTTCAGTGCGTCAACTGTTTACCCAGAGAGCTACAGTCTCACTGCAACACATTGACATTGAGATACTTAGAAAGAAGGAAGCAAAAGGAAAGAAGGAGAGCGCAACATGTAACACCTCCATCCTCTATATTTCATGTGTGTCTCAGGCCCATTGGTCATGACATAAAACGTGGAGAGTGTGTGTTGGCCAAAGGCACTCATATGGGCCCATCGGAGATCGGCTTGCTGGCCACGGTGGGAGTCACAGAAGTGGAAGTGCACAAGTTCCCTGTGGTGGCTGTAATGTCCACAGGAAACGAGGTTAGAATTCACATATACATAGACATTCTGTAGACACACTGTACATACATGGGTTAGATTACAGAGATGAACTTCTGTGCTCTTTCTAATTCAGGAACTAACTTACTGTGCAAACTTTTTGCAACTTCAGACATAACCTAACAGTTAATCGAAATAGTATAATCACAGTCACTGGAGAAAATGGCAAGAGAACACTCCTAGACCAGACCAGTTTTTTTTTAAGTTTGTATGTAGTTAATCGTGTAACTATGTAACTATTTTCAGCTGCTGAACCCTGAGGACGATCTACACCCAGGGAAAATCCGTGACTCCAACCGCTCCACGCTGCTTGCCACTATTCAGGAGCATGGCTACCCCACCATTAACCTGGGCATCGTGGGAGACAAGTGAGGATCACTGCACCTTCATCTTATACCATATAAGCATGTGGAGACATGACCATGACACCTGCATTTCCCCATCCAGCCTCCATTCTTCTGAAAAGGCTTTCCACTATTAGATTTGATCATTAAACAAAGAGAATTTTTTTGAAAAAGTGTGTCCAAATATGTTTGGTCCTCTATAGTGCACGGAGATACATATCGGCATGATTATTACACATTGTGCACATGCCACATCTTAAAAGTTTTACAAGGTTATAGACCTAAAATTTTGACCACTTAGAGATTCTAAGAAACAAACCAACACAGATAAGTTTACACTAATAGTGTATAAATGCACAATTTAAAATTTCCTTTGCGTTACTTTTTTTAGTGTATCTTTCAGAGTTTCGATTGAAGCTAACACAAAAGTATTAACGCACTCTGATCACTATGCAGTTAGTTTGGGATTTGGTAACAGCTGCTGTGGTTTCCTGTCTCCTACCACAGCCCAGATGACCTCCTGAATGCCCTGAACGAGGGTATCAGCCGTGCCGATGTCATCATTACCTCAGGGGGCGTGTCCATGGGCGAGAAGGTAAGGACTTTCTTTAGGACTTTAAAAAAAAATTATTTAGTTAATCAGCTTACAGGTTTCTTTTTGGGGTTCAATAATGTAGTATGTTCAAAAAGCGATGCGTCTCTGCTCTGTTTGTGATGCACTCGCACCCTCACTATTTGTGCTTACCTAAACCCCCATCCCTAACTTTTACCCACTCATTGAAGTTAGGGTATTGTTAATTTTCGAAACATTGTGTACTAGAATTGCTTATTCATATAAATTATTCTTTTTGTCCTATTGTTTATTTTTCAGTGCCAGCTAGTCCATGCGTACCTTACTGTTGGAGATGTTGGAGTTTGCTAGTTCAAAGTTGACTTTTTAGACAATCACCTAGTTGGTATTCTATCAGTCTGTAAAGAAATCTTTAGCTTATTGGCACCATGCTGGTACTGTCTTCTCACACTTAGTTATAGGTACTCTAGTAAGTGGTAGCTCCTCAGGTTAAGGCTCAGAAGGTTGGCTGTTCAAGCCTCAGCTCCAACAAGTTGCCACAGCTGGGCCCTTGAGCAAAGCCCTTAACCCAGTCTGTCCAGGGGCGCTATATCATGGCTGACCCTGCACCCCGACCCTGGTTTCCAACAGTACTTAGTATATGTGTTTCTTTTTCAATGTATAGCAACGTATGTGACAAATAAAAGATTAACTTAACATCTCTGCGGTTAGAGGTTTGAATCTCATTTCCAGTCTGTGTGTCTGTCTGTCCAATCTGTCTAGGGTTAGGGGTTTGAGTCTGTGTGCCTGGAGTTTGCAGGAGAATCCAAAGGCATGCAGTGAGGCCTGATTGGCATTTCCAAATTGCTCATATTGTGTCATGAGGATGTCCCCTGTCTTGTGCCCTGAGTTCCCTTGGATTGGCTTCAGGTCCTCTATGATCCTACACAGGATAACAGATGATGGATGATATATGGATGGACTTCACTTCATCTTTATCCTGTTACATATTTTTATTTGTATGTTTCTAGTTGTTTCTTTATGTTATGTCTGAGTGAAGAACACTGATATTGTCCCTTCGTCTATAAGATGGATGTACAAATAAACTTCTGTGTCATGAGAAAAAGTCGATAAGAGTTGACCAGGATGTGATTAAAAACACTTTTGGAACAGAGAGCTGGTCTAAAATACACACCTAAAGTTTTAGCTCCATGCTGACATCTCGTGGCTCATTTTAGATGCAGGTGAATCTTTCCACATCAATGAGTGTAGTGATAAATAATGTATGACGTTCCTCCTTTGCCATATGGGGTTGTCTGGGGGTTTATAAGAACGTGTGTTTCGATCATCATTAATGTGGACCTATAATTGGCCTGTTTCCACAGGACTACCTGAAGCAGGTGTTGGATATTGACCTTCATGCTCAGATTCACTTTGGGCGTGTCTTTATGAAACCCGGGTGAGTGGGTGAATGAGTAGCCAATGCTTTGAAAAGCAGTTCTGAAAAGCAGCATTCTTATTTGTTTTTGTCCATTCTGTATAGTCTCCCTACAACATTTGCCACTTTGGACATGGACGGTACACGAAAGCTAATTTTTGCTCTACCAGGTAGGGATGGTGAGAGTTTTTGTTGGTATGTATTCATTAGGCTTAAGACAAATGTTTTAGTTTGTGTTCTGATTAATTTTGTCCTTCGTTGACTGTCTAAAGTTGTCATTGTCTTGTTTAGTGTCTGAGTGATCTTTTAGTGATTGTTCTTAGTTTAATTTATTTGGATGACTGACTAGATAATTGTATGTGTGGGTATATA
>JAOVVA010000009.1:21443330-21454923 GCA_028565275.1 Leiocassis micropogon | reverse complement strand
AAAACATGCTGATGAAAACAGCTTATTTAAGTGCTGAGAGCCTTTTTAACCTACTACACAAACCTGTACAGTAAAAAACACAAACCGTGTTGTACAGATCTACGTGACCAGCACTGCGGAGAAAACTTACCAAGCAAAGAGGAGACATTGCTGAACAAACTCTGTACAATAACATTTTCTGTAATGATATGAAACTGATGAGAGAGACTATGATAATAAAATCCTTGATCATTATATAAAAATGATTTGTACAGAGGTTTTTTCTAGAAAGTTGCTTCATAACATGTGCCGTTATGTTTTCGCTTGAAAAATGTTTTGTATTATGTGCCAGACTCGGAAAACTTGTGTAATGCTGTGTCAGGTCATTTAGTCCCAAACACCATTTTGGGGTGATTGTATTTTCTTTGTAAGCACACATTTAAGGAACTCTCCTCAGTCACTGGGGTTGAGAAAAGGAATGAATTCTAAGATCCATTTAATTCATGAAAAAAGTAATAAAAAAAATATTTCTTTTTGGATAAAAATACACTGAGCAAAAAAAAAAAAGGTTGTAAAAAAAAACCTGCTTATATTTTGTTGGAACACCTTTAGCTTTGATTACTTTGTGCATTTATGTGTTATTATTTCAGTTAGCCTATGCAACGTCATATCATTTATTTCCATCCAGAGTTGCATTTATTTTGACCAAGATCTTTTATTTATGACAGAAGAGTCAAATCAGCAAATCTTCTCCAGCACATCCTAAATGCTTCCAATGGGGTTATTGGTTATGCTCAGCACTCCAATTTTAGCCAATTCATGTGAGAAAATGATTCCTTGTGCCCCCAAAACCACTCTCTTACAATTTAAGCCCAATGAATCTTGGCGTAGTGGTCTTGGAATATAGACATGTCTATTGAGGTTGCCAGCTGACTTAATTTTTTGCCACATAACATTTCTGAGTCTAGACCTGACCATCTGAAGCAGCCCCAGATCATAATACTGCCTCCAGAGGCTTGTACAGTAGACATACATACAGTGGCTTAATGGGTGCATTGCTTCATACGCTTCCCTTCTTATCCTGGAACAGGGTAAATTTGGACTCTTTGGACCACTTGACATTTTTCCATTGCTCCAAAGTCCAGTCGTGATGGTCCCTAGCGAACTTAAGCCTTTTTTTCTGATAAACACTCATTAACAAATCGTTTTTATATGATCACACAATTGTTTAATCCTGTTCTTGTCACACTGTCCATGTGGAAAATGCTCTTAGTTTTACTCTTAGACATAGAGGTGATTTCTACAGTTGATTTTTATGATCAACCTTCACAAAGTGTTTAAGTGATCTCCAGTCACAGTCATTTGTGATTGTTTTTCTGACCACATTTTTTTCTGCCAGGTTTAAATAATGTGTTGGACAATTCCAGTAATTTTAATTAATATCTTCTTAGTTGTTTTCTTTGCTTAATGCAGGGCAATAATTTGACCCTTCTGAAACTTTAACATCTTTTTCCACGCCCACAGAAAAACATCTTCTGACATGGTTGTTTAAGAAAGAAATTATTCACTCCATCACTTTAGTTAGATGAATTGTTGCCCACTGAAAGATATTAATCATCGAAGTAATTATCCAACACAGGGCTTTTAAAAAACTTTATAGGTTTGAAACTAGCAAAACTATCTTAGCTTAGAACCGAGTTTGCTGTTGTGGATTTTATGAACCAGAAAAAAAAAGGTGTGGCATGTATTAGCAGATAACACCAAGGTAAAGTATTCCAGGAATACAACAAGCACCTTTCAGTAAGCATTCATGCAGTAAACGCTTAATACTTTATTTGAGATTATACAGTGCAAAACTACGTTATGTTCTAAAAATAAACCAGGAGACAGTAATGAGAGAATTTATGAAGGAACTTTTTGTTTATCAAAAGTAGTTTAATCTCTAAAAAGAACATTTAGCAGTGATTTATGTTTTACATAAAAGAAATTCAATTAAACTGCCTTTAAAACCTCTTTTACAAAGATCTTTGTCAATTAGTGTCAGAAGTTTATTTTATTTTATTCTTAGTGTAGTGCAAGTCATGTGTCAATGCAATTTCTCATGCTAATTACATAGAAACTACAGATGCAGTAAACAGATGTTAGGTTGTAAAACTCCAGACTATTTCTTTAATATGCAATTACTGCTGGTTAAATACGGTAAGTGCCAGGGATATAGTCCCTGTGGAATTGATTAAATAATGGAGATGTGAGGAAATACGCCAAACACTGTATAAATAAACACAGCAATAACGATCCAACTTACAACAAAGGTTCATGATGAACATCTACAATTTTTATTCCAAATAAATTTCACAGACAAGATTAGTTGGGATTATACAAGTATTTCAACACAGCAAGGGGCACCCTGATGAATTTTTCTGACATATCGAACATTGACATGACAGTGTGGTGCAATGAGCTGTAGGAATAACTATACACAGGGATTATTTCTGCCATAATCAATGATCTGGAGCTTCCAGTATAGAATCAGCTTTCTAATTTGCATTACAGTATATTTTACATATATAACATCCGTACATGATCGATGGACTTGGAATGGCATTTCAGGTAATCCCATACGGTCGTCAATGATGGATCACTCACACAGACTAGGAGAGTAAACCTTACAGAGAACACAGTCAGTCATTGCCGGCAGCATAAACCAACAATGTACATATATTTATACTTAATTTATAGCTACTATAATGTGAACATGCTTCATTTTATTATTTTTTTTACCCCAAACGACAAAACTGGAAACAAAATAAGTACCAACATATACACAAAACAGTGGATTTCTTTCCTTTCACAAATAATACCGTGCTTAGCCTGGTGAGCACGCAGAATAAATAGAGAGTGTACTGGAAGCTCGAACTTGGCTCATTCGAACAGCAGGTCCTCGTCTTTCTCCATGTCGACCATGTTGGTTGGTTCAGCGATGGGGCCGAGCTTGGCCAGACGCTTCGCCATCTCCTTCTCCGTCCTTTCCCTCAGCTGCTTCTTTTTCTCCTGGATCTTCTTCAACCTGGAGGAGTTGAAAAGCAGACGAAGATGTTAGACAGCGACATCTTGGATCACTTGGGTGACTAACTTTTAGTGGCGTTAATCAGCAGTAACACAACACCATTATATTGTTCGTTCTACAAAGGTGTTAGGGACAACACTGAGTACGGTTTATGATCATTAAAAATCTGGTACCCAATATTCGCAGGAAAAAAGTGTGAAAGAAAGTAAGAACACTTAAATTCTTTTAATTAGTTTATTGAAAGATTGGAGGCAGTTTATTAGATATTTATCTAAAAACAAACAATCTTAATAATGATACTGTCTGATTTTTTTCAATATAATATTACTTAACTGTATTACTTTTTCAGTCCCATTTTCATTATCAGAGAAAAAGTACTACATATTAGAGAAGGAAATCACCACTGCCCAACCGATACGATATTATCATGATACCTAAGTGCTGAGTCAACTTACGATATATATATTATATGAACGTATATAAATAAAAAAATTAAACTGATCTTGGAGTCAGTGTGGCAATACTGTACATCAACTGCCATCCAATGCCATAAATGTAACCGAATATACACCTCCCCCCCACTACATTTGCATGCTTATTTAGTCATACCTAGAACAAGACAATTTTAATTACTGTTGTCTGGTAAATAATTAGGTGCCACCCCTTAGTTGACTCTTGTCCCCTAATACCCACCCAAACATCACTGCTGAAAAACACATGACTCACCTGTAGAACTCTTCTCTTTCTCTCTCATCGAGTTCAGTGATGATGTAAGTGAGGGTTCGCTCAATCCTCGGAATAATCACTAAAAGGGAAAAGAGGAAGAACTCAACATTAATGCTTGTACAGTAACTCCTGTAGTGTTGAGTATTTAGCAATGTTTCATGCTGCAATATTAAGGTTAAGATTTGTGTGATCATCTCTCTTGCTAATCGATGTGAACAATCTTAACGGACAGGAAGTCCTAAAAGTGTCCTACACAGGTTATGTGGTTTACAACCCAGCCAACCCAGCCATGTTTATTACTTTAATTTCATCTTCATTCAACTGTCAGGGTCAAAATTTTGTCCTGAGCTGAGAGCGGGACAGACGTGTCTCTGACTCACCGTGCTCGATGGCATTGACACGGCGGTTGGTGATCTTGATGGCTTCATCCAAGGTGACGAAGGAGGTCTGTTAATTAAGTGATACAAAGACAAAGGTGAAATCACAAGAATTTGCTTTTTAAATTCTTTAAGAATAAAATTGAGGCTTTTGCATCCTTTTTTTTCCCCCTCAGAGTCACTTTACAGAACTTTTAGGAATATTACCTATTAATTTATTTTCCGGGTCAGGATTGTGCAGGTTTGCGCAGGTTTGCTCTCAAGTGTGCGGTCCGTATGACCGACATAAATGTAACATATACCATAAACGTGAGTGCCCCCTACCTGCAGGGAGGCTAATTCCACCAGCAGCTCCACGGCTTTAGCATAGTTCCTCTTCAGCCTGGACAACTGCTCTCCACCTCTCGCTAAACCGGTCAGCTCATAGCCTACACACACACAATCATACTGTTATTTTCTGCTACGTGTTACATGTTAAGTGCAGTCTGAGAGGGTTTAATGGCAATTTTCTCTACATTTACTTCCAATCAAAAGTTCCAAATAGAAACTGTGTGAAGTTGTTACATTTATACAATTTTTTGTTTTTTTAAACATGACTTACTGTCTCCCCCTTCCTGGTAGTGCTCAAACACAGGCAGAGTCACACCTGTGGTGAAACAGTGCAAAAGAAAAAATGTGAGCGTTAATGAAATAATCAGGTTTGCAGCACCAGGATTTTGTGTATATATTATCCAGATTATTATCCAGAATATTAATATGAGACAATTTTACATTTCATCAATAAATCCTTGCTATTATATAGGCTAGTAATCTATAAAAAAAAGAATCAAATAATTAATTTACTTGTTATACAAATTTTTATACTATACTTATTATAACTGTAGCAGTTAAATAAAAAATTAATATTTAATTTCCGTATTGTGAAATTTCCACAGTAGCAGCGTCAGGTATCCAAAGTGCTTGCTACCATGGTAACGAGGAAGTGACGTCTGCGCCGGTGACGCTGCAGAGCGTTTCGAACGGTGAAATTTTGTCTAGGGTTTTGTCGAAGTTCCCTTAACCTGACATTCCCTGCACAGGGAGAAGGGAGTAGGGAGCGCACTTTAAAGTACACTGTGGAACGGAACGCAGCCATTTATAACGTGGACTGTGACCCGTCACAAGAGGGTAGTGTTTTGTGTGATGCGACAGTTCCATCACAAGAACAGCCTTCGTGAGAAAATTATATCTTACATACAGTATAGAAAATCTAAATCTGCCCAACACTTAGTTTAAAAGTTTTACATTTAAACATTTTGGAGTAAAAGATCCAAAAGAAATCTTCCTTTTGGTCACTAAGGCTAATAATAGGTTTAGATATTAGTGTAAAAATATACTATGGTATTAACTCTTCATTAGATTTGAAAAATAAATATTTTGTCAAAAGGCTCTGCCTCATATCATGACATGTTTTACTATACAAAAAAAGCAAGAGGCTGATTGTTTTTTTGGTTTTTTTGCCAGTTAAAAGATTAAGATTAATTAGCTGCAGTAACCATTGTGCCAGTATATAAAAAAACAAATATAAAAAAAGCATGTATTTATTCTAGTGACAAGTAACATTTTACACTACATTAAACAAACCTGCAACATTGTCCTTCTTTGCCCTGACCTTCACCTGGGCCTTGTTCACATTCTGGATGACTGTAGTGCTAAAGAAACAACATACTCACAGTTAAGATCGAGAGAAACAATAACAAACGCTTTCACATACACACAGCAATAGCATTCATGTACACTTCTCTGTTCATACCTAAAGTCACCAGCAGCAAATTTGGCTTCAGCTAAGGAGAAAGCTGCTTCTCTCATCACTTCCCCCATAAGCGTCTTAGTCTGAAATCAACAGGAGACACTGGTTAACCAACCTAATGCTTCACAAGCTCACTGGAAAGAATCCAACGCTACTGCCATAATAAAAAGCTGCACGAATCATCCCCACAGAAATACGTCGGAATCTGTCATATAGCTCAGTAGAAATCAAGAAAAAAAACTTACAAAGCTGCTGGTCATCCTACCTCAATGATTTTCCTCAGAATCTGCCGGAAGCGCATGGACAGAGCGTCCGCTTTCTTCTTCAACAGGTTGCGCCCGGTCTGAGCTCCTTTCAGACGTGCCTTCATGATGGTCTGTGCCCTGAAAGAAAAGTCCTATTTAAACCTCACTTCCTGTTATTGCTTATTTTTAGGTCTGGCTAAATTGCATCACATCTCTCCGGTTAGCCTAATATTTTTTTTCAGGATTTCAATAAGACAGACTTTCTTTTATTTTTAATGAAGTCTTGAAAAATAGTTATTCAGGCTTCTTGAAAGTAGGGCAGGGGTAGCTCTGTGGTTAAGGTGTTAGACTAATGATGAGGAGGGCCCCGGTTTGAGCCCTGATGCCGCCGGGCTGCCACTGTTAGACCCTTGAGCAAGGTCCTTTACCCAAAAGTGCAATCAGGCGTCGAGCTGCCAAAGTGACCCCATAAATACCTGCCACAGAAAGAACAGATATACCTCCAGTGTGGAGATTATCCATCACCCGATATGCTAGGTGTCCCGTGAACTGACCCTACCACAAACACCCCCCCCCCCCCCCCCCCAATCTTGAAGGTATCTCATTTTCAGTCCAGTCCCAGAATGTTTTGTCTCTGTTAAAGCCACACAATGACCTATGAATCATTCAAGCATAAAAAAAAACATTTTAACTTAAGGCATGAACCAGTGAGAAACAAGCACAGATGATGATAGGTGATCAGACGGGTGATTAGTATACTGGTGATTCTGAATGCTGAGTGGTTGGAGCAGAAGAGAGGGGAAATAAGCTTGCTGCTGATGTTGTTACAATTAGAAAATTGTTTCTTTCTACATCATTTTAATTTAATATGAAGAAATGAGGCTGGCTCAAGACTTTAGCACAGTATTGTACACTTCAGATTAGACTCCAGTCGCTGCTGAAGCTTTTCCTCTCAGGCTGCTGCAGGAAGCTCAAATCACATGAGCCTGAATCAGACTTCTGCTTTCATTGGGATCATTTAAATCAAGATCATCTTTAAATCAAACCTCAACACATCTCCATAACTAAACTATGCTATAAACAATGTGCTCAAATACACAATTAAGGGGGATCAGTTTTAAATGAAAGAATTATTTTTATATGAAAAGCTGTGTGTATATATCATTCACTACACCTCTGTCATATGGCACTCTTAATACACTGCAGGATGTTGGGGAACATAACACAGATATTAAACTGTTAAACATTCTGCTAATCTGATAAATTAATCAGCCAACTAACAAACATATACAGCATTTAAGATCTGGTTAAAACACTGTACAGTACTGTAAGTTTTATCAGAGACATTGGTTATTATTGGATAATATTCTGCTCTGACACTGAATGAAGGTCAGATTGTCTGAAAACGTTCCAGACTGTCGTAAAAATATATAATTATACTATACTGGTATTTGATTTGATTTCTCCTCGCGCTAGCTAACCTCTTAACCTCCTAGCTTAGCTACTCACATTCTCGAAGGAAAAATATCGATCCGGTCTTTGCCCGACATCGTTGCCTTTTGTTGAGGATAATTTTAAATATACTTGACGTCGCAGAATTCCTCCGATATAACTCTTCCCAAGGATTTATGCTGTTATATTACTGACATTAGGATTGTCAAAGCGGCTCTAGGATGCTCTGTGTCGTCGCAGGCAGCGGCCGCGCTCTAAACACGCCTCGCGGAGATGTTCAGTGGACTTTAAAGGGCGCACAATGGCCGTTATTCCTCACCCTAGGTAGTGCACCTACGTAGGGAGCTAATAGCTATTTGACATACAAAGAGTCAAAAAAGCAGTCAAGCAGCTGACTGAGGGTATATAGTCATGTGATTCCTTGACACAACCGGAAAATGGCGCCGCCTAGCGGATAGGAGAAAAGATGCGCTTAAAAGGTTGTACAGCAGTGACAAAAACTTTTGAGATTGTGTTAAGTCCTGTGTTTTACCAGCAATAAAGCATTCTGAGGCTATTCATGTGTTAGGTTGCGTTCACTCACAGTTTTGCCTATGAATAAAAAATAGGACAAAAACCTCCTCCAAGGGCAGTTTGGTGACGAACAATACTTTTTCCAGCACGATGGACCACCTTGCCATAAGGAAAAAGTGATAAATATGTGGCCAAAAGACCAAAACATAGAAATTTGGAAATTCATGGCTTGGTCAATCCTCAAAAAGCGGGTGGATATAGAAAAACCCACAAATTCTGACAAACTCCAAGCACTGATTATGCAAGAATGGAATGCCATCAGTCAGGATGTGGCCCAGAAGTTGACTGACAGCGAAATGCAGAGGTCTTGAAAAAGAAGGGTCAACACTGCAAATATTGATTCTCTGCATAAACTTATTGTAATTGTCAATAAAAAGCTTTTGACACTTATGACATGCTTGTAATTATACTTACCAAAATAACATCTGACAAAAAAGATATTATAATATTAATGTTAATATTTGTGTATAATATATGTTTTATATATTGTGTAATATAATATATGTTAATATTTGTATTATGCTTTTGGCCACGGTTGAATAGCCATTTAATTTCACCTTTAGGATAGTGGCTTGTTAATTATGAAAAATTCTATTAGTAGTAGTAGTGGTAGTGGTAGGAGTAATAGTATTTTTTACATGGTTTCGTCCTTTCCATAAGTACTTGTGAATGTTTTGGTTTGTACTTTTGTCTGCACTGTTGCAGAACTAGGATTAATATAGATTTATTTTGCACCGTATTATCTTATCTTATCTTGGTAGTAGTTTTTTTTTTTTCTTGTTTTTTCGTCGTATGCACATCATTTAGAAACGCCTCAAACACTCATTTTTACAAATAATACTTCTACGCCATTCATTAGATTAGTTTTAATCAACAATATTTTATTTCTCAACTTTAAAACTGGTGAAGCAGGCAATATGACAACTAAAACGTGGCCGGGCAGATCACAGCGCACGCGCACAAGAAAGAGACTTTTATTATGACGTGTCGCACGCATGTCGGCCATATTGAGAAACTCGTTGTTTCGGCTTTCCCGGCTTCCTTGCTAACTCATGACTACGAAGCTAGTCCTTATCATAAGACATATATTACAGCGTGATTCTTCATTTAAAGAGTACATTTCTAATAACATCGCCGTTCAGGTAATGATGGATTTTATCGCTGTTCTGTTACAGTTGTGTGTGATTTGCGGTGTTAAACTGAGCGGGTTATTCGGCATTAGCTGGCTAAAACTCGAGCCGCTTTCTTGCTGCATGTGGCGGCGTGGAGCTCCGAGCAGCAGCAGCGGTGGTTCCGAGAAGCTCTTCCACAATCCTGACATTGTAGTGTCTCCTGCTGCTCTAACCCACATTACCTGATCCATTAATACGCAGCCCTTTTATGATCTAACCTGTGTATGAGAGGCAGGTTATGATGTCTGTG
This sequence comes from Leiocassis micropogon, assembly GCA_028565275.1. Taxonomy (NCBI): domain Eukaryota; kingdom Metazoa; phylum Chordata; class Actinopteri; order Siluriformes; family Bagridae; genus Leiocassis; species Leiocassis micropogon. Next base: position 21,445,293 of record JAOVVA010000009.1, on the reverse strand, counting down.
TATTGAGTTACAGTTTGGATGAATTTTAGATTATTGCACAGATCAGATATTGTTTAACATGATATATTTATTGTATATTGGTATATTAAAAGAGCTAACTCCACTTTAACACGTATTTTAACCCCATTTACTTTCAGGGTGTAGTGGAGTGTCGTTCACGCGCGAGTCGACTCTCTGAAGTGGTGTTCACGCGCGAATCGACACATTGATCCGATTCATTTGAATGACCGTTACGAGCCGACTCGCTTACTCGAAGAAACGTAGAAAAGCAGTTTTTAGGTTGGTTTGGCTCGTTTCTGTGTGTGTTTATGTATTATTGCTAAAACATCTAGTTTTGTCTTAAGGAATGAAAAGGGTGTTATAGCGATTGATTCTTTAATACAGTGACCGAAATGAATTCAGTGAAATTTTCCTAAAGAAATGATTACGGCTTCTTCTTCTTTTTTCTTCTTCGTTTATAGAAGTAAAATAATCCATTGTACACTGTTATGTTGTTAATCAGACGTTTTAGAATTTATTAAACTGTTCATGCGACATGGGTGAGTTTGGGATCCGAAAGAGTCGGCTCTTATTCGGTGAGCCGATTCGATTGAAGTGACTCGTGTTTCACTAGAAGAATTCGTAGAGATTAGCTGATTCAGGTGTGTTAGAGCAGGAAACACTAAACTGCACAGAAATATGATTTCGCAGTAGAGTTAGGAAACGTTAGTGTGATGTAACACCAGCTTACAAGTGCAGTAGTCTTTGCTTAATGGTCTTACTTGTATAAATAACCCGAGAAGACAGTTACAGCATGAGACTAAGTCTTTCCCTGAGTTTAAACCTACCCTGTATGGACAAAAGTATTTGGCCAAACTTGTTCAATATTGAATTCACATGTTTCAGTCAACGATTTAATTTCACTTAACAACTTAAGTTAACGAGTTAATTTCACACACATATTGAGCAGATGAGAAAACCTTTTCAGAAAACTGAATCCAGATCTGGATTTGCTGTACAAAAGTCTTGAGCCAGCCCTTGTTTCTTTATATGAAATTAAATAAAGTAGAATAAATCAAAGAAACAGGAACAAATATTTTACTGTGGCGTGCCCAAAGATATAAAAAATTGGTTGTTTATGTAACAACCTCAGCAGCAATCTCATTTCCCTCTCATCTGTTCTAACCGTTCAGCATCACCAGTATACTAATCGTCTGATCATCCCTCATCATCTGCGCCTGTTTCCCATTGGTTCATGCCCTAATGTTGAATGATTTAAAAAATATATATATATATTTATGCTTGAATGAGTCATAGGTCACCGTGTGGCTTAACAAACCAAAAACGTATATGCCTCTGAAACTGTCAAGTTCAGGGACAGGACTGAAAATGGAGGACAAAAAGTCCTTTAGGAAGCCTGGAAAACTATTCCTCAAGACTACTTAGAAAAATAAATACAAGAAAGTCTGGCTTGAAATTCAGGACGCAAAATATAAAGAGATGAGCAGTAGTTCAAGCCTTTTGCACAGTACTCTGTGTGTGTGTATGTGTGTGTGAGTGAAGGGAGTAACCTCTTAACAGATTATTTACAAACATATGTGCCAGATAACACCGTTCAACTGCAGTATGGTTTTTTTGGACAATTAGTTATGGGACTTTGCTGTAAAACAAGTCAAAGGAAGAAGTCATCTTCCTTCTTTTCTTCGCCGATGCCTACACAGTCAGTCGACTCCTCTCTTTAAGCTTCATTACATCATGTCTTGCAAGAAGGCAGCTGTGTGATGAAGACATTCATTAAGATAAGCTGTGTTCTATATACGTGTGAAAAATCTGTGCGTTAACTTTAATCAAAGCAGGACAAAATTGGATTGTCTGATTTTGGGTTAATGAATGTATTTGATGTATTCCCTACACTCTTAACCCGGATTTTGTCTAAACCAAAAAATGTAAGCAGTCATTACGTATTCTTTATTGTTTTTTAAAA
>JAOVVA010000009.1:21415665-21443230 GCA_028565275.1 Leiocassis micropogon | reverse complement strand
AGAACATGTAGATAATATTACCAGGATAGCATTCTTTCACCTCAGAAATATTGCCAAGATAAGAAATATATTGTCACTGAACGATGCAGAAAAACTAGTTCTTTAGGTTGGATTATTGTAACGCCTTACTGTCTGGTCGTTCAACAAGGTGCATAAACAAGCTTCAGTTAGTCCAGAATGCAGCAGTGAGAGTTCTCACTAGAACCAGCCAAAGCATTTTTGTAAATAGATTTGCCTTAGGTAAAGGAGCAGGTCTGGGGGACTTATGGACGTAGAGTATTACGGTGAACTGGTATGTTTAGATGCTGTCTTCCCCACTCTCATTGATCACTCAGGTTTGCACTAAATATACATTTACATTATACATTGTTTGACTGTAATCATACCTAACTGCAATCTCTCCTTCTCTTCTGCTCTCTCCTCTTATCTCTCTTCTCCTCTCTCTCTCCCTCTCTCTCTTTCCCTCTACCTGTCTCTCTGTCAAGCTCCTGAGCTGCCAGTGATCCAGACCGCCTCTACCCCCTGGAGTTGTCTGACTCATTCTGATGTCCTGCTTCTGGTTGGAGATCTCGTCACATGGATTCCCCGTGTGTCTCTTTGGGATGCGTCCGGTGTCTGGGGAGGGTTTCACTCTACCAAGAAGACAGTTCTGGCCTCGACTGGTGTTGACAGCTGTTTTTCTGAGGACCTGTGACTTCAGTCGCTCGGTAGTTCATGACTGGAGTTTCCTACAGTCTACCTGAGCCTCCAATAATGAACTGGACTCCATTTTAACTTAAACACATCTTCTGTTATTCTGAACTTCCAGTTTCACACAGTATGATGCAGATCAATCCCTGCTATCTGCAGATCAATCCCTGCTATCACCCAAATAAGGAAGGGTTCTGTTGAGTCTGGTTCTCTCAAGGTTTCTTCCTATTACCATCTCAGGGAGTTTTTCCTTGCCACCGTCGCTGTTGTCCTCGGCTTGCTCATCAGGGATTCTTATCATTTTGATTCATATACGTTCACATCTTATACAAACTTAAATAATTCTTTTGATTGTGTAAAGCTGCATTGCGACAATGTCAATTGTTAAAAGCGGTATACAAATAAAATTGAATTGAAATTGAATTCCCTACAACGTTTCAACATATTGCCTTAGAACACATTTTGAATATATTTGCTGACAAGAAATGGAGTGATTTTTTAAAGATTGTAATGTTTCATTTGATCTGTACTTGAGCTTATAAGCTTATTATGCTCATACCTCTTTATGCAGTCAGTAGGCACACACACTCGAAATGAGACAATTTAAACATAAAAGTGGAAGTGTATTCTCGTCTTTAATAGAAAAGGAAAAGAAAGAAAAGAGAAAAAAGGGAGTTTTGCAGAAGTATGAATCATTCCCATTTTTCTTTTAAAAGCAGGAAACAAAAGTTTGCAGAATGATAAATATAATGGAACGGTCAGAAGATAATTAGTTGAGCTTAACAGTGATTTGCCATGAGAAACATTCCACGTAAGAGGGAAATTATCTCTACCCTGCCTTGAATAAGGTGGCCCGGTGGCTTATTGGTTTGTACTGTGGCCTTGCACCACTAAGTCCTGGATGCAATTCCTGCATCGGGTCTGTGTGCATGGAATTGTCATGTTCTCCCCGTACTCGGTGGGTTTGCTCCGGGTACTCCAGTTTCCTTCCACAATCCAAAGACATGCAGTTTAGGCTAATTGGCGTTCCCAAATTTGCCTGTACGTGTGAATGTGCATGTGAATGTTGGCAGGAGGTCCTACTACGGGTCATACAAAATGGGAATAAATACAATGGTCACCTCCATGGTCCATAGTTGGACTACAGAGGTTCCTGGATAAATGGATGTGTCTTGAATGCATTAAAATATTTATTTAAATATGCCTTACACACATTTTGCAAATCCATTAAACAGTTTCAAAACCACAAACATACTCCTAAAGACAACTATTCTCATCAAATTATTACACACTTGTTATATAAATTTTCACAACAAACCCCAGTTTTCACACTAAACTGATTATTTAAGTAATGCAGAGTAGGATAACTTAACACTTAACAAATTACCTATAGTGACAGAGTGTGTGTGGGTTGGTGGGGGGGCCTCAGCTGTAGGTTTTACCAGCACCGTTTCCCGGAGGTGGAGGATGTGGTGATGGTGAACGTGCGCTCCATCGCCGAGATGGGCGCTTACGTCAGCCTGCTGGAGTACAACAACATCGAGGGAATGATCCTGCTGAGCGAGCTCTCGCGACGTCGAATCCGCTCCATCAACAAACTCATCCGCATTGGACGCAACGAGTGTGTCGTGGTTATCCGAGTGGACAAAGAGAAAGGTGGACTTTTTAACCTTATGGTTATAGCGTTAGAAAGTACTGAAGGATCTTAATCAGCAGATCCGATTATACAGCGGCTGTCAGTGGCTAATTCAGTGGCTTTTTTGTGATAACACGTACAGCATTGTGTAATTAAGTAACAACAACAGTCAGTTGTTATTTTAAGACACTAAGGTCAACTGTTCTGGAACAGTTCTTGCAAGAACAGATATGTCAAGTGCATTTTCAAAACCCCATCAAGCACCATGATGAAACTGGCTCTCATGAAGACCTTTCCAGGAAAGCAAGACCAAAACTTTTACTTTTAAAGTTTAAGATTTACCACCCTTAGAAATGACCAATTAACAGCACCTTATATTAGAGCCATTATGAATGATTTTAAGAGTGTAAGTAGCAGACACATCTCAATATCAACTGTTCAGAGGAGATTATTGTTGATTATTTTGGGCGCCTCAATCATCGTTTTAAAATGTAGAAAGAAAAGAATCGGGAACGACCATGGACCTTAGAATGTGTGTTCAAACTCCAAATGATTGACTGATACTGTGTATATATTAATTATATGTGATAAGTGTATATAAATTGCTGTTTTTGTGTAAATCCTTTTTTTCCTGCTGATTTACATTTGCTTCAATGACGTTAGTTGTCTTCATGTTAATAAATGCGAATCAGTCATAAACTGCCATACGTATTCCTGGCACAGCTGATATACATTCAGTTCCAGGGAAAAACATCTCTAAAAGGCAAAGCTTCAGAACTGAAAATGATGACTAAATTATGAACAAGCGCCTCCTATGTGGTTGTGGCTAAACCTTTTCGTTGTACAAGTCAGCCTTTGCATTACCTCAGCTACTCTAAAAAATGCCCACACTCCTTCGTTTTATAGGGTGCCATTACTTTTGTGTGTGTGTCCCCTTTTTTTAAGTTATTCACCAATAACTAGGAAACACCAATATTTATAGTAAAAATTTATGTTTGTAAGTGAAAAATTTTGCTGTAAACTTGATGTTTATAAAATTGCAGTTATGGCTGCAAACCGAGTTTCAGATGTTTGCTCTTCATGAGCACCACGTTAAATCCAAACTGGCTGTTTTAACCTCCTCTACATTAAAAGAGCAGTGTAGATTGAGCTGTGTTCTGATTTAATCTGCTTTGCTCCTCTCTACAGGATATATCGACTTGTCAAAGAGAAGAGTTTCTCCAGAGGAGGCAGTTAAGTGTGAAGACAAGTTTACCAAATCCAAGACTGTAAGTGAGAGACAGAGAGCAAATTCCCACCTGCCACTCAGCAACACCCCGCCGGCTTTCAGCAAAGCTCTTTAAACACTTTTCCGTGTTGAAGCTCACACGTTACATTTCTTTTTAAACAAGTTAACATAAATCCTAATAGGTCCAAGAGTTATCCAAGTGTGTCTGTTAATTTTCCAACTGGAATAATATCCCACATCATGACCTCTGTTGGGCTGGTATTTCTTTTCCAAATACACTGTTTCAGTCTTTGGCTTCAATGAACTTCCCCTGAACGTCTCTTTGAGGAAGTGCATTTTCCCGGCCAATCAGAATGCCTTATCAATTGTTTGACCTTATCAATAATTTCCCACCTGTTTAAAAAAAATTTATTAAGGGGGAATATATGTAAGAGATTCACAAGGACATCCTAATACGTAGCGATATAAATGTTGAAGCACAACTAAAACTACTAGATGGCAAGGTTAACCATTCTGGTGTTAGCTGTTAATCACAAACCTATCTCTCCTTAAGAGATAAAAAATGCTAGATTAGCTGCTAACTGCTAAAAACTAACCTACCCTTTTTTTTATTTTATTTTTTTAAATGTCTAAAAATAAGTGAATTTTCCATAATCCGTCCAGTTTAAACAGTGTTTCAGTTAGAGGAGAATAGTCGAGAAAGAGAAGTTACACACTGACCCCATCATCCTAGTAAACTTTTTTAAGATAAGCATATTACATATAAATATCATTTATGGGGCATTTATTATAACATAGATGAATTTATATTACTGCCATAGAGAAAAGGAAGAGAAATTTTAAATTGGCAAATTCTTAATCTCAGGTTCACATAACGCATAACTATAAAACTTCACTAAAACTATAACTAATCACATGACTATTTTCATATGGATGACTTGTTATTTTAAAAGGTTTAAATAGAGTATTCTCATATCTCAGTATTCTGCGGCTTAGCCACATTTAAACAAGCGAGTGGAACACCTCTTCCTTCAAATAACTTGATCTACAGAAAATCAGGGTATAACTTGACTGGGAGTTACTGCCACATCACCTTACAGTCCTGGGAGGCCAGCATTTCAGATGTGAAGCAGGCACTCCGATCATAACTCCAGCTCCATTAGTGAAATGCTGGAATAAGTGCATTAGTGTTGCGGGGGATTATATAGAGAAATAAATGTTTCTACTCTCATAACTGTGTTCTGTTTTCCTGCAGAATTAAGTCCTGGTTTGTGTTGAACATCCCTCATATAAATTCTCTAGAGTTTCCATTTTGTTCTGTTCACCCTCTTATATCTCCTACCCTCTCCATACCTGCATGCAATATTATTTAAATAATTATCATTATTAAATAATTTTCAGTGTTCTTGTTCTCCGTAATCATGTAGTCAATTAGTATCATGTATTTGTCACAGGCCCACTGTGTTAACCACACACAGTTAACCACTTTTGTGGATCCCGAACTCCGAAGACTGCCTACCTTCACCACGCACATCAGTGTATTTCTGATACTATCTAGTACCCCCCAGTCATCCCACATCTGTGGGTTGATTTTCTCACTTACATTTTGTCAAGGTAAACGCAAAAGGTTGCGTTCATTAAAAGAAAATTGGTCACTGTGTGCATGACTTTACTCTTTCTTCTAATTTTAGCAGAGTTGCAAATGGAAGATGCAAATAAAAATCTTTGAAAATAGATGAAAAATCCCTAAAAGGAGAAGAAAAAAACTAATAACACTAATAAAAGGGTTACATGCAAGCTTTCTTATTCATTTCCATAAGTTATTTTTCCCAAGAATAGGAAACCTTTCTATCTCTATTCCTCTCTCGGTTAAAAACAAAACTGAAAGCCTATAAAAGTTTATATAAAATCCTGTCTATGTATGCACACTAAGTTTCCTACTTTTAAAAATTACTTTGTAAAAGGACAATACTGATTTGTACTTTGCTTTGGAACTCCGCTGTAGGTGTACAGTATTCTGAGGCATGTGGCAGAGGTGTTGGAGTACACCAAGGACGAGCAGCTGGAGAGTCTGTACCAGCGCACTGCCTGGGTCTTCGATGAGAAATACAAGAAACCAGGATATGGCGCTTACGATGTGTTCAAACAGGCCGTGTCGTAAGTGCAGGAGCTGTACTGTATAACATGCTTAATTTTAGCCAACATTTTAGTTTAGTTTTATTGACTCGTTTTAAAGAGTGAATGTTGCTGCTCACTGAGTTCATGTTACCAGCATTAACAAGCTGGTCAAAACCTCAACCCATTCCACTGCAAAGTAAGCTCAGGTTCAACACCATGTTGGTCCAGAACTGACAACGATTAGTTTGTACACTATCTTTTGTGATGCGTTATGGGATTAGAAAATGAATACTTCACAGGAGGTTTGTTTTCAGCATTACAAAATGGCAAAGTGGTACGCTCAGTAGTGACAATTTCCATAATATCTGACACTCACATGTACCAGACTGAGCATCAACATCTAACATTCACTCTTGCTGCTTCTTTAACTTTTCAGTGATCCCTCCATTCTGGACGGATTGGATCTAACAGAGGAGGAGAGGACCGTACTCATCGATAACATCAACAGGCGACTCACACCACAGGCTGTCAAAATCAGAGCAGGTACTGAATGCACCACACACTACCTTCTGTTGCACACAATGGGGTTGAGCAGGTGTACTAACAGTAATGTTAATGATTTTGTGGTTTTTTTCTCTTTTTTTTCTTGAACTTCTTGTTGAACATTTATTATCCAGTGTGACCACCTAAATTAAACCTTGTTTTCACTTTCTGACCCGGTCAGACATTGAGGTGGCATGTTATGGATACGAGGGCATTGATGCTGTTAAAGAAGCGCTGAGGGCTGGACTGAGCTGCTCCACAGACTCCATGCCAATCAAGGTAACATGTCTTGGATGTCTAAAGCCCTGTGCAGCTAAACCAATAAGTGGTCTAAGTGTCAAGATGTGTATTCATCTGCATTCAGATGCCTTTATATTTTAACTTACTGCTGCTCATCGTGGTGCAACACTTGTTTAGAACCTCTGGCTCTTTCTTATTGCATTTTGTACTACACTGCCTGGTCAAAACTTCTGTTTCATATGGCCATCAAGCAACTTAGGAAATTACTGGAACTGGGTTAAGATCTATCCAATACATTGTTACACCCCAGTGCTGAACCATGAAAAAGGCTTCTATTTGTTATGGAGCATAAAGATTGGAGCAATGAAAAAAGGTTGTGTGGTCTGATGAGTTTAGATTGACCCTTTTCCAGGGCAAAGGATGTGGTGGTGTAAGAAGGGAAGCACATGAAGCGATGTATCCATCAAGCATAGTGTCCACTGTACAAGCCTCCGGTGGCAGTGTTATGATCTGCGGTTGCTTCAGTTGGTCAGGTTTAGGCTTAGCAATGTTATGTGGCAATAAAAGACAGCTAATGACTTGAAGGGTATCGCATCAATCGAATTTTTCTTCCCTGGTGGCACAGGCACATTCAAGGACTCCGTTTGTCTGGTGGTGGGTGCATGCAGAAACATTTTCACATGAATTTAGTGCCATATTGTGCACTGTAATCAATGCTAAAGGTGGCCAGGTAGTGTATCAAAGTGAGAAGGGCAGACTTCAGTAGAACTGGCAACCACTAAAAATATTTTGTGAATGCTTTGAAGAAGTCCTTGAATAAAATGAATTTGCAACAACTTATTACAAAAACTGTTAGGCCATTCATGCACTGTAAGGTTGTCATGTATTAAGCACATTTAGAAAAGAGTCTGTATCTTTCTTTTGTGGTCAGATAAACCTAATTGCTCCCCCACGGTATGTGATGACCACCACTACTCTGGAACGAACTGAGGGTCTCTCCATGCTCAACCAGGCTATGGCCGTCATTAAGGAGAAGATTGAGGAGAAAAGAGGCGTCTTCAATGTCCAGATGGAGGTCTCCGTTCTCTATATAGCTGATATTAAGCTCAAAGTTATTTTATTTATTTTACAGGATCTATGCAGTTGTAGTTTTAGGAATTCGTACTGCACATTTCATCACTGTGTCTATATGCTTCCAGCCTAAAGTGGTGACTGAAACGGACGAGACAGAGCTACAGAGACAGCTTGAACGTTTGGAGAGGGAGAACGCAGAGGTGGACGGAGATGATGATGCTGAGGAAATGGAGGCCAAAGCTGAAGATTAACAAGCCCTCAGTGTGTAAATGGATTTGAGGAGGTGCAGCAGCAGCAAGCAGACCCTCATGGAGGGGATACAGAGATATTCAAATTATGAACTGTTTTTGTATCCTGTGGTTAAGTGGTTAAATAACAGGTGTAAAAGGAAAAAAAAAAATGTAAAATTAAAATTTATACACAAACTAATTCAATGTTGAGTCTTGAGTTGACACCAAATGTGGAAAGCTGTGATTGCTACAACGGTGTTGGATAGTGGGACGTTACTTTTGTGTTCTTTGCCCTTATGCTTTTTTTGGTTCATGTTTTAAGCATACTATTAAAAGTGAAATCTTAATTCTTTAAACATATCAAATTTCATAAAAATGGTTGTGCTCAATAATCCCACTTTCGTTAATCACGAAATCCTAAATTATTTATTAAAAAAAAGATTACTTTTATTGAAAACACAGCCATTACTACATACAAAAACAGACCACTGTTTCCATCATTGCACGAGTCGAGATCAATTCAAGCCAGACACTTCCAAAAACGTGGGGTCCAATTCTTTTTTTGAATGATTTTTCTTCCCTCACCACTTTGAGACATTTGTAGAGATAAACTCTTTGGTACAACTCAACTCTGTTACCAACATAAGTGAACAAAAATTAAACTGTAACCTAGATGAGTTGTCAAATTCTACAGGTGTGGAAGCTTACAAGATACTGATTTATACTTTAAAGCAGGCATGCTGAAGATACACTGAAACCCATCAGACAAGCCCTGAGAAAATGTTCACCTCGCCCAAATCTTTAGCAGTGAATGAGTTTGCTGGGATGGGATTTCAGATCCAGTGTTCACTAATCAACACAGTCACACACAGATGGGGGGTGGGGAGGGGTGAACATATATTATGTGGAAGTAATCGACTTGCTGGGTGAAATGTTTTGCTGAGTTGCCCCGAATGTTTTTCTCTTCATGTGCCGAACTGATCAAACAGGAAAGTCAGGCGCAGCTTTGATCGTCGTTCAGTGCTTGTTCATTTGCCGAGTCCGATCTTCTTTGCTTCTGTTTCATAAATCAATAACCTCCACATTTTCACAATGAACACCTCTGCTTCTTCATCCAGCACCTGAAAAGGAGAAAGTTGTACAAATGCTAAATGCTCAGGTGACGCTCAAACATGCAATGAAAAAAAAAAAGAAAAACACTTACCATGGCAACATCATCCAAGATGCCTTGTGGCGTACTATGAGCCATTACCTGTTTGGAGAAACAAAATTATTGTCTACAGCTATAAATAACTATTAGAGGAATGATCATTGTAAGCACCAGCTGATCTGCATTGCATTCAATCTTTATATCAGTTACCTGATGCCATTAGATAAACTTTAGTGTTAGAGCAAAAATAAATCCCCAAAATGTGACAAAAGAACCTTCTCCATATTGCCCAACCTCCAGGCTGGTGTTTTTTTTTTTTTAAACATTTTTCTACAAGTGTGCAGTAGTTAATTTTTAAGCAAAGAACATTGAAAAGTAGCATCATCAGCAGCTATATGAAAGCTATATCCATGCTACTAAAAAAAAAAAACTTGTCAACATTTCAAACTTTACCTTTGAGCAAACAAAGTCAACTAGAGTGGCTTCCTCCTCTCCAATGTACTCTACGATCTTCTTATTGATCCACGGCCGAATGCGCTTCTCCATTAGAGTCTAAGAAAGAAGCATAATCAGCTTTAAAACTACACCTCATCACCTCACTAAATTTGTTGAAGCTGTTGGTCAATGCTTACCGAGTCGACAACAGACCAGTCGAGTGGGTAGTTAAAAAGCTCAGGTTTAGCAGTAGGGATTTTCTCGATTAAACTCTTAATGTGTTTGCGTTTCTCCTCTGTGTTGGCCCCTTTGCCCCCTGGTGCTCCGGCACCCTCGACTCCAACGCTGTTTTTGTCTTCATCCTCGTAATCTAAAGGCACTAGCTTCCTCTTACGTGGTGCCTCGTCCACTTCGTCATCGTCAAAGCGGTTGAAGACGCTCTCTACAGCCAGCTTCTTGCGTTTACCCAAGGCTTGCGGCTGACTAGGGCTACCTGTGGCACCTTGCAGAGAAAGACAGAGGATATCATGCATGCTGTGCATAGACACACTACGGAGAAACAGTGCAATAACTGGGAGGTTGACATAAGAGGAAAAATCAGAGTTACATCTAATCACCTATGATATTAAAAACCATACTAGTATCAGTGAACATTGATTAACTAAAATAAATCAAATGAACTAAACTTCTGTCCAGTAAACCCCCTTTTCTTTTCTTCCTGCTGACTCACCAAGTTTGAGACTGAGGCCTATTTTGGGCCGGTGCTCCTCCTGTGGCTGGATTTCCGGTGGCGAGTTTTCATGGGGAATGATGATGCCGCAGGGCGACTCTTCCCTTGGCGTGTTGGGTGAGGCGTTACCGCTAGCCGAAGACACTGATGGGGCGGCCATGATGGGCCTCATCGTGGGCTTGAGACATGGCTTAGGTTCTTCCTCATCCTCCACTTCTTCTCCATCCTCTACATCCTCATCTGACTGCACTTGGGTTTGCGGCCGGCGTCTCTCTCGCTCCCTCTCACGCTCTCTTCCCCTTTCTCTCTCTCGCTCTTCACGAGAAGGTTTGGTCTCACGCTCTTCCTCAGGCTCTGGCTTCACTGGGGGTTGCCGTAAACGCTCCGCTTCCTCTTCCATCTAGAATAAAAAGCAGTTGCATTTAGGGAAAGAGGGTCAAAGTCTAATTAAGAAGTTACTGACCTTTGCAAATTTAATTTTAAACTGAGCAATTGCAAACCATTTCATACTTCATACACATAACGATATGATTCTGTAATGTCACAGAAAAAAATTGTGAAAAATTGTTTTCAGAAAATCCTTTATTCTTCCTTTACAAATCATATTACAATAGTTTAAGTAAAAATGCTTATTGTATGTAAGAAGATGGACATACCCTGCGTAGCTCCGCATCTGGATCAGGATGTCCCTCAGCCAACAGTCTCTGCCTAATCTCCTCCAGCTCCTCCTTCTCTCGTTTCCTGTCTCTTTCATCCAGCTCCATCTCTTTCTCTCGATCACGTAAGCGTTTCTGCAGTGCACTGCCCCTACAGGCCAAACAGAAAAAGAGCACAGTGTAAAAAAAAAAAAATACAAATAAAAATCTACAAAAGATAGAAAGGTGGAGGTTTTTCAGGTATACATACCCTACAGGTGTACAGATACTGACTTTAACTCATCTATAACCTCAGTGCTTAGTGGTGGTTCTTTTCATTTATTTCTGAGGGATAAACTGTTTAATCTGTTGTATTTTCAAAATAGGTTCTGCTAGCAGACTTATCAATGAGAATGTTGATTCTCTGTTTTAAAAACTTGTGTAAATTCGCTGTATTTGATGCTTACATGTCAGTGTCACTGCACAAACCAACAGTATCTGGCTTTTCTAATATCTATTGATGCGTGAGGTGTTGGTTTACACTGAGCAAGTAGCTAATTAGTCGTTTTGTCTGAAGTAGATTATTAAATCTGGCACATGACACTTCATAACTCTTTTACTCTTAACATTTTGATTTCACTTATAGTGCAAGTTAAACTTCAGGCAGATATCCGAGTACTGTAACAGTGTCATTTAATTAAAAGTGTCATTTCTTTTAAAGCGGTCAAGTGAAGATGCACCCATAGTTTGACGCATGCGCAGTATGCTGTAAGAACTGATGCTGTCGGTTTATAATCTACCACAAAACTCCTCATAACTTTCCTTCTACATAACATTTTGATTTCATTTTATGCTGCAGGTTTAATTTTAGGCAAGTACCTACGTACTTTCATTTAATTCTGTCCAGCTAAATCTGTGTGATGCTGTGACAAATTGGCTGGACAGACATGCATACATAGAGGGAAAAAAAACATTTCTGAGACTGGTTTCGGGTGCTGAACGTATGCCACGTAAAGATTAAAAAAAGATCATTGAAAAAGCGAATTCTGAACAATGTACAAACAAAACCTCTTTTTCATTTACATTAGATTACCCATTCTTTAGCTTCATATCTAACCACCCACTAAATCTATATATCTAAATCTCTAATCCTAAGATGTAGAACAAACTTGTAAATTACTTGTAGTATTTAGGGTCGTCCCGGTCGTCGTCATAATCCTCCAAGAACTCCTTTAACCGTTTGCCTTCTTTCGTCTGATTGAGAGAGAAATGAGGAAAAAGCAGTTTGTAATTGTTCACAGTAAACATGTCAAGGGCAAATTTAGAGCAAAGCAATAAAAGATCTCCCTTACTGTCTCCCGCTTCCGTTCGTCTTCTCTCTCCGACTCCTTGAGGTAGTCTCTGGCTTTTTTTCTCTCTCTTAGTTCCCAGTTTTTCAGTCTCTGTACAGCACATAAACCACAATGCTCAGATTAATTACGCGCTGGAATCTAAATACAGAAGACAATATTGTAAAAGAAAGTCCAAACTGTAACAACCTCCTGATATGCAGCCTCCTTCTCCCGGAGCTTCCTTTCCAGCTTGCGCCGCTCATACGCTTCCTCTTCATCTTCCTCACGATCCCGTTTCTTGTCCTTTTCTCTTTCGCGATCACGGCTTTGCTCTCTGGAACACCAATCACAACGATCAACTGAGAAGATCATCATCTTGGCAAGTAACAAGATAATAGGGAAGTGTGATACAGTCATGTTGTGCAAGCTAGTCAGTAATGCCATGGCATTACAACAACTACAAATGTGAAGCTAGAATGATCATAATACAAATGACTGCCATATTCAGTTCCACTCTTATTAATACTCACCTGGATCTGCTGCGAGCTTCACTGTGGTCTCTGCTTCTGTCCCTTTCCCTCTCTCTCTCCCGCTCTCTCTCTCTTTCTCTCTCTCGCTCCCTGTCCCGCTCACGCTCCCTCTCCCGTTCTCTCTCCCTTTCCCGCTCTCGGTCCTTCTCCCGTTCACGCTCCCTCCGCTCACGCTCCCTCTCTCGCTCCTTGTCCCGCTCTCTGCGCTCGCGCTCCAGCTCCTGACGCTCCTTCTCCCGCTTTCCTTTCTCCTCCTCGAGTTTCTGCAGAGAGGGACAGACAGCGAGACTGAGCGTTCATACAGTTAACAGATGAGCAGCACAGTATAATTCTAGTCTAGACTGCAGTGATGAAGTGGTTTACAGTTCCTGTCCTTTATAAGGGCTACAAAAACTGACGGTTCACCCACCTCAGTGTCAGCAAGTGAAATTTTTGACATTTATATCTCAAGAGTTAAATTAGGACCCTGGAAAACCACTTTTACTTCCAGCCCTGATTGAGACATTTTAAATAAAAAAGGAGCACAATCAGGTAAACAGGACGCTGTAATCTTTCCACCTCATAATATCAGCAAGAGAAAGACTTCAATCCTTGTGAAACTAGTTGTTTTGGACTTACAGGTGTTGAGCTATGGATTCAGAGCTTCGCTGTCCCTACAAGCCTTTATGTTAGGCCTGGGAGGAAAAGGAGGTCAAAGGATTTGCAGGAGAAAATCAACTCAGAAAAATGTTTGTTTCTTGTTACATGTCCACACATGACAAACAACTTCCATAAACATTTTGTGAAAACGTGGTGACAGCAGCATTGCATAAACGGTATTTTGTTGATCTCTGTGATTGGACAGAAAGGGCAACAAATGAATTTGTAGAGGCTGGCTTACCCCATCTGCTGGTTGCCTGGGTTTTCCATGGGCTCAACTTGGTGAGTATGAAAAGACATTTTAGGCAGGAGAACACCCACGGTTTTACAAATAAATCTGTATTCACATGCCATCCACAGGAATGTCTTCACTCGTTATGATGCGTTTTGAATAACTTTTAGCTTAAGTGTCATGAAATTTGTTACAACTTAAATTTTTGAAAGGAATATAACCAGAAAACCGTGAGTGTGATGCATGATGCCGAGAGAGCAAAGGGGAAAAACACAAGTAGAGTGGAATAAAGAAAGAAAGAAAGGAGACAGAGGAATGGTGGGTGAGGCTAGAAGCAGAGGTGAAAAAGACATGTGAAACTGGTCATCTGAGTACGGTTAAATAGTGGAATTAATTGCCCGTTACAATACTCGAGCAATGTTTGAAACCTCAGGACTTTTGAGTAGACCTGGACCGTGTTGCAGAAAGAGTGAGACCCTTATTTCTCTCTGTATCTGGATGTGCATGTCTTATGTCTATAAAAGGGTATAAATAGGGTTTGTCCCTATTAGGAGCATATATTTGTTTATGTTTTTCTAACAGCTTCACTGTATGTGTATTTCGCATAATTTGTAACCGTTATGTACTTCATACCAGAATACTTACTCTCTCCAACATGAATATATAGTTGTCTCAGGGTTCTTCCTACCTCTCGTTCTCTCGGGAATGTGCAATGCTTTTTAACTGCCTTGGATAAAAGATTTTTCCGGATATTAAATTAGATGCAAATATAAATATATAGAATATTTCCTTTAGAGAGGTAATGTTGAGCAATGAAACAAACATATGTTTCATGATTGTCTCTTCACACTCTGATCTGACCATACTCTTACTCTTTAGGAAATCAATAATTATTTCAGTCTGACTAAATTTCCCATTATTTATGTGTTTTTATGATGAAATTTTAACATTTAACTTTTATCGGAAGACATGACCTGAGCTGTCAACCGATTTTTGTGGATTTCAATTCAATTTAATTTCACTAATGTTTACTGTCTGATTTGCCTCAAGCAACTATATTTTATACAAGATTTGAGGAAGTAAAAATTGCTAAAAGTATTTAATAAACTAAGAAATTCTGAGTAACATGATTGTTTAAGGCAATAAACTACTAAGTCATTTCCAACAAAATTTTGCTCAAGTTGCATAACTGATTTAATCGCACAGCTCTGGATTACAAGGAGAATTGCTTTGGCAGATGTAGGTTTGGCTATGCCATATAACAGTGCTGCTACAACATGATCAAACTAAGAAATGCACACCTTTTGGCGAGGTTTTGGACATTTAGATATTAGCCAGACTGACTGAATTTATAGCTTTTGTTAAACTGGATCTATAACTGGCATTTTTGTAAACAAAAAAGCAAAAAACCCTAATTTTGGTTACATTTTTCTTTCCAAAAAAAATCTCTTTTCTACTTATTTTTTATTATTATTAAGATATAGCAACATTTATATGATATCCTTAAAGCAAGGTTCACCAAGTCAGATGAAATCACTAATAATGCGTTCATCCATTCATCTGCTCATTCAGGATAAGCTTTATCCTGATGAGGTGGTAGGCGGTACTTTGCTACACAGCAACTACTTACCCACAGTTGCATACATTTTGCTTACCTATAGCTGAATGATACGATCCAATGTTATTAGGCTCATCAGCTATTGCTCTGTGTTTTTTTTTTTTTTTATCAAACAACTATAAATGCATCTTTTGTGGAAATCGGTCATTTGTGCTTAGCGAAAGTCAAAGAAACATCTAGACTTTGATTAAAATTATTTTGAATCAAGGTCATGTTTACAGTCACTGCTCCAATAAATTCTGTCTGGAAGTGAAATGAACCATGTATGACAACAGGGAACTAGTATTTTACAATAAAAAGGAAAAAGAGTGAGGAAAGTAGAAAGAAGGAAATAAAGTTAACAAAGGCACACAAGCAAGTGGAAAAGAATGAAGGGCTCACACACACACAGCTAGCTCATACCTGCGCAAGTCTTCAGGGTATCCTCGTGCTGTGGAAGGGCGCCCCCTACTGTCACATACTGTGTGACACAACTGTGCCACAATTCAGTGGTTATTCAGTCAGCTGTAATCATTTATTGCATAAACATCATCTTAAATGGGGGGGACCCACACAGGTTTACAGGTATCTTGGAGATAGAGGTGATGGTGAGGAAAGGATAGACCATATTGTTGGGACTTGTTTGCAAACTACTGAAATTTGCCTCAACAGTATATTAAATCTTAATTTATCACCGAAATTCCCTCCCCCAAGTCACAGCACTGTTGCTCCTGTGCAAGTCCTCCAGAAGGGGGCGCCCAGTATATGTAGAAAAGAATGGGAAGATCATACTTACATCCTATCCTTGCAACTTTTTCCCAAAGATGTGAGATTCATCTTGCTTTAGTCACCATATGATCTCTATCATAATGGTGGGGTTTAATGAACAGATTAGCTTGGAGGGAAGTTTACATTATGTGCATGCATTTTTATGTCTGACTAAAAATTGGAGGAGCTTCAAAATTTTAGGCCCTCAAGATGGCGAACCTGTCTGTCTGCCTGTCTTGTCAGTCTGTCTCTCTTTTGGCAAATTTTTACGCAAGACACTGAACCAGGAAAAAACATGGGATGGTCACCGAGACCAAAATTAAACCTAGTCTTGGAATCTGAGTGACTAAACCTTAGGGTTTCAGGCTGAGTACAACCTGAGTCTATGAAACTCGATTTCATGGTCACTGAACCGAAACCCGATGTGTTGTTGAAGTTCAGGCACTCTAAGAAAGCAATCTGTGGCCTGCTAATTAAAGCCAATTTAACCTTAAGGCTCCAGAAGGCTTAGAATATCTATTCTAGTCATGTTTCTTCAGGTTTGTGCTACTATCTGAACTAGGTGTACAGGATTTTGTTGCACTAGCTGGGATGTGGAAGAAGGTTGTAAATGTGTTACCTTGTGGGTGTCACGGAATTTGTTGATCTCCCTGGAGATCAAATCTCTTTTGTCTTCTTCCATTTCTATGGCGTTGATGTCCTCCTAAACAGGGAAGACAGACCAGAAGATAATACTGAAAATCACCTAAGCTTAAAATTGAGGTTTTACAAATTATTAAACCTAGTGCCAGTCCACCACCCAGCACCAGCATCTTTGGTGCAAATCTGAGCCCAAGTCCCGTTTATCTCGAAGATTTTAGAAAAAATAGTAGCACAGCAGCTATGTTCATATCTACATAGAAATAACATACACTAACTGTATCAGTCAGAATTTAGGCGTCATCACAGCACAGACAGCACATGCTAAAGTAGTAAATGACGCCCTATAGGCCTCTGATCATGGTTGCGTGACTATGCTTGTGTTACTCGACCATACTGCAGCTTCTGAAGCCATTGAGCAGTATTCTCCTTCACAGATTAGAAGGAATTAAGGGAACAGCCTTATCTTGGCTCAGATCCTATTTGACTGATTGTTATCAGATTATAGATTTAAATGGTGTCTATTCTGAATGTTCTCAAGCAGAGTTTGGTGTTCCACAGAGTTCGGTTTCAGGCCCACTGCTTTTTTTTTTCCTCTTTACATGCTTTCTCTGGGCAACATAATTCATAAGCATAGTATTAAGGTTTTCACTGTTATGCTGGTAAGACAGTTATATCTTAGCAAAAACAGATGAGCGAAAACCAAGCTTAATAAAGTTGAGCAATGTGTAAAGGACATAAGAGACTGGATGTTAATTAACTTCCTTCTACTTAATCCTGACAAGAAGTTCTAGTCAAAGGACCACGTGCAGCTAGAAGCAAGCATTTTGATCATATTGTAACTTTAGATGGCCATTCTGTTCCATCAAGTGCAACAGTAAAAGACCTTGGTGTGATTACAGATTCCAGTCTTTCATTTGAAGGACATGTAAATAATATAACATATTAAAGCATTCTTTCATCTCAGAAACATTGGTAAGATAAGGAATATTTTCCCACCAAACTAAAAAAATAGTTCATGCTTTTATCACCTCTAAGTTGGACTATTGTAACACCTTACTGTCTGGTTGCTCAACTAGGTGCATAAACAAGCTTCAGTTAGACCGGAATGCAGCAGTGAGCGTCCTCACTAGAACCAGAAGATACAAGCACATCACCTCTATCTTATCCACACTGCATTGGTTCTCAGTTAAATTTTACATCGATTTTAAAATACTACTTTGGAAGTATAAAGCATTAAATGGTCTCACGCCACAGTATCTGAGTGAACTGCTAGTGTTTTACGATCCGCCGCACCTACTTCGATTAAAGGATGCAGGCTGCTTGTCAGTACCACGTATTATGAAAACTACAGCAGGGGGAGAGCTTTTTTCTTCAAAGCCTCAAAATGTTTTAGAATAGCCTTCCAATTAATGTTCTAGGCTAAAAACCTATTTATTTAGCCAAGCATTTTTATAAATAGATTTGCCTTAGGTAAAGGAGCAGATCTGGGGGAGTCATGGTCAGAGTATTATGGTGAACTGGCATATTTAGATGCTGTCTTCCCCACTCTCATTGATCACTCAGATTTGTTGAGGTGAAGTGATTGGTCGCTTTACATCTCAGGGAGCCCTCATGTCTTTTTCCTTCTGGCTCTCCCTTTTAGTTAAGCTGTCATAGTTAGTTCTGCTGGAATCCCTGCTTGAACACTGCACTAAATATACATTCACCTTATGCATTACATGACTGTGACCATACGTAACTGCTATCTCTCTCTCTTCCCTCTTTCCCCCCTCTCTCTCCTTGTCGAGCAACACAAATGTCGCTCCTGAGCTAGTGATCCAGACCCCCTCTGTCCGACTCGTCCTGGTGCCACGCTTCTGGGTAAAGATGTCGTCAATTGAATGCTCCGTGTGGTCAGTTTGGGATGCGTGTGGTGACTGGAGACGGTTCAACTTTACCATGCAGACAGCTGTTCCCTGAGAATTTGTGACTGCAGTCGCTCAATAGTTTAGGACAGGAGTTTGCTACATTCTACCTAAGCCTCCAATAACAAACTGGACTCCATATTAACAAAAGACATCAACTGTTATAGTGAACCTCCAGTCGCCTGACACACAGTATGACTGTAGATTAATCCCCACTATCCGTTATCACCCAAATAAGGGTGGGTTTCCTGTCGAGTCTGGTTTCTCTCAAGATTTCTTCCTATTCCCAGCTCAGGGAGTTTTTCCTTATCTGTATGGTTTCATTAAGTAAAAATGAACACAGCAAAGGGTTAAACAGGATTTAAAATAAATGTACACATCCCTACATACAACACAACAATCAGCACACCTCTTCTTTTTTCTCCTTCTTCTTCTTCCGGCGACTGGACTCGTCATCCTGAGAGGGAGCGTTGAGCTCACTGGAATATTCTCGAATCAGGCCATCAATCGCTCCCTTCACTATCTGGTCCCGTTTCTGTGTTTCTTCATCCAAAACCTCCTCTTCCTCTCCCCCATCCTCAGCTTTGTCATTCTACCAGAAGGAAAAGAAAAGTGTGTACAGAAAGGCACAAATAATTCCATGTACAACAAAGTAAAATAAATAAAGGAAAAATATATGTAGTGACATTGAGCTGAGGTAACTTCAGTTTAGAGCTGCTATATAAGTCTTAATGAGCGCTAGCTTATTTCATACAATAAGCACGATTGTACATGGATAAAAAAAAATAAGGTTATTAAAGCAAAAATCCTGTTGTTGGAAAAAAAGAAATAAGACAATTTTGGATGTGCTGTTACTTAAAATCATCAGCTTCAAAGGGGTAAGAGGAACTCCACTTGAAGGCAACACACCACCCACGCTGATTATTTTCCTAACATTCAGTTGTTTTATTCCGTACTCATATCTCTATCTTTTAACTATTTAAAAAAAACACTAATTTGGAGAACACACAAATATAAATAAATAAATAGTTGTGCATAAATAAATACCATCATTATATTAAAATGTTTGTTACTATTATTATCACCACTACTACTACTAATACTACTATCATTACATGCAGTACTAAATGCCTGTACTCTTATTTTGTATACATTTTTATTACTCTTTTTATACTATTATTTTTCCTTTTTGTCTTTTAATCTACTCCTGTTATCTTCTCAATTCTAAATTGTGGCAATACAAATGTAAATATTTGTCATGCCAATAAAGCACCTCTGAATTTTGAATCTCAAGAGCCATTACTTTTGCACTCACCCCATTGGAGCTCCTCTTTTTGGCCTTCCACTCATCCAGCTGAGCTTTAGTTTTGGCATCGACCTTCACCAGCAGCTTCTTCTCTCCAACCTGCAGCTCATGAAGTAGCCGAAGAGCGCGCAGAGTCGACTCGGGCTCCTTATATTCACAGAAACCAAACGCTGAGGAAAGACAGAACCAAAAAATACTAATGGGTCAGAGTAAAGTTACGGCAAGTAAATAGCACATAGAA
Organism: Leiocassis micropogon; assembly: GCA_028565275.1. NCBI lineage: Eukaryota > Metazoa > Chordata > Actinopteri > Siluriformes > Bagridae > Leiocassis > Leiocassis micropogon. Next base: position 21,423,331 of record JAOVVA010000009.1, on the reverse strand, counting down.
CACAACAATGATTTGTTAAAGACCGTATTTGGGTCTTACCTTGTAGTTTTCCTGAAGCTCCCTGAACTCGTTTCCAACTCAGAACCAAACCGCATTTCTGAGAAAGAAAAAAAAAAAAACTGACATTAACAGCAGGCACATTTTACTGAAAATGTTTAAATGATTAAAGATGCAAGCCTCAAGCTCCTCTTTTGACTGAGTGAGAGAGTACTCTTGTACCTGATCTCCATAAACAGGCTCTTAAAATCAATAAATCCATGACGTGTTTTTGTCAACACTGACTTTCTTCTTCTAAAACATCTTTATTGAATTAACAGCTACGTTCACACTTCAGAAAAAAGTGACCCATATGTGATTTTTTCTTTGACCAAATCTGATCTTTTTCTTAGACTGCTCATGATACATTTTTAAATGTGATCTGTATCTGGCATTAGTCTGAAATGCTCACACACATGATGTCACATGTGTTCAAGCTAAATAAATAAATAAATAAATAAATGAATGAATGAATGAAAGCACTTTATCCAGCCAAACCTTTGGCTCATTTCTTTAGTTTCTTTCGGTCTTGTTTTTAAAGTCTTAGCATTCCTTATCCACTATAGTCAGGTTCACCTACAGCCATCTTCAGCCATTTCTTTTGAGATCTCTTCAAACACGAAGTAGTTGAGATACACTGGTAACTTTTTATCCATTGCAAACAAAACTCAAGTATGTTTAGCTGCCTCGTTTTTGTAAATTGTTGCTAGCTATCAATACAGTGAAATCCTACCGGCAACTTTCAAAGTGGAACGTGACATGAATTAGTAAACATGCCTTAATTAACAGTTTTGTGTGTTTATATTGATATTCTTGAATGACATGGACTTCACTAGGCTAGTGGCCGAATCTTTGGGTGGATGCATAAATGTAAATATAGAAATTTCACTTGGATTGCGTGAATATTTCTGCTCGTTGGGGGGGGGGCACATTGGTCATACAAGGATTTTGCTCCATCAGATGTTAAATCAAACATGATTATGGCTCTTCTGTGTTCAAGTCACAACACCTAGTAAAATGTACCAGAAACTAAATAGTTTGAAGTTTGTAAACCTAGTATGCACCAAAATATACAGCACTGAAATGGAAAGAAAAATGAAATGAAAAATGATGTCATGTGAGTTTATTTATCCTGAAAGAAACTAACACACACGATTAGCGTGTTGATTTACCACTATATATGTAACGTAAGTATTCGAAGTATGCTTGTAAACCGCCTCGCTGTAAACAGTGTTCCTATCATTCTCAATCCGGATTCCCGGAACAAAGGTTGCTATAGACTACTGCAAAGGAGATGATTTGCTCGTGTAATGCGGGCACAGGTCTTGGCGGATCTTCACACTCTCCTTTAACATTCCCCACAAGTATGCATCAGATGTGAAGGAATTGTTCTGCCACCTTTTTTAAACTCTGTCCCTGTTTATGACCACTTCCATATGAGCGGAAATAATACTCTATTATGAATACTTTTTCTTCCGTCAAGAGACTATATATCAAACGTGTTTTAAAAGGGTGTCAGTCATGTGAACATAACTAATTCACTGAATTTCCGTATACCCCATGTTTTATGCATGTTTTATCAGTAGAATTTGATTGTAATTTATGTTGTGTTGTTTTGTAAAAAAAAATAGGGACGAGCATTGCAAATTAGCTTTGGCTATAAGTGCTATAGTATGAACATGTTAAGTGTTCCTACTTGTCCCTATTAAATAAATAAATAAATAAATAAATAAAAATATTAATAAAAGTGCTTTTGATAAGATGAACCGGCCATAGTCCATCACCTAATAAGTCATTTATTCTTACAGAACCTATTTAACATTAAGGAATTTGGGCTATATTTAACAAACTGTAAGATGAACACCTATTATTTTCTCTAAACTCAATAAAAATGTAGTGCAGAGCTACAGATTCTGATTACTCCGTGTGACCACACAGCTAGCTCAACACCAGACCACGCAACTACTTACTGACAGCAGTTGCCTGATCAACATGTCTGATGCTTTCTCTGAGATGTTCCCTACAAATACTGTTGTCGTGGGCCCGCTGTTATCGTCAGCTTCCTTCGCACTTGCAGCTGGAGCTTCTTTCCTTGGGGCAACTACTTTACTGACCATCGAGGTGGGCACAAGAACCTGGACAATCCATCAACAGAACCATTTTAAACAATTATTTTGATTAGACTATGCTCTAAACAGCTGAAATTGTAGAAGTTTCATAATTTAAAATAATTTTTTTTTTTTTTAAGTACAAAAATTATTCTTTTTTACTACGTAAAAAGGTTTACCGCAGGAGTTGGGGTCATGATGCCCATGTGAACTGGAATCATTGGGGCTCCTGTTCAAAAAAAAAAAAAACATCAATGAAGCAACAACACTGAACACTTACAACGCTCTAACATAATTCACCACCATTTCTTAATTTTTTAACATCCTGCGTGTGACAACCAGTAGCAATCCTCATCACTGGGGTGGTACCTTCAAAGGTAATCTTTTGTATCTTGAAATGTTCTCATTTAACATTACCATGTCTGAGATAACAAAAAAGACAAATTATTAGTCTTTCAGCTGCTCCTGTTGAGAATCTGTCGCAGCAGACCTTCCAATCCACACACAACTTGGCACAGGTTTTACACCAGATGCCCTTCCTGACGCAACCCTCACATTTTTTATGCAAGCTTGGGACCGTCGCTGTATCCAGTGGCTGGGGTTCGGGCACTGGATGGAAATTGAACCCCGGCCTTATGCATGGCAGGCTAGAATAGAAACTGTCCATTGAGCCACCAATGCCCATTACGAATGCTAAATACTACTCTTTTGAGAGTGTACCACAAGGCCCAGTTATCCGCGATAGGGTGCGGAGTCAGTCAGGGGCATGGTGCAGAAGCAGAGCTCAAACTTGAGTCTCAGGCTTATGATTTATCTCGTCACACTTTACCTGGTGGCATCGAAGGAGGAAAGCCAGCAAACTGTGGTGGAGGGATCCCAGGGGGCATGGTAGGGATGCCAATTTGTGGCCGGTTGAGATGTGGAGGAAATGACATCTTGGGCAGATCACCCACCTGGAGCACAGGGGAACGATAACTGATTACTTAAGAGAACATCATCAGCAAACAAATACAGCAGCAGCAGAGCAACCATTAGACAACACAACGATCCCTGTACACGGCAGCCATCTTAATCTGCCCTAAACTACAGCATTCCCTTCTGTAAGCTCTTTAGTGTAGGGTTACCTTTTTGCCCTCACTGAAAACAGCGTTGAAAAACCACAACTCCAGGCCCCAATTATTAACAATAGTAATAATTTCTAGTAGTAATAATGATGCTAATAATAATAATATTGAGATTAATCTCAATGAAATGGAAGCTTGTTAAAATAATCCGCAATCCGTTTAAATAAATCAACAGTTTGCTGCTAGAAGCTTAATAAATCATTTCTACGCCGACAAAATGTCAGCTCTTGTCTATGATGTGATGCTAGCGCAGGCGGCTAGTAACGTCACTAACAGCTGACTTATCTGGATATGTATATTAAAATGTCGCATTGTTTTATTTTCTGATTCTGAATCGTCTAACTTTTCGTTTTTTAGAAAATTAGACTACAAAACACGGCGTGTTTTTCTGCTCTTTTCGTTCTGACCCATCTCACTGAGCATGCCCAGCTAGCGCGCTAATCACTCACCACCCGCTAGCATTGTTATCATGCTATGCTAAGCTCGGCTAGGCTAGGCTAAGCTAAGCTAAGCCACATCGAGAGTAACTCAAAATGAAAGCGCCAACTCGTGCTTCTCGAAGACATAAATGAATTGTCCTTCAATGTTTACCAAAACGACCCAAGCGTAAATGTCCAAAAACGACAAATTGACTAGATGATAGATTTTGCTTACCCAGCTCGACTACAATTAACGTTTTTTTTTTCTCTCACGGAAAATGAAGTTTAAGCTAACCCGGACCCAAATCGGCGAAATCAACGATCAAACCTAACAAGCTCACTTCCGGTAGAACTGCATTGTTGGAAAATTCTCAACAAATTAAAAGGCCTAATAGAAACACATGGCGCGGAGGATGCGTTGTAATTTCAAATGTAGTCCATCACCCTGGGTATAATTTTGTCATTATTTTTAATTAACTAAATTCCCCTATAGCAACTAGAATATTTTTGGTGTCTGCTTTGATAAAAATCATTTGAACAGGGTGGACATAAGCAGTTTCAAATTAACCTACAAATAAAGAATCATTGTCGGTGGGATGTAGTGTGTCATGATAAATGATGTACTGTGGTTGACAAATGGTCTTAACAACAACTTAGCACAGGTTTTACGTTTTACGCCCGATGTCCTTCCTGACACAACCCTCCCATTTTATCCATGCTTGGGACTGGCACTGCATCCCCATCAAATTCTCATTCTTCTTCTTCATTGTAGATTAATGGCTGTTGGAGTCCAATACATTACATTGCCATCAACTGTGGGTATCAGTGTCTTTTCTTCCAGGCCTCTTGAAGCGATTTACCAGACCAGCCTTCCTTAAAAACATTTAACGCTTACTTCTCTTAACTTGTCTAGCCTTGTTATGTGTCTTGGACTCTTCATGTGTTTACTTACACATGGTACTTACACACACTCTTTCTTTTGACACGTTTCCCTTTCAGTACCACTCAGCATCTAGTTGGAGTTCTGTAGGTTGCATCACTGCCACCTTCAGATTTCTCTCTCTCTCTCTCTCTCTCTCTCTCTTTTACTCTCTCTTTTTCTCCTCAGCTTCCCTGTCCTCACTCACGCACCCTGTCCTTTAAAGCCTATTTTCCACTCCAGCCTTCCTCAAAAACAACATTAAATGATTCCTTCCGTGATCAGAAGGAAGGGCTTGGGACTGCCATTGCATCCAGTGGCTGGGGTTTGGGCACTGGTTGGGAATTGAACCTAGGCCTTCCAAGGCAGGTGAGAAACCTACCACTGAGCCACCAATGGATGCCCCTGTGATGTGATTGACAAAAAATCCCATCATATTATCCCATCAAATTACTGGAAAGAGAGAGGTTTGTTGTAGACACCATTCAGCTAACCATTAGTAACAATTTCCCTTTTAATCTGCTATCAAAGGAAAGAGCTTTCCATTGGGATCACCAATTAGCATACTCTGCTGTGGCAAGTCTTTTGACTATGGGAGGAAACCAGAGTACCCGGAGCAAATCCACCAAGATTACCACACAGACCCAAGGCTGGAATCAAACACTCAAACACTCAAACTTGGAGGTTCAAAGCCACAGTGCCGGCCAAGCTGATTGATCCAATTATTTGTCAAGGAGGTTATTGTGGCTTCCAGGACACCTATGTCCTTAATAGTTGTATAATATAATAATTATATACAGTAATTTTAGTTAAGTCATGTCTTTCTGTACATTCTGTCATTAAATAAATATCCACAGTTGTTTGCACTGATGTATATTTTTGGCTCGGTTTCAGCAATATCTACACATCCTTATTTGTTGCTTCAAAAAGTTTGTCATCGGTGCAATTAATGTGTTTATTTAGTAAAACATTTGCTGCTGATGACCTTATTCTTCTTCCTTGTTAGTTAGTTAGATAGATAGATAGATAGATAGATAGATAGTTGGATAGACAAACAGACAGACAGATAGATAGATAGATAGATAGATAGATAGATAGATGGATAGATAGATAGATGGATGGTTGGATGGTTGGATAGATAGATAGATAGATACTTAGATAGATAGATAGATAGATAGATAGATAGATAGATAGATAGATAGATAGATAGATAGATAGAAATTCACATTTGTTGTTTAATGATTTTGCTGTTGACCTAAATAAATCTTTGTCTTATGTGTGAGATGCACCAGGTGGTGAGTAACCATCACAAATCATATGGAAAAACATGCCAAAGCAGAAACATGAACGAATCAAGCGTCCACCTTTAAATGGTATCCAACACAACATTTTACGTCGTTACTATGCGCCTACTTTGTTTAACTTAACCATCTTTAGAACTGCTTCTCACCTTTCAGTCCCCTAGTGAGCCATAGGTACTCTGCAGGTGGTGGGCCGTGAGGGGTTCTTTATTGCACTCTAGAGGTTTACCCGCGGCTCGGCCCACATACATCCACCCAATGATGAACTGTAATCAAATTAAACAGTAATCTAATGAAGATTATATTATTACCTCACAGTATGACATAAAAGTTGTTGATGACGATGCCTTCTGTTACTTCATTGAGGAACTCATGCATATGTTGTACTGTATGTACATAGTGCATTTTAATTTCAATAAAATTTGGCAAAAACACAATCACTTTAGGTGTCTGACATAATAAAATGGAAAAATGGAATTGTTCCTTTAAAATAAAATCAATAATTTAAAAAAATATATATATATTATGAAACAGCCACTGCAGACCATCCGATCCACATACATCTTTGGCACAGGTTTTTACGCCGGATGCCCTTCCTGACACAACCCTCCCATTTTGGGACCAACACTTGCATCCAGGGCTTGGGCATTGGGTGGGAATTGAACCTAGGCCTGCCACTGGTGTTTCTGGGCGGTGTGTGTCACAAGCATGTCACAGGCGTTCCTTAACGAATTAACAGTAGGCAGTGTCATAATCAACCATTATTTCATACTGTGAGGTAATAATATATCTTCATTTTTCATTCTAATCCGAGGTGCTCTGTGGATTTCTAAGGCTGATAACACTAAAAGAACAACTTCTCTGCAGCAGAGGTAGGTTTTGGTCTTGCATTCCTCGGATGGTCTTCATGAGAGCCAGTTTCATCATGGTGCTTGATGGGTTTTGAAAATGCCTTTTACGATACTGTTCTTGCAAGAACTGTTCCAGAAGAGCTGACCTTCATGTCTTAAAATAACAACTGACTGTTGTTGTTGTTTCTTAATTACCTAATGCCACAGCGTACCATCCATAACAGCAGTTAGAATCCAGTAGGTCAGTTACATTACCACCAACTTTATCTCTAATTCTCCCTCATCTTCCTAGACTCGATTTTCCAGACCAGCCTTCTTTAAAATGTCCAACACATCCTTCCCTGATCTTGTCTTGAACCGTTATGTGTCTTGAACTCCTCGTCTGCTTTATCCGGTACTTCCACACACTCTTCTCAACATCTTTCCCTCTCAGTACCACTCAGCATCTAGTTGGAGTTCTGTAGGTTGCATCACTGCCACTCTCTCCTTAGCTTCTGTGTCCTTTAAAGCTGACTTTAATGTCCAGTCTTCCTTAAAAACAACATTAAATGCTTCCTTCCCAACACAAACCCCCATATTTTATGCAGCAATGCAGTAGTTAGGGTTTGGGTGGGAATTGAACCCAGGCCTTCCACATGACAGGGGAGAAACCTACCACTGAACCACCAATGCCCATCTTGGGGAGAAAAATCAAGTATTGTCCTAGAATATAGGAAAAAATTTGTATCTAAGTGGACTGGCAACCCAATAACCAATAGACAGTGATAACGGATGAAGAAATGAATTAGGTGAAAATATGCAAAGGGTAATTTAAACATACATATAAAAATGGTTATGGTTCTATGTGAAGTATTCGGCGTTTGTAAAGAGACTTTCCTCAGAATCTAAATAATATGCTTTTTTTTTTT
>JAOVVA010000009.1:21381756-21396738 GCA_028565275.1 Leiocassis micropogon | reverse complement strand
CACATACCTGAGCCTTGAGCATTTAATAAGGAAGAATAATGTCATGTTTAATGATTCTTTGTTCATTCAGTATTCTCAGGAAAGATTCAAGTGAACCACATTTTTAATTTCCTTTTGGTAATTTATTTGTATAGTCTATTCTACAATTTAATACAATTTTGATTTCAACATGATTTCATGCTATCTGTATCATAAAACTATCCTTAATGTAAATCAGTGTAAACTACTCAGTTACTGCTATTAGTGGGTATTAGAAGGCATCATAAATATTATATAGAAGTAGATTTTATAACACAAACAGGTACTAGTAGACAAATAGTGAGGACTGGTATAACAAGTATGGCTCCTTTCAGTTTTGGTTACGTCTGCTCAGTTCTGCAGCATTTGTACTATTGCTGTGTCTGTATCTTGACTGAATTCAGCCGCAATTATAAACAACTTTGAATAAAAGCAACTGCTTACTGAATAAACATTAATGTAGACTTGTTAACAGCTAATTTTAACCATTGGACTACAGTAGGAAAAACAGAAAGAAAGAAGACAATTCCGTCAAGTATTGAAATTAATTTAATCTGTCTAACATAATTAATACATCCTTAAAAAAGTATAAATGGAATACATTAGTTGGGTTGCATTTTGTTCTCATTTCTTATGACCTCTACATGAATGCTTTAAGAAAAAGGGGAAAAAAAAAAAAGAAGAAAAAATAAATAAAGGGACACTTTCACCTCATCAGTAAATACACAGACGGAGTCTCTCTCCCGGAGAGAAGCCTGTCAGAAAGACATTAATGACAAACAATTCAAACACCATATATTGAAAGATTCTGGGCTGTCTGTCTGATGATATTTGTGTGTGTGTAAAAATATCTGCTTTAAATAATTTTCCTTCAAATTTGCATAGAAGCCTATGAAGCTATTAAAGAAAATCTTATCATGTAAGTAAAGGATTTATTAACTAAAAGCCCAGGAAAGGATCTGCTGTTTCCTGTCACATGATAAGAAACAATAAATCTTACAGGTTGGTTTAAGTGTTTGTTAAAAAAAAAAAGAAAAAGAAAAAAAGGCAGGATGACCAATATGGCAGTTGTTTGTTTTTCTAAAGTATATCAATAATGATGACATTAGTATTACAGTCAAAAACAGGTAAACTGTTATATCCCCGCAAAAAGGAGAGCTTATGTAAAAACTGCCTTGATTTAAAAACCTTTTCATTAAACCATCGCTACATCTGCACATACCAAAGAGTTTAACTGCCTATGCGGCGTGTAGTAACACACTTTATTTACTGTCCTGATTATTTAGTTCCCACCAGGTAAGGCAAATGACACCAGATGTGTTGTCTGGTTTTTCATCTCATATACTGAAGGCATTTGATCATTGTCTGTGTGAATCTGATCATTACATCACTGCATACAGAGCAACAACCCAAAGAAAACTTTTACTCACAGCTTAAACACAAAACCTTCTTTAGCATCACAAATGACATTAGCGTTAATCAAGGACTGAATGTAGTGTCATCACCTGAACAATCCTTTTCTATACTTAAGCCTTGTGTTTTTTTTGCAGAACCATTTAAACCAGAGAACTAAAAAAAAAAAGGGATTACTGGAGCTGGTACTATATAGGGATTGTTCATTGTTCAAAATCTGAGAAAAATACTTACAGATTATACATATAGCATATAACTTATTACTACTGATATGCTGCATGCTTCCATGTAGCTGCAAAAAAAAGAAAAAAGCACTTGTTGCAATTTTGCACTCACTTCACTTAGTTGTTCACAAGTTGTAATATAGCAACACTTCTAGTTATTTATTTTTTGTCCATAGTAACTGTGGGTACTTATTTTGTGAATTGCAAATTCATCGACAGATTAATAAAACCTGTAGCCGTGTTACTGTCCATTCTTTTATTTTCCATAACGTTTATCATATGCAGGGTCAAAAGAGCCCTGGATCCTATCACAGGGAGGCGATAGACACCCTGGATGGGGTGACAACCCACTGCAGTACATACAAGTACAGTGCCGTGAAAAAGACTTTACCCCTTCCTGATTTTTTTTTGCATATTTTGTCACACTTAAATGATTGAGATAGTCAAACAAATTTTAATATTATAAAAACAAAATGTTTTTTAAATTATGCATTAATTTATTAATTGTAAAAAATAAATGCTATCCAAACCTACTTGCCCCTATGTGTAAAAAGTAATTTCCCCCAAAACACTGTTGTGGAGGAATTGTTTTAATTCAGCCATACCGGGGAGTTTTCCAGCACGAATAAACTATTTAATTATCTCAATCTGATTTAACTTTGACTACGTCACTCCAAAACCTCAATGTTGTGGTTTTTTTTAAAACCATTTAGCGGTGGACGTACAGGTGTGTTTCAGATTGTTGTCCTGCTGCATTAATCAACAAAGTGTGCTTGAGCTTGGGGTCATGACCTGATGGCCGGACATTTTCCTTCAGGATTTTCCGGTACAGCGCAGAATTCATGGTTCCATTAATTATGACAAGCTGCCCAGGTCAGGAAGTTGTAAAGCAGTCCCAGACTATCACACTACCACCAACATGTTCGACTGTGGGTATGATGCTCTTTTTATGAAACACTGTGTTAGGTTTAACTGGCTGCACACCTTCCAAAAAAAGTATTTTCTAAAACCTGAACATTTCTGAACAAAAGTCTTTGCTCAAAAGATTTCTTGATTCAGGAGGTCTGGAAGCAATCAATCCTGGGTGTGGGAAGTGAAATTTAACTTTGCTTTCCAAAAGTTACAGTTCATTCATGATTTAGCAAGGGAGCAATTATTTTTTCACATAGGGCCAGATATGTTTGTATTTACTCGGGTTATTTTTGTGTAACATGTCAAAGCACTGTACATTATGGGCAATTTGTTAATCAAGCTACAACGAATGTCTTTAGCCTGTGGGAGAAAACTGGAGTATCATGAGGAAACCCACAAAGTACAGGGAGAATATGCAAACTCCACACTAACAGACCCAAGGCAAAATTCAAACCCCTGAAGGTGCCAGGTGATATTGCTTAGCACTGAGCCACTGTGCCCTCCCATTTTAAAGTTAGCTATCATATTCATTAAAAACGGGGGGAAAAAAACAACAAAAAAAACAAACAAACAAAAGAGTATACGTACAGTTGCACTTAATCTAGGAACCTGATCTAGCATTTTGAAGGAACTAGACCAGGTGATCAGCTCCACAGAACTAAGTGGGTGTAGCTGACACTACAAGTTCTTCTATGAATTTTTAAGCTGTAACAAGCCTACACGGGAATGAGACTATTAGCTTCTTTGGTTCCTCTTCATTAATTCTTCTTAAATTTGAAAGACAAATTGTTAAGTTAATCACAGCTGAAAGGCAAATTAAATGTGCCAGCATCATTAAACCCGAGTACGTTACACAATCTGCACAAACAAGAACAGCAGTACTTCATCTGGAAAACATTCCTACAATAGATCAAGACAAACGTACAAAGAGCTAAGTCAAAAAGAATGACTGGCTGTTTTATTTAATGATATGACCGTTTAACAAGCAATGAACCAAAATGCTTTTTTTAAAAAAAAAAAAAAAAAAAAGGAAGTTAAAACATGACTCGTGTGACAAAAGAGAACTTCTAACAAGTTAAATTAGCCATGTGCTGATATTTATTTTTCATATAACAATAACCAGGCTAGGATTTTATCAAATGCCTAATAAGAATAATTACTATTAGAATAATAATAATGGTACTTAATATCAATTGTCTTCGCTTTGGTCTTAAATGTCTGGTTACTTGGCATTGTTTTGACATTGAGAATGTGTATTAATAAAGAAATATAGATTTTTTTTTTGTTCTACACAAGACCCGTATCTGAGGCCTTATCAGAAATGTCTTTTTATCAGCCAGTGGTACCTTCTCGTTTGTGAGAAATAAAAATGAACAGCAGCGCATCTTAGAAACTTGATCAGTTAAATCCCTCACCTAATTTACGCATTTAAAATTACCATGATTATCCGCACTTGTCCAAAGTGAGCAGTGTATTAATGTTAGCTGAACTACAGCAGCATCTTACTCTGGCTAAAAATCTTCTGATATCTTCTGATATCTCCTTGTACAGTGGTCCTTATTGGGAGAGATTTTACCTCCAGTGAACATGACTCAAGGAAAGTCATGACATCTGAATCAACATTACATTAAGTCTTGCTCCAAAGAATACTGTGCTTATGGAGATCACCTGGCCCTATCCGCAAAAAAAATATTTTAAATTACAGAAAAAAAACTTCAGTAGGCACTCGCGGTCTGATGCTGGAAAAGTCTCAGCATTTACCCCAAACATCTGACTCAAGGGTAGAAAATACTAACAAACAGACCTTCAATAAAAAGGACAGGTGGACTGAAATATATTTAGACAAGATCTGAAGGCAGGAGGAGGGTGACAAGGTTTAATTTAATCCTTTCACTTCATGTGTCTACTGTAATGACGATCAGATGATTGAGGGATTTTCTTTTGTGAGCACAAAAACTGAAAGTCCATCAATTCGTTGTTGAATTGTTTGTCTGGAAATGCTGGGTGTCACATATTCAGATGTTTTTTGTTTTTTTAAATACAAGTTTTAATTAAACCTCAATGAAAATCATCTCAAACTCATCACAGGCTAAAACTTGGAATTGTTCACCACACACAATAATGAGTCATGTTAAACAAGTAACTCTTGTATTTTTAAAAATAATAATCTGATGGGGTTAAAAATACTTCTCGAGTCGGGCAGTTCTGTGGTCTGTATGGTTGTAACTACAATCCTAACCATAAATAAGAAACTTTACACTTATTCAGAAACATAAAAACAGACAGAGAAATCGTACACGCACCCAATGGAACAGATCCAACCTCAACACGCGAGCTGAGGCTGAAATTTGGCTCAGCAAAAACAGGGCCCACAACAAACACATGTCCAACACTCGACACAAAGTATGTAACTACCCCCTTCTTTTTTAGTCAGTACTGTTGAAATTACTTTCTTGGAACACACACACACACAAAAAAAAAGGGACCACCCTTTTCAGTACCTTTTTTATATACAAAGTAGAAACAAAGCTTTGTGAAACACACCCAGAAGGGCGCACACACACACACACACACACACACACACACACACACACACACACACACACACACACACACACACACAGAGGACAAAAACAAAACAAAAAGAGGAACCAAAACCACAAATAACGTGGTTATCACTGTCCTTCATCTAGACCTTCTGTGAGGGGACCTGAGCTCTTTTGCTGCTCTTTTTCACTCTACTGCGCGCGTAGACACGGAGAAACAGTGCAAAGAACACTACGGCTACTCCAAAGATTCCCGTTGCCGAGATGGCATGGCCATAGAGGAGGCAGGAGAGCAGGATGGCGATGGCCTGGCGCAGCGTCATGATGATGGTAAAGACGGCGGCACCAAATTGTGAAATGGTATAGAAGATGAAGAGCTGGCCAAATGCAGAGCAGAGCGACAGCAGGGCGGCGTGAGCTGCAAACTCGGCGTGGCGGCTCATGAACGCTAGCGATTCGAACAGAGCGCCTGTCTCCAACAGAGAGCCCACGGTCAGGAGGAAGGAGAACAGGTTCACCCCGAACATCATCTGCACCGAGGACATCTTGTGACGGAAAAGCTCGTCCTGCCAGTTAGAGGTGAAGCTATCGAACACGATGTACCCGGCCAGAATGATGACGCCGGAGAAAGTTGTAATGGTTGCGTATTTGGTACTGCTGGAGCTTGACAAAAGGAACATACTCACACCAACTGAGATCAGCACAGCTGTAAAATACTCCCAGTATTCATAAGTCTTGTGTGACACCAGTTTGCCCATCAGCATGACAGGGATGACTTTAGAGGCTTTAGCCAACACCTGCAAACATAAAGAGAGTGCGTTTTGAATTACTGAATGATAAAACGTGTTTGCACAATGCTTTTGTTTTTTAAACCATATAGATACTCATGCGAGCATTGACCACTTCAAGATATGAAACAACTGAACTATAGCATAAAAATCTTTATTTCACTTTCTGTAATACACTATGACCTGTTAACTATATATGAATGAGTTACTTCAATTGCTTTAGAGATCTTAAATATGTAGCCTTCTCAAAAGCTTTTGTAAGCAGGGGCCCTAGAGCTTATTTCACCATTTACAGCATTTTCAAAACAATCGGTCTCAGCCATCAAGCTAAAATAGTGATATTGTGTAACTTCGGATCAAAATGTAGCTGTTGACCTCAAAAGGGGTGTCCGAGTCTATTGGTAATGGAAATAAAAAGATAAGATGACTCTACATAGAAATATGAGCATGTCACAGAATCCACACTACAAGGAGGAAGAAAGAATATCTATAAAAGTTTTTATGCTGTAAAAAAAAGAAAAAAAAATCCTAAAATGTTCACGATATTCACCCATAACACTAGACACGAGGCTATAATTAACTTGTTATACGACCTGAAACAAACCTTAACCCAAAGCACGTCATCATAAAAAGTACTTGGGCAGAATAGATATCAAATCAAAAACACATGACGGACATTTCCGAGTTTTATGTAAACCACACTGCCTCAATCGCTTTCATCATTAGTGTCTGAAATGACTAATCTCAAAATATTATGCTGACCACATTTTAACACTGAAAAAAAAATAAAAAAAGGGAAGTCAGGTTCCAGCATTTGGCTCAAATAGCCCAATAATAGTTTTTAAGTAAAAAGTTTGATAAAGTGAAACTCAAGGTTTATGGCTTATTAAAATTTAAGTGTAGATTTGAATAATCATGTTCCACCCCTATCTGTATTTATTAAATGTGGCCCATAATCATGTCAAGTTCTTTTATTTCAGGTTGTTTATCTTGTTTCCACAGCATTAACAACAATAGGCCAGGTACTATCTGTCATATTCTGAGCTGCCTATTTCCTTCATAGCATTCAGAGTAATTTGCACATAACAATGTGGATTCATCAAGCTGTTGAATGCTGTTATGATCGCATAACGTGATGGCTGAAGAAATGTCAGCGGTGCATTCATGCTGAAAATCTCCTGTTCTACCCTATCCTCCTTTGTTATGTTTTCATGTCATGTGGGGGAACCGGTTTGAGATGACTTGTGCTTTGTGACATGATTTATTAATATGCTGGAAGTTGCCAGTATAGGGTGGGCAAACTGAGGTTATTAACTGATGTACATGGTCAGCAACAATACTTCGAATAGACTTCGGTATTCAAACAACATGCAATTGGCATTAATGAGTGAAATTACCACCACCGGCATTAACTTTTTCCACATGGTGGGCACAAACTGATTTTAAGGGAACATGATTAAAAGACCAACAAGTTATAGTTGACTATTTCACATCCCGGTTCATGAAAGAAATATGCAGTGATTGATCACAAGCCGCTCCTCAGTAGCAATATTCATATTCATAACTATCCTAGATATTTGCATAATGCTGAAAGTTCCATGCATGACATCATATGCAAAGAATGTTGTTTGGGAGACTGTCACCTATCAGCAGAGAGACTTTTCTGATCATAAACATGATCTAAGGTGGCCAACAAGAACGCTGTCCAGGATTAAAATAAAGACATTTGAGAGCGATTTCCCCTCTTATTTAGCGAAATTCATGACTTCATATCGGTATCGAAACAAAAAGTTTGTTATCGTCACAACCCCGTTGTGTAGCTACTGAAGTACGCAAGCAGAAAGCTTCAGAATGAACTCTAAAGATCAGAGCGCCATTATTGAATCTAATGAAGCGCACCAAACCACTCAAAAGTTCAGGATCACTTTCTAACTCCAGGGCCATTTCTGATTTTCATTTCTTTCTATACTGTAATCCAATACTGAAGGCGTCCAAAATATGCAATGATCTCCTTTGTACAGTTGAGAATGAGATGTGTCTGCTATGTATGCTCAGTAAATCCTTTATAACAGCTCTAATCCGAGGTGCTGTTTGTTAATTGGCGATTTCTGAGGTAACTGGTATCTCTAAATGAACTTCTCCTCTGTAGCTGAGGTAAGTTTTGGTCTTGATTCTCTGGGAAGGTCTTCATGAGAGCCAGTTTCACTATGGTGCTTGATGGGTTTTGCAAATGCACTTGACAATACTGTTCTTGCAGGAACGATTCCAGAACAGCTGACCTCCATGTCTTAAAATAGCAACTGACTGTTGCTGTTTTTATTGTTACATAGTTTTGAAATGCCCAGTATTGTTGTAGAATGTAGAAAATAAATCACTTAACAAAAACCAAGAAATCTGCAAGTGATCCCAAACTTTTGATCGGTAGTGTACATCAAAAGAATTGGTTAACTTATTCCCATCTTTTTCACTTTGGTATGCCTGTAGTAATTGCCCAGCAGGTCACTGTAGGCCTTTAATGACATGCTTCTTGAATTCTGCCCATCCCCGCAGCTCAACCAAGTGTTTAAGTCCTGCAGCTCTAAAGCCAGGCTTTTAAAACAGACTCATCTATGCTTAAGTACAATTAAATAACACTGGATATTGAAGCACCCAACACGTTAAAAATAAATAAATAAATAAATAAATAAATCAGTTGTGGTATAACTGCTACAAATTGGCTATAATATGCCTGAGATAGATCAATAAATACACAACTTTTCACTGTCGCTGGAGAGCTGGTGAATTTTCACTCAGCAGAGGATCATAAAAACGAACTCAATCACTGAGCGTCACCTGTGTAGGGAAGCTGATGTATTTGAGGGCTTCATATTGACACCAGCTGCTGAGGATGTTGGACAAAGATGCAAATGAGTACTTGTACATAGGTGCTGTGTGCCTGGGCTGTTTAAACACGATGCAGCAGAGGCCGGCCACTGTAAGAGCCAGGATGCGGTTCATGAACACTAGGAACTGGGAGTCCGTGAATCGCTCGCCGTTTTGCCCATCGTCAGTGGCTCCGTAGGAACGCGTCATTACTCGCTCCTGCAGCACACCCCAGGTCAAATATGAGCCCTGTTTTACACACACAAAAAAAATTACAATGCAAACTAAATAAACAATAGTATTATCATTCATTTTAGCACTCTATTTGTCAGCTGTCAACAATTGTGCAAATGTATGCAGCATTTTTTGCACTTTGTATAGATTTGATAAGCTGCAATATTTAAATTGCAATTTAAGTGGAGAATTTGCATGTCATCATTTAATATTTCTAGAATTTTTGGAATTGTAAGTAGATTATAGAAAAAGAAAAAAAAAAGTCATAATACACATGCATACACTCAAAGTACTGTACACCACAATCATACACAGCCTGTGCAATATTATGTTGGACTGCAATTTTGCCTTCATTACAGCTGTTGTATCATTTTTCTATTAGGCAATGTCACAACATTTATTTCCGTTCAGAGTTGCATTAATTTCCCTTCGAGATCTTATAATGATAACGGCTGTGTAAAGCCTTCTCTAGCACATCAAAAAGATTCTAATTGGGGTTAAGGGTGGACTCAGTGGTGGCCAATCCCTGTTTGAAAATGTTGTCTCACGTTCCCTGAAGCACCCTGTTACAATTTGAGCCCGATGAATCCTGGCATCATCATCATCTTGGAATATGCCCGTGACTCTCTTCTTACTCTGACACTCCCATCACTCTGGAACAGGGTCAATCTGTGCCACAGTCTATTCTTTATGCTCCCAAGAAAACTGAATCCTTCTTTTAGATTTTTTTTAACAATTTGATTTCAATAAACCTTTAAGTGATATCCTGAATGAACGTGATTCGAGGTTTTTCCAACCACATTTATTCCTCGAGGATGATTTTTCACCACTATCACGAGTTTTTCAGTTTTTAGTTGTTTCAGCAATCTCCTTAGTTATTTTTCTTTGCATGACACAGGACAATAAATTGACTCTTCAGAAACAGAGTAAGATCTGTGGCCATGACCACAGGATGCGTCACTGACATGGTTGTTTAAGAAATGAGAAGCTACTCACTGCATCACTTAAGGTTAAATAACTTGCTGCAGCTGAACCATATTAATGACTGCAGTAATTCTCTGACTTACCTATTTATGTATGTATTTATTTATTTATTTTGACTGTGCAGTGTATAAAGAAGCACAAATGTCTAAGGATCAAGGTTACAACTAAAATATCACATACGAAGCTATTAGTGACTGTCTCATGCATACCTGAAGTCCAGCTGCACAGAAAATAAGTTTGACAGCTTGCTGTGTCGTTGAAGTGGACTCAGTTCTGGGTGTCTCGGATACATCATCCAACAGTCCAGATTTAGAGTCACCGCCAAACACGCATGCTTTTATAACAGGAAAACAAATCCCTCGGCCTGCAAGACGACAAAAAAAAAAAGAGAGAAGCATGCATTATGCCTATGATAAAACATGAGGTACATGAGTTCAACATCACTTGATAAGGCAAAGGGTAAGCTGGAGCAGTACAACAGAACAAGTGTGATCAAAATCAAGAGTGACCTCTCATCCTGAATATAAAATTTTGCCATAAACTCCACTTAAATATTATTAAAAGGAAAACATTATTGAGCACACCTGTCTCTATGTAGTTAATCCGCTTGAAGTAGCGAATCAGTAGATATCCTGGGATGATGATGGAGCTGTAGCCGAGGATGTTAAGGAAAAATCGAAAAACCCACACATCCTGCCAGCCTTCCAGGAGCAGACTTTCCCCAGCACCAGCAGCCATAGGTGTACAGAGACATAGCAGCAGGACAGGACACACGCTGCAATCACACACACACATACAGTGGTTTAGACTAATGTTTACTTTTTAGACGTTGGTGGACATTTCGTACTCAAGCTTCATAAAGGCAACATTGAATCACACAACTGCCTCTTTCAGCAGATTTTCCAAAACCGGATCCCATCATCAGGCTTCAACACACCCTCTCAAATAAACCTAGTACAGTCAAATATAAACGCTGAGAGACCTGTGCATGCACTGACACACAGCACTGCACGAGTTTAGTGCACATTTACTTTTTGCGACCGTGCTAAGCAGAAAGGCACAACATATTTAATTCTCTTTTTTAATCTGGTTTGAGTCCTTTGAGCCATGAGCAGGAGTGGAGGCTACAGTGGTGGTGAGGTCACTGACACCTGACAGTTGACAACTGAAAAAAAAAAAACACCAGGTGACACTTGACCCTTTAACCGCATGATTTTATTATCTGCCCTGGTGCCACATGATTGGCTGATACTGCAACTAAGACAATATTTGTTTTACCAAAGTAAATATGAAGACGGCTCATACCTTTTCATATTTTAGACACAAGGAAAAAAAAACACTACTTACTTTTGCATTAGCAGAAAAAATAAAAACCTATATAACTCGAACATATATCCTGCTAGTCCCGGAATTAGTGATTTGTTGAACATAATTTGTGTTTGGGAAAAAAAATAATAATAATTCCATGTGTCAATTTTCACTCCAACAATATATTTTTTTATTGATTTTTACACAGACACAAACATACAAAGTAAACGTGTAGTGTGTTTTTCAAGCAACACCATTATAATCTGGATATATAAAACCCAGATTTTTAAAAAAAAGAAAAAAAAAGAAAAAAGAAAGTAAAGAAGAGAAAAAATGTGGAGCTGGAAGGCTGGGTTTTGTAAAGAAAAACAAAACAAAGAGAAAAAAAAAACAGAGAAAAAAATAAAAAAGGGGGAGATTAAACTATAAATTTATATAATAAAAGGGTGAAGGGAAGGTCCCCACACCTGTTGAAATTTCTAACCTGAATTACGGATTGAGTAATGAATCTTCTCCAGAGGCACAAACAGGACATAATATCCCTGAGCCACTGGGTGTGGGTGGGTGAGGTGGCATTACACTAAGAGAGAACGCCTGACGAGGAGTGATGCAAAGGACATGAATCGACGTTTCTCTGGGGTTAAACGCTTATCCTCCTCTCCAGTAGTGCCAAAAAGGGCAACCAGGGAGTTACGTATAAGAATTCAGTATGTGAGACATCCGTCCAGAAATCTTATAATACATATATGAATGAGAGACGCCTGTCCACCTTTACATTTGTTACAGCAAGGATCGACATCTGGGTTGAAGAAAGAAATCTTAACTTAGGAGAAATTAGGCCTATGTACAACCATAAACTGTAATAACGACTGGGTGGCATATAATGGGGTTGAACTGAAAGCTTGAGAATCGAGTCTCATGTATCATCGGCCAGTGTCAGATTTAGATCTTTTTCCCAAGCAAATTTAATCTTACTTCAGAGTGGTGTGACTCAGACCCATTAACGTGCCATAAACAGTGGATATTAGGCCTTTACGCAGTAAGGGCGAACAGAGGAAATCATCATGCGGCAACTTTAAATACTTTCCTTTGAGAACCTCTGGAATAATTTCCCCTGACATGCTTCAAATTATTACCAACAGAATCTGCTGTGTATTTGAGAGTAGAGCTGCATCTTAAGGGCTCTAGGAAATATTACGTGTCCTTCTCAATGGAGGCGATTCTGTGAATAGAAGCGAGCTATGTTTTTAAAGAACGTCATGACATACTTTGACTGCAGCCGATGACTTATAGTCATATAGAAGAAATATGGTCTAAACCTGTCAAATGAAATGGCAAAAGATCGTGTGTGTGTATATGTGTGCGCGCGCGCACACAAATTGCACATTCTTGGAGTGGGCCTCCTTCAAAGCCAAACAGTGCGTCTTTGTGAACGAGGCTCAACTCCTTAAGGCCACGACAGCAAGAGAGGAAACTCTGCACCGTATGAGCTCAGTAAGGACGACACTCTGTCCTATCCCTACCATTTATTTATGTTTTGGGAAATGCACTAAACCTGAAGAAAGCACTTGTCAAGTGACATTACTGATGACACCCTGAAAAACTACAAACTGACGGAAGGGTCCGAAGGAAACCTTTTGACTCTCAATGAGGAAAGTGACACTGTTCATCAAAGCTCGATATAACATTAACCATAAACATAAACAATGAAGCTTGTAAGTAAATGAATGTTCATCAGCCATTCACACATTTTTTTTCTTCAGACTATTTCATGCAGACCATTTCAAACTTAATAATAATTTCAAACTTTTACGTGTAGACTGCTTGCTTAAATTCAGACTATGTATATATTTTTTCCTCAGTCAGTGAGCAAATGCGGAAACATTTAAGCAATTTTATGTTCATTTTGCAACATTTTCTGTGTTAATCTAATCAGTGGTTCGTACCACTGTTCCTGGAGTACATCATGCCCTGCACATTTTAGTGTTTTCTCAGCCCCCAGCACACGTCATTCAGCTAATTAACAGTCTTTTCTATATACACATGGAAGTGGTAGGGTAGGGGGGGGAAATAAATAAATAAATAAATATATATGCAGGGTAGGGGATACTCCAGCATCAGGGTCGGGAACCACTGGTTCAGATTGGTGTTCCAAAAGGAGAAATTGTACATACAGAATATATATAAAACATACGCAAAATATAAATTACCAATATTAGTTTACTGCTAAATTAATTCTCAAATTTCAAAGCAGACCTATATTTGCATAAAAAAAAGAATACCAAGAAAAGACATACCCTGCGTGTACAAATGTGGTACAGGATGCGGTGACACACCTTTTCATTTAATGCTGCCCAAATATTTATTCATGCTTCCTAGTGACTAACGTTTCAAAATTCAAGCTTTTTCTCCATGACCAGATCTGATAACTTCATCCGGTGACTAAGATCTGATTGACAATTTACAAGATACGTCTAAACATACAACAGTTTAAAAATGCTCATCAATACACACCTACGCAAACTTTTACTGTGCAGAAAACTTCTATTCATCCGTTTCCAAAACTGACTTATTTACAGTATGTTATCTGAATAGCCGGCTCTGCATCATTTTAGAGATGCCATATTCATCTGATATGTTACTAAACTGACATTTGCCTCTGTAAGGAGTGCTCTATTAATTGCTTGATTCTGACAATAATGACCCTTTTTTTAAATTAATCAAAGGCAGAGATTTTTCATGATTCCAGGTCCTTATGATTTAAACCTGTTTAAAAAGTTTTAAACTTTCCTTAAGCTATGCGGCACAGCATGGCGTACCAGACGCGTGACGAGTAATTTCATCTACGTTTGCCAGAGTGTCAGTGAACACGTCATCAGCTGTCACTGGTATTTCTCAGCCACAAAATAACACTCAAAGTTTTCAGGTTTTTAAAATGGGTGTGTTAGTTTAAGAACAATAGCACAATGATAAAAGGTAAATATCTATTAACTAACAACATAATTACACTTGCACAACAGTGGAAAATTGAAAATAAAAATTATCTGTATAGATTTGACATACCTGCTCTACAAGATATTTGATATTAAAATTTATATAGCTATTTATTGCCCAAGGACCTGTATAATCACTAACTGCCTATAGAACTTTTCAGGAAGTGCTTTTTAGCTTCACTGGTACTTTCTTGGATTATTCATCATGTTAAGTACATTTTGTGAATCTACTATAATTACATTTAAATCAATATTGACTTTCATTATCTACTGACAAAACCAAACTGTATTTATTTTAATAAACCATCATCATCTCAATGATCCTTATTATTATTACATACTATTAGTGAATATTTAAGCATTTCACTGCATATCGTACTGTGTATGACTGTGTATGTGACAAAATATGAATTTGAATTAGCGTGAACCACCCTTTGTCTGGAATGTCTGGCTGATTGCGCTGTCTGACTACACATTAAATTCTGATGACATTAACTACTTACACAATACATAATTGAGCTGCGCATCTATCTAGGAAAAATTGTGCAGGGTGTTTGCAAACAGTGTATTATTATTATAACTATTATATGCTTAGGTAAATAACACACATGTCACATGGTGTGGATTTCTGCCCACACAGGCACACGCACATTATTTCTACGCATTTTCTAATAAACCATTTGGAATGAATTAAGGTTAG
>JAOVVA010000009.1:21310182-21322335 GCA_028565275.1 Leiocassis micropogon | reverse complement strand
CCCCCTTTTGTAGATTTTGAAATTCTGGGAATTACAAGAAGTCCAGAGTTTTGTGATCTTAAGGAGCGTGGTGGATTGTAGCGTATCAGAAGCTTCAGTTTCAAAGCACATTGTCACCATTCCTTAATTACCGCCATACGTACAGGGATACAATACTGTATGTGGTGGTGGAAGCGTCATGTCCGCTCGATGCTTTTTATCCCCAAAACCCAGTAGAATGCTTGCAGTAGAATGGTCCCAAACATAAGGTTAAGGCAATGCAGGAGTGGTAAATGTGGCAAAGTCAAAATCCGGATCTGAATCTGAAACCGTTTGAAATTTATAGCAAACAAACAACATCCAATTATCCTGAAAAAAGAGTTATTATTAAATAATTATACAATTAGAGAATTATTTGAGAAAGAATGAGCAAAAATAAAAAATGCAAAAATTATGCAAAGATGATACAAACATAAAACTGTTCTTCCAACAAAAGACAAGAAGTCACAATTCATATAAGCAGAATTGTAAGGTTTACTTTAGGAGAGGTACGATGGCAGAAACTCTGTTCACTTTCACCTAGTGATGTAGCTTCCTGAGATCACAAGTTCTTAGTACCAGACAAGGAGGTCTTCGCTGACAAAGCAGTCACTTTTTTTCTACTTCTATTTTTGCAACTGAGAATTCAAACCAATCAGTACTGTCTCTGAGATGCAGCCTAGACGGCAGAGAGAATCGGTTGTCCTGTAGATTTTCCCTGATCAACTGTTGTCTAATAAGTTCCACAGCCATCCAGTGTGTGGACTTCAAGAAAGCAACAATTCTCTCTTTTGTTCATGTGAGTGACTCTAGTCCATCATGGCTGTCTATAAATGGAATACTGCAGTTAGAGTTTTCCTCTGTTCAGCTGACGCGATACATCGAGTTTGAAAGGATTAAAGGGTAGAGCTGCAATTGTCTCGCAGGAAACCTGTAGCCCTCACCTTCCCCACTTGGTACACAGTTATCATGTGATAGGGGAGAGATAGTGGATGCCAATTTGCAATGATAAGGAAATAAAAATTAAAACAAAGATTGAATCGCAGAGAGAACAGTATTCGTAATTCGGTAAATGTGCTAGTGGCTAGCTTGATCTTTATGATTCTTGATCACTGTTTTTTTTTTGTTTGTTTTTTTCAGTGTTGCTATACAAATAGTTGGCACTGCCATCAGGAAGTGGTTTGGGGTTCACAATCTGAAAAATAAAGGCCCATCATGAGTTAGAGAACATTTAGTTCCTTCATTTTTCACTACAAGTGCACCTAATTTATTTATTATTTATTGTGATTATAATTTATTATAATCTAGTTAACATGATTAATCTAGTGTTGTGTGACAATACACTAAAGGTTTCTACCTGTCTTCCTTCATCGTGTGATGCTTTCATCATGGGCTTTTTTTGGTTCATCAGAGAGTTTCAATTACCATGATTGTGAAATGCAAGGATTATTCAGTGCAGAGTTTGCATGTAAATGTTATGAAAGCCACAAAGTCTTTTGCTTTGACACCTGAGAAAGACAGAGAGAGAGACTGCCAGAGAAAAGGCGATAACACAGGAAACACTGTGGAGGCGACTTGTGGGTGAAAAGGTGAAACATAAAAGTTTTATAATCCTTTTATTCACTGCAGGATTGCATTGACACAAACATCTAGCCCAAAGGCCATACTTTTAAATGCGACGGCTCTTTATATCCACATTTCCTACACATACATGCTTCTGTATAGTTTCAACATCAAGTTGATGTCCGACTTGCTCCTTGAATTCTACATGTACAGGTATTTATTTTACAGATGCTTTTACATCAACACAACTCAAAAACAATGACACGATTCAATCCAAGATAACCAGTTGAGTTATTTACCAAACGTATGATGTACAGGATTGTAAAAACAAACATAGAGGTGGAATGGTGGTGTAGTGTTTAGCACTGTGGCCTTGCAACCTGTCCGATTCCTACCTTGGGTCTGTGTGCATAGAGTTTTCATGTTCTCCCCGTGCTTGGTGGGTTTCCTCCTACAGTCCAAAGACATGCAGATTAAGTTAATTGGTGTTCCCATATTGCGCATAGTGTGTGTGTAAACTGCTATGAATTGGCACCATGTCCAGAACCCTGCCTTGTGCCCAAAGTCTCCTGGGATAGGCTCCAGGCACCCCTCGGCCCTGTACAGTATAAACAATATACAGTAGAAGATGAATAATTGATATAGGTTGAATTAATGAAATAGGAACAATTGTTTTACTGTGACAGGCTGTAAAGTGCCCAAAGATTTGTGCCATAAAGATAATTTATGTAACAACCTCAGCAGCAATGTCATTGTCCCTCTCGTCTGTTCTAACCATTCGGCATTCAGCATCACCAGTATACTAATCACCGGCCTGATCATCTGCACCTGTTTCTCACTGGTTCATGTCCTAAGGTAGATGTTTTTATGCTTCATAGATTCATAGATTCACTATGTGGCTTTACAAACCAAAAACATTTATCTGAAACTGCTCAGGTACAAGTACTGGACTGAAAATGAAACTGCAGAACTGCTCAATTTGAGTTAAATTTTATCGTGACCGCTTGTGGACTGCAGTCATTCAACAGATTTTCAATGGTGTTTAATTCTGGGTTTTGATTAGACCATGCGAGAACATTCCCCTTTTTCTCCTTCAAACACTGAGTGGTCAGTTTCGCTGTGTGCTTTGGGTCATTGTCATGTTGGAAGGTAAACCTTCCTATTGACAAATTTCTGGTGAAGGGCAGAAGATTTTCCTCAAGAATTTAATAGTATTTTGCCTTGTTCATTTACCTTCTATCCTGACTAGTGCTTCAGAAAAACCCTATAACAGTATAGTACCACCTCCATGCAACTGTACTGCATTTCCCGCAGACAAATCATTTGGTGTTGGGACCAAATAATAAAATTTTAGTCTCATCTGACGACCTGAATTTTTTACAAAGCTCAGACGTGACCGCATGTGGTCTATCTTAAGGAATGTCTTTTTTTCTTGCAACCCTCCCATAAAGCCACATTTGTCGACAATTTGTGAAACTGTTGTCACAATGGCCAGTCTTTGTCATACATTCCTGAGTACTGTGGGTTTCTTGGTGGTCTCTCTGACTAATTTACTCTTGGCCCTTTTATTCAGTTGGGAGTGACATCCTCATTCAGGGAGGATCTGTGTTGTACCAAATACCTTAATAATAGACTTCACTGCTCTTCTAGGTAGTGAAAAACCATTTTTTTTTGTATCCATCTCCTGTCTGTGAACACAGAAGGTGATTAGCTTCACCTGTTTGAGTTTACAAGTCATTTTTAGGACAGGGTGATCCTTTTCCAACTCAGTGATTCTGTTTTTTGTGTGTACACAGCAAGTATCCGATGTTGAATTAACACTTAGATTGTTGAAATAACCCCCAGTAGTGTTCTTAGGAGTCCAGTTGGACTAAAAAAAACTCTGAAAGTGTTAAATCAACACTGGGGATTTTTACAGTGCAGCTGCAAGCTGTAAAAATATCTGTTTATCTGTTTGTCTGCATCTGTATATCTGTTCAGTCCAAAATGTGCATCTAAGTTTCAGTTACATTATTATAAGAGAGCCAGAATCATGGACCAATTGTACAGTATGTACTGTATATGGGTTACCAAAGTGATTGGCTTCCAGGTGGAGCTTAAGTCAAAAGTGGTCAGCCAATTACAAACTTGATCATGTTATGTTGATTATGTTAGCTTATTTGGCTATGTAATCTATTTTCTTTCATAAAATACTAGTTTTTGTTGCACACTAGTTTTACAAGCGCTAAATCAATACAGCCTTGTTTTAACAGACTGTTCTCTCTACAGCTAAATTAATTTGATATGATAGTTAATGCATGAATACAATTTTCTTTGTTAAAGTAGTCAAGTGTTATGTTCTAAAAACAAACCCAGTAGCAAAGTTTAGATAGATTGTGATTTATCCCCCTGCATTAGCGTATTATTGAAGTGTTAGTTTATGTTTTTATCCAGTTACCACCAAAGTCTTTTAGATTATTTTGCAGCTGTAAAAATAAAATTGAGACATAACTGAGCCTACAAAGTTCATCCATGGATTTTGGACACTTTTGAATGGCTCTGTTTCCACGGTGTTGGTAAAACACTCAGCTCTTACACAACAGTTATGCAACATTGCTACATGTGATATAGGCCGTGCCATATAGTATAGACCATTGAACACATTCTAAAATTCTTTATTAAACACATACAAGGGGCGTTCAAGTCCCCCAAAGCTCAAGTCGGAACTTTTGGGAATTTTGCAGAAAAGCAAAGCACAGTTATGAGGGTACAAAATACCTTTATGTCTTTATATAATCAACTGATATTCGAATACACTTGGCCCAAACATGGAGAAATGGTTAGGATTATTACAGACAAGTTCCTGTAATGTGCAAATTGTGCAGTGGGTAATATGAGAATGTAAAATGTAAAAACAGAACACCTTTGGTGATCAAACCATGCATATTGTCTTCTTTAAAAAGTTTGCATCATGCAAATGTTTTACTGCAGCTAAGAGTCTAATCACTGTACTGTGCTTTTGCAAAAGTCTTCTGTAAATGTAATTTGGTTTTATGCCTTTATTCATGACAAATTTCATCACAAGTGCCAGTTTGACTTAAATGACCCTTGGGTCATTCAAGTCAAGACCTTAGGACCCTTGGGTCATTCAAGTCAAGGCCTTAGGCAACCCATTACCATGACAGCCAATCGGGCATTGGTGGTTCAGTGGTAGGTTTTTAGCCTGCCATGCAGAAGGCATTGTTCAATAGCCACAAAATACCCAAACCCCAGCCACAGGATGCAGTGCCTGTCCCAAGCCCTAATAAAAAAGGGAAGGTTTTCAGCAAGTGCATTCAGCATAAACAAATTGTGTGTGAGAATCCGATAGTACGCTGTGGCCACCCCTTGATGGGAGCAGCTGAAAGAGCAACATTTCCATGACAGTCAATCTGCAACCAAAAAAAAAATAGTTCTTTTTATCGTAATCCTGCAGGTGCCATCTCAGACAGGCTCAAAGCCAACTAAACAGGTTTTAATAGCATGGTTGCCAGGCAACACCATCAGGCAGGTAATCGACAAAAAATGCACGACACCTGAACTTGCACCTTTATGAACCATTTATAAATGCATCTTGCTCTGACCCCTTTACCATTATTTCTTAAACTAAACACTTTTGTTGTTTTGTCACAAATCAAAGATCATTAATGGCACTGAAGGTCATGCATTCATTGAAGTATTCATTGTCTGTACTAGTTAACAGCTTGCATATTTGCATATTCACGGTGAAGGCCAGGATATGTAATATTCTCTAAATGGCCTGAGAGATGAGGTATTAAGAAACCATTGTTCATTGCATAGTTTATGTCCTTATGTGGGTTTGTATGTATCTATTCTGAGATGTGACATCCTTCACTGGAACTCTCTGAAAATGACACTCTCACTCAAGTAGCTTCATGCTGAAACCATGTAGAACATCAATAACCCTTGTACCAGATAACTATTTTCAAAAGGAAGGGGGGGAAAAAAGCTACATTTACACTTTACAGCTATTTTCATGAGGCACAGTCGTAGTTGAGAAGGAGGAAATGGTGGCACATGTTCAACAAGCAGACAGAATTCAAAGAAAAACCAAATCAAGCCATGTGATCAGAGCTGACTTCCTCTCTTAAGCAGAACATTCTGTTCTCAATGAGGTTTTGTCCCTGTTACGCAATTCCCTTATAGAAGTAGAGCAGTTCATACATATACGTTCAGATCCTCAGGATTCTGATTAAAGATTTGAACTTTGCGCAAAATACGTAATGAAGTATGCACAAAATAGTGTCATGTGACACTAAAAGATGGAATGTCCTGAAGATGAAATTCATATAACATGATGTTTATTGTAGTGAAGGAAAGCAGGATGTTAACATATAAAATAGACATATACACAAAAAAAACATATACATAATGTACAAGTGTCATTGTGAAAGTGCCAGACGCTGATACAGGAAACTAAGAATAAACTCTTTAGCCAAACAGTCAGAAAGAGTACTGTTTGAAGGGTACTTGTTGAAACAAAATATACAGCATTTTGTGCAAATGTAGTCAATCAGTCAGGACATGACTGGTGCTGTTGTTTGCATCTTAAGATTTAAGCCACAAATGTCTAACACAGGTTCCTTTTAAAAATGCAAGTCCACATCATTTTTCCAAATATGATATATATTTAAATAAACACTTTTATAAAACAGCAGGAGGTGCCTGTGACCATCTGCAAAAACTCAAGTTTCTGGTAAAACAATTATCTTAAAAACTTTGTGAGGTGAGGCTTAAAAACGATGCCTAATTAAGTTAAGGAAAGAAGTAATTCAAGATGGCCGCCTACATGACTTTACAGTATTTAGCTACACAGTAAAGTTTAGTTCATGTTTACAGATTATAAATTATAGTCCTAAACTACATTGGTAAGTGTGCATAAGGTTACTGAAGTCATTGCAGTGATTTGAGGCAGCTATATCCGACTTCTCTTACTTGTTAGCAACATTAGCCTTGTAGCTCCAGTGCAAAAGTAAATATGTGAATTTGCCAAAATTACCAAAAAAGTTGTTCTATTTACACATTATAATATTTACATAAACATAGCTTTAGACTGGTGATATAATTTTTACATTAGCATATTAAATAGCTGTTAGAAACAAACAGACAAACGAAGAAAAAAACGACACTGCCTTACAGGGGACGTCTCAGATTAGCAAGCACATTGTGAAAAACAACAAAACAACACAAGTTATAATTTACACATATGACTCCTTTGCATAGGAGAGTTCCTCGAACACGGGCTGACTACATCGACGATTGAGTTTTTCCATTCTGGTGCAGCTTACAGACTCAGACATGGCCCTTTGCCTAAATGAGTTCTGCTGGGGTAAACCATTGTTCGAAAGGGTAAAATTGTCTAAAAGTTGGCTAACAGGTGAAGGGTCCAGGATGTAATCGTTCATAGAGGTGGGCCGAGATCTTTGGCCCAGCTCTCTTGCATCGTGCACAGTCATGGAACGGTATTTCGGAGGTGCCTGCAGGACTCCAGAGTGTAGTAGAGCCTGTTGGTAGGATGGCGGACTTCCAGGGTCACGTCTGTCTACGTGCTCAAAGACCTCCATGGCCGAGAGTGGTCTTTGACGCCTCAACGGCACGTCCTGAACCTCCGTCTCGTTCTGAGAGTCCTCCTGCAATGTTCCACATGGAAAAGTTCCCTCTTTTTGTCCCTCCGTTTTCTTGACACTTCCTCTGTTAATGGAGAAATTTCCCAGGCTTTTGGCTCTCTTAAATGGGAACGGACGCCTCAAATTTGCTTCCGTTTTAGATTTTCCATTAAGAGACATATGTCGCTCAGGTTGTGTTTTCCGAGGGCTGGAAGGAGAAGGTAAAGGAGAGCTGACAAACACTGAATTCTCAGAGATGTTAGAGTTAGTGCTTTCCAGAGAACAAGTTGAAGAGCAGGAGCAGGTTTTGTTGATGACCGGGACTTCGAGGTTTAGACTGCCGGTGGTTTTTCTCAGTAAAGGTTGCAAGTGTCTCCTCTGTGGTTGTAGAAACGAGTCATCAGAGTTTTGCTTCTTCAGCGTCTGTTCTTCATACTCCTTAGCAGAGGAACAGTCGTCGTGACTCCGTGCCAAAAATTGGAGTTCCTTCACTCCGACCAAGGAAAAGATGGCAGGCTCAGAGCTGCGCCGGTCAACGGGCTTGGTGACAGTCTCGAAAATATCATCTGAGGAGTGGGAATGATTGACTGAACACTGGATATGGATGTGAGGACATGCATGGTGTGTGTGTCCTGTTGCTTCGCCATTCTCTCCATCAGTGTTGTCAGAATCGGAGTGGTGCTGGTGTGAAGACAGAGTATCTGTGTCGAAAAAAATAAATAAAATCAAAGTTGCGTTATGAGTCATTTAATGATTGTGGCTGATACATGACACGTGGATTTTAATCTTGTTAAACCTTCAAGGATTTTGGTGTCTGTTACTACTACATACTGAAATGTAATGTGAATTTGAAACTCTCCAAATCTGGCACTACATAGATTCATGGTTACTAGCTTGTTTTTTTTTTGTCTGTACCTGAGATATGTCCCAGCTCTTCCTCCGGGTCTCCAAGCAGAGTCAGGATCTTTTCTCCAAAGATTTCACAACAATTTTCAATCAGGAACTGGGTTATGCTTGTCACCTAAAATACAAAAATGACATTTATGATGTTGAAGACGGAAACATGGCATTGCCTGATAGTGTAGGCTATTTGTGCATAATTAGTGGTGGTGGTGAAGCTGTGTTTTGGGGAGTTTCCCTGAAGGTTTGAGGTAAACATCATGCATTTGGTATTTAAAGTGATATTCAAATTTTTAGATATTTACAGTACTTAGAATATGGATGAGGTTACCGATAAGGAGCCACTGATAACCTATGAGGTAGCTGTTTCTTATGGAGTGTCCAGTAAAAAGTTTCAACACCCTGCATTAATAGTTTTATCAGATATTGTCTATACATTACATTGGAAAACAGTCTTTAAAAACTGTTTTATATTATTTTTTTTTAAAACAATGCGGATCTAATCGGGAATGCATAATAACTACAGTGAACACTTGGAGAGTCTACAGGCCCAGCTGGTTTATCCACCTGTTTTCGAGCTCTACAAGAATGTGAAAGATGTTCAAAAACATTTTCCTAGAAGTGATTGTCTCGATGATTCTGAAAATTTCCACTGCAGTGTTGCAAACATAGTCCTAAACTAGCATTTTATTAGTAATTTATAGACAATTCCAAAATAGATCTAATATACATCCGATTGTGCGTAAAGAAAAAAAAAATTCTGACATAATTTTTTCCCTCTGTGTTTGTTTTTTAAACTGTTTTGGCTCATATAAAGTCACTCATGCTTCTGCAAACAAAAATATTTGCCAAGTGAAAACTAGAAAAGTGTGGTTTGTCACGCACCGACTCACCACACTTTGATCTTTCTGGGCTGTATGAGTAAGAGCGAGATGACAGGTGTCTAACCTTTTCGACCGTGCTCACATCTAGCGTCAGGCTGCCGGGCTGTAGCAGAGTTGGAGCGATGCAGATGGCCAAGTTTTTGGGATCCATTTTGTTTTTCTCTGATCTCTGGATAATGCGGCACAGTAAACAGAGCAGGTGCTGCAGCAGGACGCCGTTGGCTTCAGGAAGTTTGGAAACAATCCTAAACACAGAAAAAAAGAGGAAGAACAACAAATCAGTTTGGTGCTCTTTTTTAACCAGGCTCTCATGTCTCATTCTACTCTAAAAGCAGAAGTGATGTCCCGCCATTTTAACAGCATGACACTTTGACATTCAGCTGTTCCTTATTTAAAAAGAGAAAAGTCCACCGAAAGTCCCGCTTTCTATTCCTCTTTTTTGCTTTGCACCAGTGAAGTTAGGTGCTTTCTTAAAATAAAAAAAGTACCTTACTGTGCCCATTCCTTGGTTTCTCTTTCTATCTACTCCATGCTTACCTTCTCAACTCAGCAGGTAGGTCTTCTTTATTCGCTTTCACCAGTGCTTCTGTCCACTCAGTGTAGCGCTCAGCCACCAGCAGGCTACCTGGAAGCTCCCTCAGGAAAGTCTGCCAATAGAGCGACATCGGTTTTATTCATTATCAAGTTGTATCTTCCGCAACTGACTAATATTTTGATACTTTTGTCACTGCGGTTGGAAATGAGTCTAACATGCCCTGTTATCAAATATCACGCCTCACGGTTCAAAACACAAGACAATACACAATTTCCATTACACAAGATCCTGGAGACTTATGATTTTGCCCCAGTATAAACTGGGATATTGAAGGCATGATCATAATAATGCATATGGATCTATAAATGGTTGCTGCAATAGAGACAGCATCTTTACCTTTAACAATCCAACCAGCAAAGTCACAGGCAGTGCTTCCAAGTCGACCGCAACCCCAGAGTTGAGCTGGTCACGGACAGCACTCAGGTTTTTGCTGTTACACGCTGTCCGGAAAACTCCCTCTGTTTCGGGACCTTTCCTCCACAGCAGCATGAGAAGTTCCTGAAAAGATGAAGATGAGGAAGATACGTTAACAGGAGAGGCAATAACAGAAGATCTTTTTGACATAGTTAAACAGAGGTGGAGATGTTAACATCAGATTCGTTTCATCTGAAAACCCCACCATCGGTTTAATCTGATATAACATTTCCTATTGATTAGATCTCAGATCTAGCTTGTTTATGCATGTGGGAAGAGAGCTGAGTTATGACAGTGGAATTGTGTGCAGACATTTATAGTATAATTTCTGCCTTCTGTGTACAGTATGCTACTGATATAATGTTAGTTTAGGAGACATATCTTGAAGAGCATCATCTGTCTCCCTGCCATTACTTTTGAAGATATACTGTATAGTAGGTGAAATGTAACACGGCTACAGGTTGCAAATATGTGAGATAACTATCTTAGGTGAAATGTTGCGAGGTTGCAGATATATGCGAATATGTGTGAAAATGATCGGAATGCAGTATTAATGATTTTGCAAAATAAGCAAAAGTTGCATGCATGAATGAAGAGACAGAAACTAAAGAGGAACGAGACTGGTTCTGGTGATGCATAAAATGTAAAAGTGTAGGTGCAAAAGAAATTTTGAACAAAATCTCCAGCACAAATCATGTGTATTTACAGTGTTATCATTTAGATAGGAAACGAATGAACTTGTTCATCCATCTATGGTTGTGGAATAAAAGGAATAAAACACTTATACGCAAATAATCAGTTCTCAATCAATTTAAGTCCTTACTCAACCTGGTTATAAAAGTGCTGATTGTAAGATGAAGAACACATATTTATTTGTACAGTATATTTAGTACAAAGAGGAAGAAAATAAGACGTACAGCAATGGGTTTGGGGATTTTCGCATCTTTAGGAAGAGGTTGTCCAAACAGCAGGCTTGTCTTGTGTCCTGGCTGTGTGGGTATGCCTGTGTGTGTGTCTCTTCTCTTCAGCTTGGAGAGCAGGCCCTTCTTACCACCATCATGTTCTGCCAAGGTCAAAAATAAATCAGCACATGATTATGAGTCAGAGTGAAAGAGGAGGGTTGGTAAGAATATATCAGACTGAGACAGAGGATGAGACTTAAAGTGGGCACACATGAGTTAGAGCTCTAGGCATAAAATCACAAAGTCAGACACTTTCATCTCTACCTGTATCTCTATCTAATTATCTAGCTACACGACAAAATCTCCAGTGTTGAATTAACACCCAGAGTACATTTGTGACCGTTTTGTCAATCTGGGGGTTAATTCAACACTAGGAATTTTGCTGTGGATCTACTTCTTCTTCGTTTTTTCTTCTTCTTTTCACACCCTTACCCACTGCTTTTTTTATTCTCTCCCACTCAGTTTCACAGACACACTCTGGAGGGCCCCTAACCATACTTGTGGTCACAAAGCGCCTTTTTCATTCGAGTTTGAACTCACCAATCACCATCTCGGGCTTGCACTGCGGGGAGGAGACGTTGCCATTGCCGCTGCCATGGAGAGCCTGGAAAACAGTGAGAAGTGTGAGTGTGTGGCAATACACATTTAGAGTATACAGTCTAACTGCATCCACACCCTCAAAAACCACACTGATGTTGTGCTGCATGCCTGCCACGCCTTTTTTTCTTTTTTCTCACAAAAACAACCAAAACGAGCTGCCGGTCTTCTGTGATAATATATTTTTTTCGAATGTGTTGAAAAATTAATACTTACATTAGCTTGCAAGTCGATGACACCGTCCTCCATTCCTCCTCCACTCAGAGATTTATTCTGCAACACACCACACAAGGACAGGGCATATAGAGTTAGACACATAAAAAGGAACTTACAAACCAACTAGTAAAAATGGTAGGAAAAAAAAAACATTGAAAAGTTGTAATGAAAGTTTATGGACATTTAAAAAAAATGTGGATTGAATTCTAAAGTTCAGAGCATTTGGAAACTGGATTAAGATAAAATGCATCAATTACAAGTCAGTCGACACTTAATACAAACTGATACAGTAGATAGATAGATAGATAGATAGATAGATAGATAGATAGATAGATAGATAGATAGATAGATAGATAGAT
>JAOVVA010000009.1:21296928-21309931 GCA_028565275.1 Leiocassis micropogon | reverse complement strand
TAGATAGATAGATAGATAGATAGATAGATAGATAGATAGATAGATAGATAGATAGATAGATACTTTATTGATCTTGAAGGAAATTCCACAAGTAGGTGGACTTACTGTGGTAGTGCTGCTCAAGACCTTCATGAGGACAATTGGAGGTGGGGAAATCGTAGGAGTTCTTTTCCTGGCCTCTGCAGTTTTCCTGTCAATCATATGCAGTATGGTTAGTTTTTTTCTCTTTCAACTTTCTACCAAGCAAAACACACAGTAGTGCTGTAAATCAAATGAAAGATCTTCACAGCTGATCATGATTGTATTTTTTTTATTTATATATATACATATTTATTTATTTATTTATTTATTTTTTATCATGACTTTTATCAGAAATATTTACCTTCTAATAAGTGTTATATGTTAGTCAGTGGAATGTTAGTCACACAATACTAACATTGGGTTACACACTAAAAGTAAAGACCCTAAATGACATTCATTAAATGCTGTGACCTTTATCATCTTCTATAGTAATTATGTACAGATTTGGTATTAAAGGATATTCACTTTTTTTTTTACAATGCTGTTTTGTCAGTGACTCACTTACTCATCGTCTATACCGCTTTATCGTGTATACAGGGATGCGGGGGGGCCTGGAGCCTACCCCAGGAGACTAGACGGGGTGCCAATCCAATCGCATGGGCACACACACACATACACCCACTCACACACTATGGTCAATTTGGGAACGCCGGTCAGCCTAATCTGCATGTCTTTAGACTGTGGGAGGAAACCCACCAAGCACGGGGAGAACGTGCAATCTCTATAAACACAGAGCAGGGAACCAAACCTGGACCCTGGAGGTGCAAGGCAACGGTGCTAACCACTAAGCTAATGTGCAGCCTCACCACAAACAAAAACATCTAACACAATAATTAATAAAAAGCGAAAAGCAAGCATTGCTATGCACCAGTATGCACTGGGTATCTACTAGCTAACTAGCTTATTTCAGGAAAACCTTAAAAAGTGATGCTTTGTACCATAATATATGACAATAACAATATCGGGTGAACATCAATTAATTCTTAAATACTGTATATATCGATCAGAAAACAAAAATCGGTATGAACTTGAATTCAATCAGAAATCAGATGTGTTAGTGTATTAATATTAACAGCATTAATAAGAGACAATTCTATCATTATGGATAGTCAAATCGAATTTCTTAAACAAAACAATACACACAAATTTCTTTTGGAATTATTTTTACTAATTACACATCTGTACGATTACTGGACTGATTACTGCGCCACATTGCAGACATATTAATTTTTACTTTATATATGATTTGCTAATGAATGTACTACTAATAAACAGAATAATAATAATATAGTATCAGAGAGAGAGAGAGAGGCACATACCTGTGAACAGTATCTAACCAGCGTTCTTTAACTTCAGGCGAACTGCAGGTAAAATAACAGCATGGTTTGAGTTACTGATCCACAGAGCTCGTACACGTGACTCTCAAGCACGAATTGCACCCACTGATGGACTGGCTGCACCCATGCGGCCTCTTTTAAACGAGCGGAAACTGCACAGAGTCATGGGGACAGGAAGCAGCGTCATGGTAACACCGCCACTTCCTCTTTTCACCTTCACACTGTGTCGACAAGTGGAAATTCTCCCTGTATGGGGACCGTGCACCTGACTAGGTTTTAGAGCTCGATATGGGAAAGCAGGAAGTTCATGCACAAATAGTGAAGATGAGACGGTTGTAAATAGTTAGCCATGGCGGTTTGGAACGTGCAATGATGTGAGATTAAATGTGTTTCGGCGCAGAGGTGTGTACAACCACATGAAGTACACTGTATGAGTTTAGAACACTCCTACTCATCATATTAGTGATGCATCTGTCTGTCTATCAATCTATCTGTCTATATATTTGTTTGTCTATCAATCTATTGGTATAAATATCTTAATGGCTGCTATTTGACTTGGTATGAAATATTAACACACACCAAAAGTACCTTGAGCTCTGAATCTGGGCTATCACACCAACACCGGACACATGACGCATTTCAGGAGGCGTGTGCCCTGATAGAACGTGTGAAATGTGTGTAAACTATGTTTGTGTTGTTTTGAAAGTTGCAATAGTGGCTTGTGTGGGATGTGTATACACCCTATCATGTGCTCTGTGTTGTAACTTGTAAATGAAAGTAAATTCCTTGGGTTAACTGTTTAAAACTGTTAAAAGAAAATCTAACCACCTTATTAGAGGGGCGATTTCTGGACTTTCCACTTTCTGAACTTTCTGAACTTTCTGAACTATGGCCTTGATCTTGACTTCAGTTATAGGTTTGAATGAAAAAAGTCCAATACATGCGGTACCAGTCAAACGTTTGGACACAATTATGGATTTATGTTCTACATTCTAGAACAATACTGGATTTTTATTTTTTCAAAACTATGAAATACCACCACATATGGCATTTGGTAATTAAGGAACAACAACAGTCAGGTGTTATTTTATGACATGAAGGTCAGCTGTTCTGGGACGGTTGATGTAAGAACAGAATTGTCAAGTGCATTCAACTGGCTATCAAAGCAAGACCAAAACTCACCTCTGCTGCAGAGGAGAAGCTCATTCCAAAATCCCCAATTAATTTTGAATGCACCTCAGATTAGAGCCATTATGATGCCTCAACATCAACTGTTCAAAGGAGATTATTGTATATTGTGGATGCCTTCAGCATTGTTTTAGAAAGAAATATAAATCAGGAAAGACCATGGAATTAGAAGGTGAGGGTCCCTCAGTCTAGGTGTTATGGAGCCATGGGGGTCCAAGAAACATATCCATGGGGTCTATGACTATTTTTTTTTTAAATCACAATCAAAATATTTTATAAAAATAGTTTATAAAATTTATAACAATTATAATAACTCAAATTGTGCATTGGTGTAATACTTGTCTGTATGGTATAGACACAAAAAAACTGAAGTTGCGCTTTTCAGGGAAAATGTCAAAACTTGGTATGTTTCGCAGTAGTACTGTCCTGGCTAACAAAAGTCCCTCTTCTATTCCTATAGATGGCTGATTTCCCTCTATGAGTTTCTCTGTGTGACGTGGAATACCCCGTCATTCAGCATGTGAGCATGTGAGCAGTCCAGAATTTAGCTTCGTGGTATGTGAAACAGCTTTTTTGTGGTGCTGGAGGAAATTTAGCTTCCTCTGTGTTTACTTCCCTTTTTTTTTCCACCAGTCACACGCCACTGTCTTACATTATAACGAAGCATTTGGTCGAAAGTGGAGGAGAAAGAAAACACTACTATCATCAATACAAATGATTAAGATCATGAGATTATCAATATTGTCCACATAGTGCCTTGACGACTGCTTCAGACTGAACAGACTAACACACCAATAGGCCTTTGCTTTTCAGTGTACATTCATGCAGAGCCAAGTCACATGCTCAAACATCAAAACATCTGAATAGAGATTTTATTCCTTAATAGGAATTTAGTTGTATGTAAAGTAATAAAATCCGATGATGGCTCCAATAAATTCTTCAAATTAATCCTCCTCCGCCAAGTTCTCTATTTTTCAATCTTCAGTTCCCATTTGGTTCTTTTACTTCTTTTAATTCAGTTTCTGCTGTTCATTCAGCAACACAAACATAGTCAGTGGACAATAATTCATGTTACATGCAAGGGTGAAAGTTTTAGATCCTTTCCGGTACTACGACCACAAGCTTGCTCTCTTTATTTCTTTATTATTTCATGCATATTTAAAAAAAAAATGTATTAAAAAAATCAGCCTTCTAATAATTGGAATATGGAGTAGAACAAAATAATAAACACTTGACATTAACAGGCTTATGTTAAAAACTGGTCAAAACTACAAAAATCCTCATAACTTGTTCTGTTTTAATTGAACGTCCCAGATAAAAAAGACGCCGTGTTTAAGAAGTAAAGAATGAGCATCTGTCTGTGAAAACAGAATATCATGAACCTCATTCTGCTACATGCTTTACTTTGGAGATTTTGCAACAGAGGTCTGAATGCCAAAACCTCACTGCACTGGATCTCAACATACTGGCAGAAGCTTGTGCTCAATTAGCAGTAAAACACGACATGGATGGTTCAGAGGCACCACTTAGAAGCAGATAATAATATGACACAGTGTTGTTTAAGATGACAACATTAGCAAATGTGTTTTCTGGCCGAAAGTGCTACTGTGACGGGTTTTAAGTGTGGGTTTTGGCAGGCAGCTGCTCTCCACGCTTTCCAGTACTGCATGCCACCACTGAATTTTTTAGTGATATACAGTCCCACACAGAATCTGCCTACTTTCGTTCAATGACGCAGTGAGCTATGAATCATCCAAGCATAAAAACAAATCTAATTTAAGCCATAAACCAATGAACAGGTGTAGATGATCAGACCGGTGATGCTGAATGCTGAGTGGTTGAATTCTTTTGTTTTCCTATATCAATAAAAAAAATAAAATTTATTTGTATGGTCATTGTTGCAAAGCAGCTTTACAGAATCAAATCAATGGCGCTTTTCAAACCGCTGAAGGAAAAGGGTGGAGTGGAGTAAAGAGAATGGGTAAGACCAAGAAATCCAGTGGATCCACGGTTCTGTGAGACGATAGTGCATCTAAAAGGCAGCAAAAGCAATGGACCTTCCGTGAGGTAAGTGCACCTGACTGAGGTTTTAGATCTTGACATGGGAAAGCAGGAAGTGCAATGATGGGTCATGTGAGATTAAACATGTTTCACTGCAGAGGTGTGTACAACCACATAAAGTTCACCGTATCAGTTTAGAACACTCCTACTCATCATACTAGTGATGCGTCTGTCTGTCTTTCAATCTATCTGTCTATATATTTGTTTGTCTATCTATCTATTGGTATAAATATCTTAATGGCTGCTATTGGACTTGGTATGAAATATTAGTGGGGACCATCTTCAGAAAAGAAGCCCAAGAATGAGTAAAAGGAGGAGTCCTCTGAGGAAGAAGAATAGGAAGAGTAACTACCTCATCCTCGGCACTACCTCATCAACTTGTTGCGAAGTGAGGGTCAGAGCGCAGGGTCAGCCATTTATACAGTCACTCCGGAATAAAGAGGGTTGAAGGTCTTGCTCTAGAGCCCGACAGGGGCCATTGAGAAGTGCTGTGGCTTGAACCACTGACCATCTGATTAAATCTCTAACCTTCTGTGTAACACTGGTGGATTTATATACATAGAGAGGCACTCAGAATAGCAGATGGTAATACCAGAAGTAGCACTGAAAGTAGGAAAAGTAGTAGGAGGGGTAGCTGTAGGAGGGGACAGAGTAGTAAACACCTGACAAAGCAAAACTAAGCTCTCCAAAAAGAAAATTTTATTAGAAAAAAAAAAACAAAAACATGTTGTACAACATTTAGGATGAATTTAAAAAGCTTATGGCTCCACACTGCTATTGCATTTTTAACATTTTGTAAAGTGAACAAAGTGAATATAAAGTGAAATATTTGATTTCTGACACCGGATTGTTGCTCATGACGTCTTCTTAATGTAATGGGAAATGTAACAATGTTTATGATGACGTGCGTCTGTGAGTGTCTATTTTCGTCTCTCAAACAGATTTCTTTTCGGTGCACACAGCCTGCCAAAGTTGAATTAAAACCTGAGTCAGTTGTGAAGTGTGTAGGCGGACGTGGATTTCTAGGTAACATTTCTGTGAAATTATCCCCCAAAATGACGTCCTTCATCAAAAACAACAAAAACTGAACTTTAAAGAAACAACTGTTTTTATGGAAAGGGCGTAAAAATCCCCTTTGAAACTTCAAGCCTTTAAGAGTGCAAGAAATACTAAATGCAATCACAAACACTGATTCTACTATTTCTGTTTCTGTGTAAATGTGGACTTGTATTGTCTTATACGTAAATAATGAGCAGCATTCAGATCACATATTTACATTTTGTTTTTAAAATTTCAATTTGATTAACTCACCTGAATGTCAGCAGACAGAAAGAGACAGACCAGGCTAGAACGAGTGTCTTCTTCAGGTGGAAATGTCTCTCTTCATCCTTACATGCTTCGTCATCCTCATTTCTAAAGTTACAAACCCAAAGCTGCTCGAGGCCGACTCTGTGTTTTAGTCTGTAGCTGCCTCTGGATCTGAATAGGATGCAATAAAATGGTAATCATAATAAGATGCCTTATGAGATGATGATAAGATGCATTATGAGATCATCTGAGAGTTATGACTGAATAGTGTTATTTAAAGAAGAAAAAACATTGGATTGTGCTCCTATAGGAAACATCAGGGTAGTGTAATATTATAACACAAGTTGATTAGTTGTCAATGACAGCACATTCTAATGTCATTTATTGCTCTAATTTAGACCACTTGATGACATACATTTTATCCATTAATAGTTGAGGAATTTCCCACTGGCTTAGTGGTTAGAACTGTCGCCTTGGACCTCCAGGGTCCGGGTTCGATTCCTGCCTCGGAGTCTATGTGCATGGAGTTTGCAGGTTCTCCCTGTGCCTGGTGGGTTTCCCTCCAGGTAATCCGGGTTTCCTCCCACAGTCCAAAGACATGCAGATTAGGCTGATTGGCGTTCCCAAATTTCCCATAGTGTATGAATCAGCATGTGTATATTTATGTGTGCTCTGCGATGGATTGGCACCCCATCCAGGGTGTACCCTGCCTCGTGCCCTAAGACTCTTGGGATAGTCTGGAGTCTCCACAAGCCTGTATAGAAGACAAATCGATACAGACGATGAGTGAATGAGAGTGGAATGTCCACTAAACTATTTAGTTCCTATAAACCAGATTCTCATTTCTCTTTCTCCCTCTCTCTCTCTGTCTCTCTCTCTCTCTTGAAACTATTACTACAGAAAAGAGAAATCAGGGACACTCACCATCCTTTGACCTGACCTTTGATTGTTACACTGTATGGGCTGCCACTCTTTTGGACACCTTCTATGCACTGTAAATGTTTGTTGACAGAAAGCGTTGCCATATTAACACTTACAACTGTTTTTACATGGTTTATGTGGCGTGTTGGCCATGAACCTGTCACTTCCCTTGACACAAAGTATGGTCAGGGTTGTTGGTGACTCACTCTCTCTCACTCACACTCACTCACTCACTCACTGTCTATACCGCTTTATCCTGTATTCAGGGTTGCGGGGGGGCCTGGTGCCTGTCCCAGGAGGCTTAGGGCATGACGCGAGGTACAACCTGGACAGGGTGGCACACACACATACAGTACACTCACTTCGGGCAATTTTGGAACTCCAATTATCCTAATCTGCAAGTCTTTGGGAGGAAACCAGAGTACCTGAAGGAAACCCACCAAGCACGGGGGAGACCATGTAAACTCCATGCACACAGAGACGGGAATCGAGCCTGACCTGGAATCGAACCCGGACCCTGGAGGTGCAAGGAGACAGTGTTAACCACTACACCACAGTGCCACCCGGAGATGAAAATTAATCAACAGAATTTGTTCAGAATTCCTTGTGTATGCCGGTACGGTCCGTTTCTGTGCACCACTAAAAGATTCAATCGTGGTCTGCGGTACTGGGAAGAGGGGAGAGCAGCTGCTTGCCACATTCGAAACCAGTCAGAGCAGCACTTTCAGCATGAAAACACACCCGCTAACATTAAGTCATCTTAAACAACACTTTGTCTCCTTAGTAATTGCTTCAAAGTTTCTCTGAATTTCCTCTGAACCATCTGTTTTTGTAGTTTGATCGGACATTGCTGCTAGTTAATATGAGTGCAAGCTTCCGCCACCACGCTGACAGGTTCATGACTCACCTCACTGCCTTGTTCATGGGTAATGCAAGCTACAAAGATAACTAACTTCTTACACAAGGCTGAATCCTCAATCTCACGATAAACCCTGATCAAGGGGACTACTCTGTATTTGGAACAAGGGATTCTACACCCTACATAGCACACTATTATTTCCATTTAATGCTATTTATTTGTTTCAACCTCGGAACAATTAGTTAGCTGAAGTGGAATAAGTGGAATAAAGAGAAGCTTATAAGACTTCCAGGACCGTTCACCATCTCCATGGTTTATTCTGGTTCTCTTTTGGTTATTGGGAAGAATTTAAAACTACTTTTAATATATGTATACTACTGTGTGGCCAATATAAATGTTTATGTGGTTTTAACATAGACCTATCAACGTTAATAATAACGATAATGAATAAATGCAGGCCTGGATGACATTATATCTCAGACACTGCCCAGCCACAACGATTCACACCGCTTTTAGCTTTGAATCAGAAACCCAGTGGCCAGTTCATACAGTATGTAATAATGATTCCTCCTTCTCCCTGAACCGCTCTTTCACAATTTGAGTCATGGAATATGTCTGTGACATCAGGAAAGAAAAAAAAAATCCATTGATGGGAAAACCTGGTCACTCAGAGCATTCAGGTCATCAGCTCTTTGGTTGTTTTCTTTGCTCGATGCAGGCCGATTATTTGACCCTTCCGAAAGAGTTTTCTACGACCAAGCGGTACGTCTTCCTACATGAGTGTTTAAGAAATGAGAAGCTACTCACTGCTTCAGTCAGGGTTAAAAGAATTCATGTCAGCTAAATCCTAATAATTGCTCTGTTCATTTTCCAATCAAATTG
This sequence comes from Leiocassis micropogon, assembly GCA_028565275.1. Lineage (NCBI taxonomy): Eukaryota > Metazoa > Chordata > Actinopteri > Siluriformes > Bagridae > Leiocassis > Leiocassis micropogon. The sequence goes on along the minus strand of JAOVVA010000009.1, from coordinate 21,301,294 downwards.
TCCAGGGAGTGTACATCAACCATGATGCATTTTATAGTCAGTGACCGTTTGCATACTGTACTTTAGGATAGGATAAAGTAGCAAATAATTCTTATTCATATTATTCTAAGATTTTTTTTTGTGTGTGTTTCACATTTCATTATTTATAAAAAATTATTTAAAAAAAGGGTAAACAGTGTATGTTAAGCTACAGTATAGTAGATGGGGTTTTTTTTTTGCTACCTTTTGCCTGTTTATTTTACTTTTTCCCATGACACTGTGAATGATCGCATTTCATATTTAACTTCTAAAGAGTTTAGATACAATCTTCTGCACCAGATTGTGTAAATACTGATAAGCTATATACTGTATATATATATATATATATATATATATATATATATAAAAACATAACACTGCTATGCATACTGTAAAAGACATGCATGTATGTAATTTCAGCAAATAGTAAATTTCTCTAGTTAAACTTGGTATACAAAATATATTGTTATCTTTAAGAAAGCTGTAAGTATTTTAACACCTTCTAACAAACCGAAACAAACTGCACTGTGAAATTATCATACTCTTAAATCAGCACAGGCAGAACAGATGAACAAAACCACAAAGCGTGTGTTAGAGTTGATAATATCACAGTGAAGCAAAAATAAAAAAGAAAGAAAAAAATTTAAAAAAAGAAATAGTAGCTAAATTGATTTAGGGATCTAAATCATAAGGACAAATGGTGACTTTGGACAGAGATGTGTGTAGATTTGCATGGGACTGAACTGAAGTCCTTTACGTCTGGAAGAAGTTTGTCACTTGCAGTCATTTAATCGCTTGTGCGTGCATGTGTGTGTATGTACTGTATGTGTGTGTGTGTGTACGTGTGTGTGTGTGTGTGTGTGTGTGTATGTATGTGCAGTCTTACTTGAGCTTAGCGATGATCAAGACATCACTAAAAAGGAACACATGTCTCTCCCTTGTCTTCAGTCCCTCAGTAAGCTGCACTGTGTCATCCAGGATAAGCTCTGAGTCCTCACTACTCAGACCGAGCACAAATGGACACTGATCAATCAGAATTGCAGGCACACACTCCTCCCTGCATGGAACAGCAGCATACACTTTACACGTGTGTCCTGTTCATGGACCAGGACCAGCTCATGACCATAGATTTTGATGGAACGGGACAGTATTAATTATCACACTGCCTCAAACAAAACTTCGACAAGAGGCTATAATCCTTGACCTAACTCGTAACTTTTCCAACTGCTCCAAAGTCCGATCTTTATGCTCCCTAGCAAACTTAAGCCTTTTTTATTTATTAGTCTCACTAACAAGTGGTTTTCTTATGGCCACAGGAATGTTTAATCCCAATCCTGTGATTACTTTCACTATTAATCATAGCTGTGATTTATACTGTCTATTTTCTGAACAAGGAAACTTCATCAAGTGTTCAAGTGAACTCTAGTTACAGTAATTTTTTATTTTTTTTCCAACCACATTTCTTTCGCAAAGTAGATATTTCAGCACTAATCTTACATCAACTCTATTCAAATTCTTTAAGGGTTTTGTTGGCTTGATGCAGGCCAATAATTTGGCGCCATGAAAACAGCAACCCTTTTTTGGCCAGTGAGTGTATCTGACTATAGAAACAGTTCTGTAGATCATGGATTTGCTATTTGCATGTAAGTTGTACGTTATTATTGCAGGAATATTTATTCTATATTTTATATATGCTACTGCTCAGTAGTTTGGGATCACTTTGGGGATCACTTCGAAATTTCATTGTTTTCCAAGGAAACACACGAAATTAGTCTGCATAAAAAATATAGCAAAAGAACAAGACATGGTGACATTGGCAGAGTTAGAAATAATGATTTTGATGGAAATGATGAATGTGTTTTTCAAACTTTGCCTTCATCAAAAAACAACTTTTTCAGAAATTACAGCCTGGCTGACCATAGCCATTCTAGATGTCAATTTTTCTAAATAATCTCATGAGATTTCACCCCCATGTTTCCTGGAGCATCTTCCACAAGATGGAGTGGCTTGATGGGATCAGGAGTAGCTCAGTGGTTAAGAAAATGGACTACGGTTTGAAAGGTCCCAGATTCAAACCCCATGACCACCAAGTTGCAACTGTTGGGCCCTTGAGCAAGACCCTTAACCCTCAACTGCTCAGATGTATAATGAGATTAAAATGTAAGTCGCTCTGGATAGCATCGTCAGCCAAATGACTAAATGTAAATGATGGCGTCTTCCTCTGTACCATATGGTCAAGCTGCTCCCACAAACAGCTCAATAGGGTTCAGCTCCGGAGAACGTACTGGCCACTCCATTATAGTCAGAACTTAAATTGTTTGTGAAATAGGTAAAATTGTTTGTGACTTGCATGAAAATCTGTTGGGTTTTTTTTTTGGAAAAAAAGAAATTGTGATCCCAAACGTTTGCACAGTAGTGTAAATAAAATTTTAAAAAATTATATATATATATATATATATATATATACACTTGTCCTGTTCTCTGTCCCCTAAGGCATGGGGCAGCATGATTCTTTCCCCAGTGGGAATATATATTTGCCAAATACCAAAGTAATGAATTTAACTCTGGTCACTCAAAAATAGATAATTAGTATTTTAACAAAGTTTAAAACTCTAAAAAAAAAAAAAAAAAAAAAAGGGCCTTATGCGAATCTACAGGAAGAGTAACTACTGTATGTCACTAATTATGTCATGTTCTCGTTGCATTACTGAAAGTGCAAATGAGCACAATATACAGTGACTTGCTTAGTTGCACCTACAGTCTAAGTTTAAAAGGCCATCAGGACATATAACCTCATTTCCACACCTGAGCTTTAAAGCTTAATAATCAATTAGAAAACATGGCAAAAAAAGTTTAAAGTATTACCAAAAAAAAAAAAAATTAGAATTTAAGCTTAAGTTTCAGTGTTGTGTCAACTTGAAGGAAATTGTTCCTACTGTAACTGATGGAGGGCCAGGGCATTCCCAGAGCTTTCCCAAACAGCACACCTGGTGCTGATCATCTTCTATGAGCCAGAGTGCACAAGTGCTGGGGAAAAGTAATAAAAAAGCGTAAAAGAACTGTTACTGTTCACTCTAAATAATGCAACAATATAAGACGTGTAGTAACACACTTTTTTCATCTTCAGGACATCAGGTTTTAACAATCAAATGATTTGCTCTGACTTTTACAGGCTAACATCTTATTGCAGTTGTTTTCCTGCTGACCCAGTGAACTACTGAAGCCTGTAAGGTATCTGTGAATAATATTTATATACCAGTCAGTTATGGTACCTGAATACACAGCTTTTTAAACATTATCACACACCGTTACACTCTCTCACATTTGTTAAATGTGTAATGTATGCCCTAATGTACTGTATGTATAGATCTTTAGCGATGTCAAATCATTTACACTCTGCTGAACATAAAACACAGACTCACAGCATGATTACAGCGAGTCCCTGATGAGGATTTTTAATGCACACCAGAGCATTCTGGGTCGGCCATTCATATTAAAACAACCCTCACTTGTTCAGGTAACAATACTTGCTTACAGCCAAATGAGCATTAAGAGATGACAAAAGCAGACAACAGGATATCATTCAGGATGTGCTTCAATTAAAAAGCAACAATGCTTTTTAAAAACCTACTTCTCATAGTTGCTAATCTTCTAAACAATTAATAAATGAATCTTTTTTTTTTTTTAACTGAGAACAGTGTGCTTTAGCTGGACTTCCCTTGTTCAGCTTGTGAGAAAAAACCACAAATGCTTATTTTTATTTTTTTTTTGGCCAAAATTAACAAAAACACATGCCGAGCATATTCTTAATCAGAGTGAATAATAGAATCAAACCCGGACCCTGGAGGTGCAAGGCGACAGTGTACCCCACCTCATGCCCCGAGTCCCCTGGGGACATTCTTGAGCCTAAAAGTTGCTCCTAGTAATGAAATTCTAAGAAAATCCTAAAAATTATAACATTTTCTTAGAATTTTCCCTTAAATTTAGGACTAAATCTTAGTGAGGATAAAAATGACATTGAAGTCATCAAATGACTATTGAAGACATCTACACCACACGCTGCATCCGCGAAGGAACCAGCATTGTGGCTGATCGGACACAGCCCTCTCACACACACTTCACACTCCTGCCTTCTGGAAAAAGGTACCGAAACATTCGGGCCTCACATCCAGACTGTGCAACAGCTTTTTTCCACAATCCATCCGTCTTCTCAACATAAGGGACTGGCCTGATAAACACACACACACACACACACACACAAACACACACAAACACACACACACACACACACAAACATTATCACTCAGCTTAACTCAACTACCTCAAAACATTGAGACTGGACTGACTA
>JAOVVA010000009.1:21245788-21258820 GCA_028565275.1 Leiocassis micropogon | reverse complement strand
TTCTGTATTGAAACATTCCATGTCTACCCTGTAATATCCCTGTTTTAAAATCAATAAAAATATTGTTGAAAGAAGTCTACAGAATTCCTACAGTTGCTACTATTTATGAAGCGGTATCAAAAAGTTTTGTGACTAGTTTTGTAACGCGCCAGCAGATGGCAGCACAAGGCGCAGTCCCAGGGTGCACCGACCTTCGTAAGTCAGTGTGCCAAAAGACATCGTCCTTGGGTGTATGGGTACGACCCAAAGATGGCAAAGGCGACCAGATTTGTTGCATGGAAGTCTCGAAACTTTTTGATACACCATATACCTAAGAACTCATGATCGGTTAAGAATTGCCACGGTTCTATCAAAAACCACTGCGGGCCTGCCACAAACTTCACGTGTGCTCTCCCAATCACGTGGCAACACCAGGCGTACTGGATGACGGAGCATTTCCCACACAATACAGCTAGATAACTAGTCTAGATTAGTATTTTACACCAGCAATGTAGAATGCATAAATAGATAGGGTGAAGTGATTTGAGTGTCGGTTCGGGACTGTTCGTGTAAGTGTTTATTTTTTGGCTAGGTATGTTGAGAGAGGTGACGTGAAATTTTGCACCATCTGGATTTAAATGTTAATATATAGGGATGTGACCCTACATCAGTGACCACCGATACGATATTATCACGAAACCTACAGTAGGTGGCGATTCGGTTTATATTGGGATTCTGCAAGTATCACGATTTTATAAATATCCCGATTCAATATAAACTTTTTGTCTGAATTTATCATGAGTAATTAAATGTAGCCCATTCCATATAACATTTTTCTCACTTAAAAACCTATTTCATCATTTAAACAATACAAAATAACTTAAAATACAAAAGTTTAACATTTAACTACAGAACATTTTCTTCACTGAGCCAAAGAACTTTACGTGCTAAGGAAATGTGATGATGTCCAGTGACGTTTATGTTAACAGACCTTTACACATTTTATGTGGGAGCTTATTAACTTAACACTGAAGTACAGTTGTCACACAGACAAACGCTAAAGCCTCAGTCTTTTTCTTCTTGATATAATGAGAGAAGAGCCAGTAGATGTGTGAATCTGGAAGGATTTTGGAAGCGTGTTTAGTTCTGGGTGATTAAATTCCTTCCTGCAGTGTTTGAAAATGGAAAGTATTTCTCCACTAATATATCTAGGACCTGCGGTGAAGCTGGAGAGACATATAGAATGCTCGACACGTGCTAGATTTGCTGTTAGACTTTTAATAGATTTACTATAATCCAAAAGTACTGCCAAAATACTTTATCTATCTCACCAGCACTTTATTTTTGAATGAATTACACATATGGATGTGCTGTACCTCGCTGTGTGTCATTCTTGTTTAACAACAATCCAGATGAAATGCACTTACAGATGGAGTGCCCAGCTGCTTACTAATTATGTTTCTTGTTTCCCAACACAGGCCTGCGATCTTGCAAACTGGGGGAACAGTGTGAAGCTGTGGTGCTCTTTCCCAAGCTCTTTGAGAAATATCCCTTCCCCATCCTGATCAACTCCGCCTTCCTGAAACTGGCTGATATTTTCAGACTCGGGTGCGTATTCATCCGGACATGCTGTGATTTTACAGTCACATTTGTTTTTTATTTTTTGACAACATTTTCACCTTTCACTGCACTAGCAGCAGCCCTGTTCATTAATGTTTTAAAATTTAGTATGGGGTCAGCACACTTTTTAACAGTTTGAAAATACACCGCCTGGCCCAAAAAAAAAGTCAAGGTTTCAGGTGTAGCTTTGATTAAAAACACAATGTTGTCACCAGTTCATGTGTGAAAATGATTCCTCATGTTCCCAGAGCAACTCTTTCACAGCTTGACTTCTGGAATATGCCTGTGCCATCAGTAACGAAAAACTCAATTGATGTGATATTCTGGTCATTCGGTACATTCAGGTCGTCAGCTGACTTCATTTTGTTGCCACATAATGTTGTTGAGTCTGAGTTCCCCCACAAATTTGACTTTTCAGCACTATCCTTCCAGGTTTTATTAATGTTTTGAAGGGTTTTTAACACAGTTTTCCAATTTCAAATACATTCAGTTTTTATCTTTGCTTGATGCAGCCCAATAATTGGACCCGTCTGAAATGGAAATTTGTTTGGTCAGGTTGTGTATAATGAGATCTTCAGTTGTTATAGAACTCATAGAAATAACTGCAAGAAAAAAATGGTCCGATAATCTAAAATATGGTTACGTATCATTCACTAATTTTCAATACCTTTACTTTAATACCATACCAGTTTTGTAAGACATCCATTTTAGATGTAAAAAATCTAGGATTCATAGAGAAATACAGTACATTACACATTATGGTACATGTCTTTTAGTTTTATATTTCAGCCACTTGACATTTTTTCCAGCAGGTGACAAGACAAAGTTCACACACAATAAAATAAACAAGTTCACATTCGTATTTCACATTACTAAGTTTACTGTCTCAAAAATGAGCTAATTCAGCAGGCTGTGGTATATCACTAACGGATACTGAACTTTCTGCTCTTTAAACTCTTGAACTCTTGACCTTTAATTCATTAAAGTATTGACTTGAAGGCATGAATAAAGTTGTGTTTTAGGAGAAGCTTATTTTCTTTACAATTTTTTTTTTTTCAGGAACAACTTTCTCCGGCTGTGCGTGTTGAAAGTGACCCAGCAGAGCGAGAAGCACCTGGAGAAGATCCTGAATGTGGACGAGTTTGTTAAAAGAGTCTTTTCAGTCATCCACAGTAACGATCCTGTAGCCAGAGCCATCACACTCAGGTACACACAGCGGTCTGCAGGTGGCGTTAGACATGCAATCTCGACTCTGTTGAGCTGCATGGCTCAGAAGTCGTGTCGCCATCTTCCACAGTGACTCGTTTAATCAATGTGGCTAATTCTAACAAGAACGAAAACATGGCTGTATTTTAAACAGAAATTTATCTATATTTGACGCAGAATGCTGGGCAGCCTGGCGTCCATTATCCCCGAAAGGAAAAACGCCCATCACAGCATCCGCCAGAGCCTAGACTCACATGACAATGTGGAAGTGGAGGCCGCCATTTTTGCGGCAGCCAGTTTTTCGTCTCACTCAAAGTAAGAGCCGTAAGATTCACACGCTCGTGTTAAAAGTGATGCACACTAATCCATCTACATTTGCCATTGTATTTTTGTTTTTATTGTTGAAATGATTATTAAAACAAATAGTGATCAAGCAGTAATATGTGAGGAACTGTGTATGTGTAATGTTTTTGACTGCTGCAACCATAAAGGCGTAATTTTCATTTCTTTCTTTTTTTTTCAGAGACTTTGCAGCGGGGGTTTGCAACAAGATCAGTGAGATGATTCAAGGTGAAAATCTTTCATGCCATATATTTAACAGGGTTTTGAATGTGAGAGGCACCAGCCTGTGTTTAATATTATGCCTGTGTATTTATGCGTAAGCTTCTCTGTGTGTGTGTGTGTGTGTGCGCGTCACATGCTATTCCCAAAACCCCTCTGTCTGATAGAAGAGCTCTTACTAACATTCATTCTAACTGCGTGTGTGTTCATGCATGTTTAAGTGTGTTTTTTTTTTTTGTCAGGCCTGGCCACTCCGGTAGAGCTGAAGCTGAAGCTGATCCCCATGCTCCAGTACATGCACCACGATGCGGCGTTGGCCTCTCGGAGCAGGGAGCTGCTACAAGAGCTGTTATCCTCGTACCCGTCCACACCCATGGTGATCGTTACTCTGCACACCTTCACGCAGCTTTCCTTCTCTGCTCTCATCCACATTCCCAAACAGGTGTGTTTTAAAACTCCCTATTTTACTTTAAATTAACACCCACTTACACACCACTGAATTTGAAGCACAGATTTAGAAGCAGTACAGATGTGGTGTACTGTACGTACAGTACTTTTACGAAAGGTTTTTGCTGGACATTTGGAGACACCCAGCTTAAATTTGTCTCCCCAAATTGGTTTTTATCTGCCAAAAATCTTTTGCTGTTCAGGAATATTTTTCTTTAACATAAAATATTTTCTCTTATTCTATGCCTATTATACTTTAAAAAAATAATAATTTTAATGATTGCCATATATTTTGCAAATGTTTATACTTACATTTTTACCTCAGAAAAATTCCAAGACATTTACATACTGTAATCTACGAGGTGTGTTCATGTCAAACCGGGGACTCATAGAAATATTTCGTCAATGAAGATGTAAAACGGATTGACATTTACAGAGACTTCAAGCACAGTACGATGATGAGACTCTTAGCCACAGTAAAACGTTTGAATGGTGCAAACGTTTTAAAGAAGGCCGACCCTTCTGTCCATCAAACATATTTTATTTGATTGTCATTCAATCAAACAAGTAAATCCAAATTTAGTTTTAAAGAAAAACTTAATCTTACCACATAACCTGTACAATCCTTGTCACCATTAAAGGAGTTCCTGGGAGGCCAGCGTTTCAGTCGTGAAGCAGGGAGTCCGATCATGGCTCCGCCGTACTGAGAAAACCGTCTACCTTGATGGTATCCAAGCACTAGTGAAACGCTGGCATAAGTGCATTAGTGTAGCAGAGGATCATAACCGCATTCTGTTATTCTGCACAACAATTTTTACAATTTTATTATGACTTTAACAATTGTCATAGTCGCAAAGCAGCTTTACACAATCAAAAGAATTATAGAAGTTTGTATGAAATATGAATGTGTATGAATCAAAATGATAAGATTGTCCCTGATGAGCAAGCCAAGGGTGACCGCGACAGTGGCAAGGAAAAACCTTGAGAGGAACCAGACTCGACAGGGAACACATCCTCATTTGGGTGATAACTGATAGCAGGGATTGATCTGTAGTTATACTGTGTGTTAGGCGGCTGAAAGTTCACTGCAACAGTTGATGTCTTTAAGTTAATATGAAGTCCAGTTTGTTGTTAGAGGCTTGTAGAAAATTCCAGTCCTGAGCTATCAAGCAACTGTAGTCACAAGTCCTCAGGGAACAGCTGTCTGCATCAGCCGAGGCCAGGACGTCTTCATGTTAAAGTGAAATCAAAAGTCACTTTCAAAGTTTAACTTGAAAATTAAGCAAAATGGATTGTTTTAGATCGTTTTAGATTGGAATGCTAATATTTATAATAATGCAATAATAACGCAAAGCAAGGCAAGGATGACTTTAATACTCAAACGACTATTGGTTGAAAAATGTGTCCAATATTGTGAGCTGGCCAATCACGAAACTCCTTATATGCAGTTGCATATGGCCGAGTTAGCAATGTTTAAAGAATAGATGGCTTTTTAAAAAAATTAATAAACTGAACATAGGAGGGAATATAAACATCAGTCATTTGCACCGGAGACAAATATTTGCTGTCAGTTGTATAGTTTTTTTTTTTTTTTACTGGACTTGCCCAGCTGGCCGGCGTATCTCATCGTGTCTATAATAACAGAGAATGAGCTTGGGCTTCTATGATGGGAGGTTTTATGTATCGCTGTCTTCTTATCAGGTGTATTTACTACACCATGATTTTGATTATTCAGTGTGCCTGATCACATGTTTTATTTGCAGGTTGATTTGCTTCTGCAGTATCTAAAGGAAGACTCGAGAAAAGCGGTGAAAAAACTTGCCATCCAGGACCTGAAACTCCTGGCTAAGAAAGCTCCTCACATGTGGAGCAGAAAGAACATACAGGTCAGAAAATCCACACTTTCACAGGAGTGAGGATTATAAAAGCTGGATTATACTCTTTTTTTTTTTTTTTTTTTTTCTTCTTCTTTTTTTTCCTAATCGTTTGTGCAGGTTCGCCAGATTACTGCTGTGTGTATCCAGAGTTTTTTTTTTCTCGTCTTGTCACTTGTGCACGTCCTTAGAAATGACAATATTATTTGATGCTTAATGATTAATCAGTAAACATTTATATAGCAGTGCTATATTATGTTTGCTCTAGTATTGAATTTTATATGTTAGATTCAGATTATGTGTGTTTGTGTGTATTTAGATGTTTTGTGAGAGCGCCCTCAGCACCCCTTATGACGGTCTAAAACTCGGCATGGCCTCAGTCCTCTCCACGCTCTCTGGAACCATCGCCATCAAGCAGTACTTCAGCCCTACCACAGGTAGCACATACAGTACACACGTGCACACACACACACACTACATGAACAGAGCTTGCACACATGGCTGGCACAAATCTGGTGTCCACATTTTCAGAACTTAAAGCTGTTACAGGTGTCATTGTGAACTGAAGTACAGTTAGACGTTCAGAGTGCTCGTTGCAAATCTCAAAGGTCTCGTCCTCTCATATTCAGACAATTACTGTACAGTATACATCAATCAAAAGCTCTCAGTTTAAGTGGTAAAGTGCTCGCCCTATCATCCGGAGATCGCTAGTTCGATTCCCGGGTGATGCTGTAACCTCTCGCAGCCGGAGGTCTAGAGATAGCTGATTGGCGGAGCTCTCTCAGAGGGGAGGGATGAGAGGTACTTCGTGCTCCCACATTAATCACGGCTCCACAGCCAATCGGGGGCGTCTGTGAGCTCACACAATCCGAAGGAGCGGATAGCGCTGTCCTCCGAGTGTGTTACGCCGCTCCCAAAGGTGCGTGAGCGAGCAGTTTGAAAAGATGCGGTCGGCTGGCGTCACGTGGTTCGGAGGAAACACGTGATAGTCTTCGGTCCTCCCGACTGAGTGGTCGTTGTAGCCTTAATGTGGGAGCCCCCTAGTGACGGGGAGGAATTGGACACGACTAAATTAGAGAGAAAATCAGGAAAAAAAGCTCTCGGTTTAGCATCGAATCAGTTTTATAAAATTGTGTCAGTTCATGATTAACTCTGACCTTCTCATTCTGCTCAAAGTAGTGTTGAACTTGATGAACAATTCTGGCCCTACCACAGTAAAATGGTTCAATATGTTAAAGTGAGCTAAAATAAAAGGTCACGTCTACAGGGGTCACGTCTACACTGGCCAATTTAGTGTTGGAGGTTTCATGGCTAAATTTGACCAGCCTGGTGGCCAATCTTCATTAGTTGCACATTCCACCAGTAAGAGCAGATTGTGACGGTTTAATTAACAGAGTAATAGCGCAGTTTTGCTTAAAATATTGTAATGCACACAATATTATGGGGGACATATCACAGAGGACAAATTGTTGGTGCGTGTCTAGCTGGCGCATCTGTGACCAAGACACAAGTTTTTGTGATGTATCAAGAGCCACGTTATCCAGGGTAATGTCAGCATACCACCAAGAAGGACGAACCACATCCAACAGGAGTAACTGTGGACACAAGAGGAAGCTGTCTGAAAGGGATGTCCGGGTGCTAACCCAGATCGTATCCAAAAAACATAAAACCACAGCTGCCCAACTCACTGTAGAATTAAATGTGCACCTCCGTACCACCCAGACCGTTGCATGCCCAGAGTGAAGCATGGGGGTGGATCAGTGATGGTTTGGGCTCCAATATCATGCCATTCCCAATACTTGTGCTAGATGGGCGCGTCACTGCCAAGGACTTACGAACCATTCTGGAGGACCATGTGCACCCAATGGTTCAAACATTGTATCCTGAAGGCGGTGCTGTGTATCAGGTTGATAAAGCACCAATACACACAGCAAGACTGGTGACAGAGTGGTTTGATGTGAAGTTGAACATCTCCCATGGCCTGCACAGTCACCAGATCTAAATATTATTGAGCCACTTTGGGGTGTTTTGGAGGAGCGAGTCAGGAAACGTTTTCCTTCACCAGCATCTTCTAGTGACCTGCCCACTATTCTGCAAGAAGAATGGCTCAAAATTGTTCTGGCCACTGTGCAGGACTTGTATCCTTCATTCCCAACTAATGAATTATTGTGGTCTAAAGCCAGGCGTTTCAGTTTTATTGTCCAACCCCTGTACATACAAACTTTCTCTGAAAGGCGCGATAGACAAGATTAATTATTTTAAGATCAGGTCTCTAACTGCAAGTAGGTTTAATATTTGGAGGATCCTCAGGCATATTCATGAAGCTCCGTCCCCGCTGGGTCTATGCTGGTGTGTAGAGTGTCCTATGAAATCCCTTACAGAAAGAGTACCCAAAAACAGAAGAGCATTCCGTAGAAGTAGTTATTTTCAGACAGGGTTTTCAGGTTCTACATACTGTATCGCTCGGATTGCTGGGTAAACTAGCCGGCTAGAATTCAGCTGTTTTATCCACATGGCTTGGGTTGATCAAACACTCCTGATCAGTGACCCAACCTCAGCCACTGAGGGTTCGCACAAGTTCGTGTGCTCTCAAACCTGGTTAAATCCGGCTGGGTTGCATCAGGAAAGGCACAAGAACCATGTGATCCTCTGTGGTGACCTGAACGGGAAGGGGAAAAAAATGCTCCAGAGAAATCAAATATTAGAGTTTTAAGTATAATTTCTTGAGTATTTTGTCCATCCTGATTGCTTGCTGTATATAGTGCAGCTAAGACTAGGTTCCTTTTGTTAATCATTTATATCCACAGCTGATACTTCAACATTTCAGCACGTAGGCACCCGTGTTCAAAATGACCCGGTTAATCGAATCGTGTTCTTTACTTTCAGGTGAATCCTCGCCATCTCCTCACCTGACTGACATCGTCAAGCTGGCGCAAGACTGCTGTTACCATAGCAACTTGGCCGTGGCAGCCCACGGCATAACCGTGCTAGCTAACATCGTCATCTCCTGCCCTGAGAAAGGTAGTATGCCTAAACTCAAAGTCCATGTCTTTTGGACAATTCCACAAATTATATAGTTAATTCTATACTATAGTTAATTATATACTATATTAAGTATTATATACTTTGTGTGTAATACTGTTGCAAAGCATAAGTTTATAGTTTTTACATTTGACACCTGATGATGTGAGAATACAGCTTCGCAACATACACAAACTTGGCACAAAATGTTAAGCTTTCAGTTTTCATAAAAATTGTATGATTCAGGAAGCTTCAAGAGTCAAAAATGATCCGCACACTGGCTGTAGATTTTTTTTAATTCACTTTTCTGTCAACAAGCTTTCGTATTCCCTCATTAAAAATGTTTTAGGCTGAGCTGTGAGCTACGAATGCACTGCTGTCTTCACTTCTTCATCAGAAGTGAACCTCTAGTCTTACTCCTGGTCCATGTCCCTAAAGAAGCACAATTTCACCTCTCACTTATATTTGCATTGTTTCTCTGTTTGTGTAGATGTTGTACAGTTGGAGCAGGACACGGTGATGGGGATGGAGTCTTTACTGTTGCTGTGCAGTCAGGACGACAGTGCGTCCGCACAGACCACGCTGAAAGTGAGCATAGCACTTACACTTGAGTTGGTTTCGTTCAGGATGTGAGTGGGTGTTCATTTGTGTGAAAACTCATTTTGAGAAATTTAGGCTTAAGTATTAAATGTAAATTTTATGCTGCTATTTACAGCCTGTGTGAACTCTCTCTCTCTCGAACTCTCTCTCTCTCTTTCTTCCTCACTCAGACAGTGCTGGTGTGTCTGGTGAGGATGTTGAGGGCACGTCCTCTTCTCAGTCAGGTGTGTGTGGAGTTCCTCCTGGCCCAGCTGCATCACTCCTGCGATTCGGCATGCGTCGCTATCTGCCATGCTCTGGCCGCCATCGTTACTCAGCTGCCCGTGCTGGGGGAGAGCATGCTGGGAAATCTACTGGAGCTGTACAGCAGTGCCACTCAAAGGAGCTCTGATAAACAGCAGGAACTTTTGGTTGGTGTTTACACTGAAAGAAATAAATTGTTCACTAAAGTAAAGCGGTGTTCGGAAACGAGTTAACCCTTTTATCAAAATGGTATTTAATAGATGGTTTAATGATGTCTTCTCCGTCGTCTGTTTCTCAGGTGTGTTTGGCCACAGTGGTGTTTGTGGCGAGCCAGTCGTCTCTGAGCGCTGAGGTAAAAGCTGTGATTCGACCGCAGCTGGAAGCCTCGGCTAACGGCTGGACGGTCTACCGCATTGCACGTCAGGCCTCACGCATGGTAAGCTACTCACTCGGGTTCTGACTCGTATTAATGCTTATAGCTCTCCTGGTCGAATCTTTACACTCTACAGGCACTGTTGCTATTACTTTAATATAATAATTTATATAAATAGTAATAATAATAATAATAATAAGAGTTAAATAGTAAAAATACTATTTGAACCTCGTTGCAGGGCTGCCACGAGTTCTCCAGCGAACTGTACCAAAGTCTGCGTACACGTGTTGCTTCTGAACACTTCTACTTCTGGCTGAACGCACTGATGGAGTTCTCGCAGGCTGAGCACTTTCTGACCCACCTGACTGACGGAGACTACAGCGGAGCCATCAGTGCCATCAACGATGCCCTCGAATCCTACCAGAAAGGCTTCACTTCGCTGACGGTCAGAGTCTAGTACAGTTCACGCACATCCCAGAGAGTCAGGTCCTCAGTTTGATTACAGTAAAACCTTGGATTGCGATTAAGTTAGTTTGCGAGTGTTTTGAAAGATGAGCAAAAATCTTTTACTTTAAAACTTGATAAATGAGTGAGGTCTTGAAATACACGTAGTACGTATACGCTTTGTCTGCTGAGCGTCACGTGATCACAATTGAGCCAATGGTTCTTCTCTCTCGTGCACTGCGGGATAGTGGGTAATCCTCTCCCATGCTTGGTCTCGGTTCGCATGCGTCACTCGTATAGTCAACATCCTTGTGCGCGTGTACTGTTTACCATAACATTGTAACCACTTGAATCATAGTCACAATCTTAGTAACTACTGCAACAACGGCCCCCGTGAAAAAAGAAAAGTTAAAAAGGCTGTAGCAGTACGGGAAATGACCTTAACAACAATGCTATGACTTGAAAAACTAACTAAGTCTTGGTTTACAAGTACAGAGTATCATGTATCACGCATGCGCTTCTTGTTTTGACGCCGAGCATCACGTGATCACAACTGAGCCTGTGTGTGTGTGAAACTCAAATAAGAGAGGATGAAGTGTTACTATGTAAAATAAAAAGGGGGAGAGGGGGAGGGGCTGATTCCTCCTCTCCTCTTACTTTAGCTTCACACACATACACAAACACACACACCTGCGCACAGGTTACTTTGTTTTATTTTTACTTTATATTTTGTATTAATTCTTTTTATGTAATAATTTTTTTGGGCTGTGGAACGAATCATTTGAGTTTCCATTTTTTCTTATGGGAAAATGCGCTTTAATTTTTGTAATTTTGATTTATATATACATACACACACTATTTGATGGTCCAGGAGCCGAGAGAATTAACATGGATACAGTAGCAATTCACTCCTCATCAGCAACAAGAAGATTGACGATACCCGAGCCCTTCAGGGACTCATTAAAGAGTCAAACGGCTCCAGGTACAATATAAACGACCTCCCAAAACGCTCCTTAGAGCATTGAGCTTGTCTCTGTCTGTCTGCTACTGAGTGTGCTCATTTGTTTTGTGCACAGAGTGGGTGAGAGTCATTATTCAATATTGTCTGGGGTTTTTTTTTTATGTCTTTTTGTCTGCCCATCGTCTCTAGTGAGTCCAGTCAGATTCCCACAACCGAGCCTGCTTTCCTGAGCAGCTTATTAAGCCTGTTGGCATCTCCCACACTCTCACTATTGCCTCAGCACACCACCACACATAAAACACATTCAGAAGTGACCTGCAAACACCAAAGGACCCGAGTCTTCTCAGGAAATCATGGCAAGGAGGGTTTTTGATCTTTTTTTGATGAGTCAGCTTGTACCATTCAACAAAGGACCGTTCCTCATACACCCGACTACAGCTTGTGTCATCAGAAATGTTTTGTACTGTAGGTGGCACAGTTCACTGAAGTCAGAAGTGGACAAAGAGAAAAGGAAAGCAGCAAATACAGTCCCTTGCGGAGACTGAGGGGGTGGGGGGCAAAGACTAGACTATTGCTTGTGCACATTATCAATATTGTCAAGTGAAGTGATATGCACATATTCTTGTATTAATGATGATTGGATTGCACCTATGCACTTTTTTTTATTTATTATTTTTTTTATACTACATCTGTAACCAAAAAAACATAATCGATCCCCTGACTAAACTTACCCGCCCCTTAGAGATCCCTACAGTGCTCATCCTCCTCCTCCTTCTCTTTCTTTACTAAATAATAATCAACAAATTCAAATTCGTCTGATTATTTTTCTTACTGATTTTCAATCAAGATCCGTCACAGGTTCTCATAATATAAGTATATATAGCTGTTCATCACTTTGACAGATGGGCGTGTCTGTCTTTATGATCATTAACCGCACAACGTGCAATCTTTATTTGTTGTCTTATATTTTCGCACATAATCTTCTGACTTGCCGTATCATTGTACTGTGTACGAGTAGTTAAAAACTTACTTGAGCAGAGTATTTTTGTCCGGGTTCATGTATCCAGGCTGCGAGCACTCCCCTGAGTCCTCTGCTGTTCCAATGTGAGTTCGTGAAGCTGCGAATTGACACGCTGCAGGCTCTGGCCCAGCTCATCTGCACCTGTAACAGTCTAAAGACGAGTCCTCCGCCCGCCATCGCCGCCAGCATGGCTCTGTCCTCGGGGAGCGAGCTGCAGCGCTGCGGACGCATCTCCCAGCAGGTGCCAAACACATCAACAAAAAATACATTTCACATGTCATTTGTATTCGGTTTTTTTTTTTAATTATTATTATTATACACACCAGTCATAATTGTAAACACCTTTACTGCACCCTCACATTTATCCCTCCAGTGTGTTGGTGTTTAACGTTGTCTTCTGAACATTGGGCTAGTTTATATGCATCTTTACATCTACTAAAATTATAAGAAATGTCCTTCGCTTCTGTGCAGATGAAGCTGTCCATGGATGAATTCCGGAGTCTTGCCGGTCAATACGCAGATTTGTACCAGTCCTCTTTCGATGCTGATTCGGCTACACTCCGTAATGTCGAGCTGTATCCTTTCAAGCAAAAACAGAATCTAGAGAAGTGTGTCTGTGTGTGTCTGTGTGTGTCTGTGTGTGTCTGTGTGTGTCTGTGTGTGTCTGTGTGTGTCTGTGTGT
>JAOVVA010000009.1:21209640-21221003 GCA_028565275.1 Leiocassis micropogon | reverse complement strand
AGAGAGCTCGGCCAATCAGCTCTCTCTGTGCCTCCGGCTGTGAGAGGAAAACAGCATCACCCGGGATTCGAACCAGCACTTCCCGGATGATAGGGCGAGCGCTTTACCACTGCGCCACTCGGAGGCTCCAGATGGCCTTTTTATTAGTAGAACACAAAGTTGAGTATAATTCCTGGGAAGTGTTTGATCTGCAGCGTAAAAAGACGACCCTTTTCGTCTGAATTATTATGGTTGAATGTGAGTTATCTTACAACATATCTTTGTTTGCAGATCACCATCTAACACTTAACAGGCAGACCATAACGTAACTACAGTAGCATAACGTAACATCAAGAACTAGTGTCAATCTTGAGATCATTAAAAAGTTTTTAAAAAGCTATGTTTAACAGATTTTAAAAAGCTATATTTAAAATGTGTGCTTTTACAGTGGCTTTTTTTCTTGGGAATCATCAGCCCTGGTCCTCGTTATTCCCGAGTCGAAAAAGAGTGCTAGTCTGTGCTGCTAGTCACATACAGGAAATGAGTTGATGATTTTGGGAGCTCCTGTTTTGTTTGTCAAGCCTTTAAGGAAAGACACGCTCCTGTTAACACACTGCAGTGCTTTGACAGGTCCCCGAGGTCATTAAAGGTGAGGCAAGATAGATAAATATAGCGATGTGTGTATATATGTATATATAATATGTTTGTATATTATGGTACACCGTGAGCCAGTAGAACAGCTTTAATGTGTCTGTGTATAGATTATATAAGTCTGTATAACTGTACAAGAGAGATAAACAGTATTCTTACAAAAAAGAAAGCGCCCCAGTTGCAGTTTTGATGATGGTTCATTATCGTTTAAAAAAGCTCTGTTTTAATATGTCACTCCAAACTCTCCCACGTAGACGAAGAAGAAAAAGAAGTAGTTTTCACTTGGGTTGAGAATGATGTGAGGTGGGCGTGAGGTCCTAACATATTATGTTTTTACATATATTTTTTCAATCCTTATCGAACCGTCAGTGTGTGAGTTTTGTCACCCTGGAAGAGAGACCAATTCTGTTAGGATGGAAGTGTTTTATCTCAGGGCAACTGTGATTAGACAGAGTAAGAAAGAAATGTAGTGATTCGCTGTGACTCTTCCTTCCAAAGGGGACAAAACGGAACATAAAGCGTGAGGTACCTTTTGTTTTTTATTTTAGTTTGTTATTCATTTTTGTGTTTATATGTGTATGTACAGGGTGTCCCAAAACAAAATTTTATTTAACATCATTTGAAATCTGAATATCTGAGTAACTACACGTCCTATACCAGGGGTCGGCAACCCAAGCCGCATGTGGCTCTTTCATCTGTTTGCTGCGGCTCCCTGTGGCTTTGGAAAATAATGAGTATTTCATTTCAATTTATTTTATTTTGGTTCTTTAAATGTTTTTTAAATGTACTGGTGATCTTGTAACATTAAAATAAAACGTGTTTAATTTTTCGTCGCTGAAAATCTGTTCGACACCCACTGGCAAGCGGTTTATTGGGCTTTTATTCGGTTTGACCGCACGTTCCAGTACACGAGATAAAAGGATGACGACATACAGAAGCAGACAGCGTTTTCGGTTTGCTGCAGGTGGATAATTTAAGCTCAGCTTTTTATTTCATAAAACCCAGGACGACTCAAATACACATTGGATATTTATTTGAAAGTAACTTTCAACTCAGCGTCTTTTTTCTGAGTTCAAAATGTTTTTTTTTTTTTGCATGCAGAAATAAAATTTTGTTTTCTCTGTAGCAGTCCATTGATTTTCATAAATGCAAATTTCTATACATGGCATAAAGGTACAAAATGGTTTTGTGGCTCCCGGTCTTTTCTTTCCTGTGGAAAACGGGTCCAAAAGCCTCCTTAAGTGTTTTAAGGTTGCCTACCCCTGACCCTAGGCAAATGAAATTAAATAAGCATCATGTTAAAAAAAAAATAAAAGATTTATTTCTCAAAATTACAGCAACATATTCAAATGAATATAGATTTTATAACCGATTTCACAAAGCTTCACAAATGTTCAACATACGCCACGCATCAAGCCGATTCAACACACAAACATTTGGCGAGTCCCTCATGTGCTTAACTGTAGCATAGAGATTTTTTTTCTTCCCCCCCACCAAATGCGAACATTATGCTTGTTCCTATCCATATGAAATGTGTCCTGTCACTGAAAATTTTACACTTTTTGAACTCCTCATCTTCAAATCAACACAGAATTAAATGTTAAACATTTTTTTACTTTTTTACACATCTCGTTAAAATTTGAGCAAGAATTGGCTGTATTGTTCGATTCTGAAATGATGTCACATTTTTTTGGGGCATCCTATAATTTCCTATAAGCAGTAAAGTCAAAAGCATAATTTAGTTGTGGATGCAAATAAATCATAATATAAACTGTTCTTTTCATTTAATCTTATTCTATGGATTGTTCGAACACCCTGGACTGCACACTAAGTGTTTTGACAGCCCTCTGAGGTCAATACAGGAGAGAAAACATGGCCGCCAGCCAGCACGTGCTGATTTGTTTTTAGGTTGCCCTTTTGCACAGGGACGCTGATGACTAAAACCCCTGAACCGACTGACCGTTCCTGGGCCGGGAGGGGAAAAAAAATGACAGAGTAACCTTGCCTAAAAGTGTTTTTGAGACGAAAACATGGGGGATGTCAGAACAAATTGCAGTCTTGCTACTAAAGAGAGAACATGAGAAAATACTAAATAAACAGCGCTCACCTTTAAGCATTCTGGTGTTACATGCCATTACAGTGATAAATATTCAAGATTTTAAAAATCTAAAGGCTGGAGTTGGAAAATAGTTTGAATCTAAAGGTAAAGATAAAAAAAAAAATAGACAAAGAAATATGTTACAAGGCTGTAGGACACAGCTCTATTTTCCTTCCTTTTTATACATCTCGCCCACTGTGACGATGTTCGCTCTGTCACAGCTTCAAATCCCTCCGTCTGCCAGCAACACAGGAAACGTCTTGAGAGAGAAATTTGCAAAACGCCGGCTTATGTCTAGGGACGTCACACGGGTCATCCTAATTAGCCCAGATTGGACAGATACGCAGGGATAGCACAGATTCACGTTTCTGTCCCTTCAAAACATAGTGAGCTTATGTATACTGGAATAATGCACACAACCGTGAATGGGTTTAATAACAGTAGTTATAGTAATAATAATTCTGCTATGCATGATGATAAAACTGTGTGATGATGGGGTATACGCTAATACTAAAACTAACTGTTCACTTTAAGCTGTAGAAGTAAGTCATAAGTAAACATGCTACAAGATCATATAAAAACAAAAGCCTTTTGTATTACAGTGAGCAATATTGAGACAGTGAGACGATGAACCCTAACATGACCTTTTTTTTTTTTTTAATTATTTTTAAACAAACTAGGGCTTTTTCATCTTATTACTCCTGCAAGAAAAAAATGTTGCAGGATCATGACTCAAACAAATAGCTCTGATATCACACCACCATTTCAGCTTCATACAAGTCAATAATTATCAGATTTCAAATGTCAAGGATCATCTCCTGGAGAATCGTTCATGTAGTCATGACGGGAAGATACAGCACATTAAGTCGGGAGGAATCACTCCGTGTGTGGTTCTACTGTGCACAGAAATATGCAAAGTTGTGTCGTTGTGTATTTTATTATTATAAAAAAAAATATATATGTCATATTATTCAGATTAAAACAAACAGCTGGTTAATCTGAAAGATAAATAACAGATTTTGGTGAAACACAGTCGCTCTTAGAAATGGAAAAAATGCACAATATTTCCAGCAAACATTGATGCACAGTTACTTCTTATGCCAAAAATTTAACAAAAATGAAAAAATAAAAACATTATTATGGCACTGTGCAAAAGTTTGGGCACCCTACATAGTAACACCTCCTCTGGCAGATATCACAGCTTTTAAATAATTAACTAAAAGTCTTAATTCTTGTACTTGGGATTTTCTCCCATTCTTCCTTGCAAAAGTTCTGTAATATTTTTTGGTCATCTGGAATGCACAGGTCTTTTAAGATCTACCCTCAAATTTTCAGTGATGTTTAAATCAGGGGACTGTGATGGCCGTTCCAAAACAACTTTTAGCATACAACTGAAGGATATAATACCAACATGTCAAAAAAAAAAACAATCACTGTGTTGGAAAAGGATTACTCCCATGTGTTTAGTATTTTGTCGAACCACCTTTTGCTTTAATTACGCCCTCGGTCCGTTGGGATGTTTTTCTACTACCTTTACACATTTACACTTTGCAACATTTGCCCACTCTTCACTGCAGAACTGATTAATTTGAGTTAAATTTGATGGTGATTAACAAGTCCATACAAGGACATTCACATTTTTCTTCTTCGGTTTTGCTATGTGCTTTGGGCCATTGTCATGTTGGAAGGTAAACCTGCTTCCTATTGACAATTTTCTGGCAGAGGGCAGCAGAAAAAAAATAAAAATAAATAAAAAAGCATAAAAATTTACCTCAAGAATTTGATGTTATTTTGCTCCATCCATTTTTCCTTCTGTCCTGACAAGTGCTCCAGTCACTGTTGTAGTGAAACGCCCTCATAACAGGATATTACCACCTCCATGCTGTACTGTAGGAAAGGTGTTATTTGGATGGTATTGAATTTCTGCCGGACATATCGTTTACTTCTGTGGCCAAAAAATTCTATTTCTGTCTCATGTGGCCTCAGAATCTTCAAGGTGCTTTTGTTTTTTGCACAGCTCAGTCGTGACTGCATGTGGCCTTTCCTGGGGAGGTGCCTTTTTTTCTTGAAACCCTTCCATATAAGATACAGTTGTGTCAAGAATTTGTGATATTGTTGTCACATGCAAACAATGACCCACTGTGTGTCATAAATTCCTGCAACTGCTTCAGAGTTGCTGTAGGCCCCTTGTTGGGGCTTGAACCAGCACATGAAGTTTTCTAAATTTGTATAGCGAAGTATTTTTATATTTTGTTTTTATTTTCTATAGCTAAAGTTTTTCTTTATTTTATTTCTTATTTTATTCCATAATTTATTCACGGGCGGTCGTATAAGCATTTCGCTGCATATCGTACTGTGTATGTGACAAATTGAATTTGAACGCCCAACCTTATGATCAGTTTTGATCATAGCCTTAACTGATTGAACCACCACTTCCACTACACAAGCACAGGACACAGTAGTGCAGTACGTAAAAGGCGTTTTCTTTCTCGTATTTGTTCTGTGTGGATGCATGCTTTTTATTCACTGGATGTTTTATAAAGTTGTTCCGGATAAGGGTGTGTCCTAAAAGGTATAAATCTATAATTAAGCTTTTACTAAAAATAAACTGTGCTTGTAAACAATGAACAGGTTTAATCAGGTCGTTTGGCAGTTTTTTGTTGTTGATGGTTTTGCTAATTAGTCCCTGAGGAATTCTTCAAGCATGTTTTTTTTTTTTTTTTCAACAGAACCGTAAAAATGATTGCAAAATCATTATCAAGAAGATCTCCTCTAAACGGCTTAGAATAAATACTTTTGTCTGCATGATTTTAAATGATTTCTACTTATAAGCCCTTTTGGTTGTAAAGTTCAACACTCAGGGACAATTAATAAAGTAAGCTATGATTGTCGATTTGCATGTGTTGATTGCTGCTCCGTGCCATTCCGTGTCCAGCTGGTTTAAACAGGTTTAGGTTGCGCATTTAGTGCCTTTGCATGTTAAATGAGCTTTACCACCTACTCTATAATAGTATTCGCTCACCTGTCTTCACAAGCATATGAACTTGAGTAACATCCCATTCTTAATCCATAAGGTTTAATATAATGCTGGCCCCACCCCCTTGTAGCTATACCAGCTTCAACTCTTCTGGGAAGGCTTTCCACAACGTTTAGAAGTGTGTTTATGGGAATTTTTGACCATTCCTCCAGAAACGCATTTGTGAGGTCAGACACTGGCGTCGGACGAGAAGGCCTCTCTCGCAGTCTCCGCTCTAATTCATCTTAAAGGTGTTTATCGGGTTGTGGTTAGGACTCTGTGCAGGCCTGTCAAGTTCTTTCACTCGCTTATCCAGGTCTTTATGGACCTTGCTTTGTGCACTGGTGCACAGTTATGTTTGAACTGGTGTGGGGTTGTTTTTCAGGAGTTACTTCCACTTCAGCATACCAAGAAATTTTGGACAATTACATGCTCCCAACTTTGTGGGGACAGTTTGAGGACGCCCCCTTCATGTTCCAACATGACTAAGGATACTTTTGGCTATATTGTGTTTGTGTTTTTTTTTGCTGACAGTGGTTCTCTGACTGGGTTTAAATATGGCAGATGTTGTAGTAAACAATATACTTTCATCAAACCCATACTCTGTCCTCTCAAAAAATAGCATCCTAATAATTTTAAATGTCCTAAGCAAAGTGTTTTTCATATTAGTGCGCTTTGGTAAGGTGCGAGTGCTTGGGGTTGCTAATTCTATAAAAATGTTCAAGGTGTCCCTTTTATGTTGTTTTTTTTTATTATACAGGTATGCTAGCACATTTCTTAGAGGATTTGATAAGTAGTGTTTTTGTTTTTTTTATTGTAAATGTATTTTACTATTATAATGTTGGACGTTTTAGTCAAGTGAAAACAGAGACCTCAGACCCGTATTGAGGCTATTCTTATTGTCACTATATTAAATTATTTATCATATCATATATCTTTAACTACACTGCTAACAGCGTTGTCAAAACCAGTCACTGTGAGCCACACCAGACTGTAAATCAGTACTGATGGATGCATTCTAATCTACTTAGCCACTTCACATAGTGAACATGGCAGTCTGATGAGAGTCTTTTGTAGTCCCATGCTGTCTGACAGGCGAGCATCGATCTCGAACATCTGTACGAGTCGACACAAGTGCTCTGCGGGTCATGTTTCACCTTGCTCGTAAATGCTCGAGACTTGAGAGGACACCGCAGATGAGAGGAAGTAATTCCTAAAGTACGAGAAAGAAAAAAAAAAATCACAAAATTGTACCAAAGATAATAGTTGACATGTCAGTATAAATTATTAAATACTTTACAGAAGAGAGAGATTAAAATGAACTAACAAAACATGAACATACAACATGAACATTATTGTAAGGTCATTGATTATTGCATGCTAAGCCTTACACTAATCTAGGGTTTTTTTGTGTTTGTTTTTTATTTCCTAGTAAGTTTTACTAAGACATTCTCCCTGTGATTTTATTTTATTTTTTTGGTTGTCTACTATTTTATTCATATTCTTGCATTGTAAACAGTAAAATGTGACTTTCTCTGAACTATTTGTCTCATCTCGCACACATTTTTTATTAAATTTTTCCCTTTCCTTCCTCAGTGACAGAATGGGGCGATGACGTCAGGCCGATATCTGAAGATGAAGCCATGGTCATCGTCAACCATCAGGCCACCGGGGACGTCTGCACTCTAATGATGTGCCTCCAGGATAAAGGAACGGTACGGTATAATTCTGACTGAATTATCTCCATTTTGCTGTTGTTCGACATATATATAGGGCATCGCATTAGAATAAAAAATGTAGTTAAATCTATTTCATTTACATGATACCGTAGGCTAATCGGCATACCACAAACCTTACCCGTCTGCTTTGGAATTACACATACTGATATCAACTTACTTACTACCAGACTAGAACATCCACTCTGTGGAAGAAACCTTTTATTTATTTATTTATTTTGGGTAATGAAGAAGTTGAAAGTTGGTTCATACTGAATATTGGTAAAAGACGCCTCTAGTGTTGTTGATAGAGATAGGGGAAAATTTATTGAGATACATATTGTGATTCATGTGTGTGGCAGGTCAGGTATCATTTTATTATTATTTTTTTAACTGTATATATGTATATGTTTGCATTTTAAGGGGTAAAATGGTGCCATTCCTTCATAATCCTGCTGGTTGTGCGGTAGTTGGATGTTGAAGTTGATTTTGTTTTGCGTAGTCCACTCTCGTTGGTGTGATGTCATCATCTCATTAAATTCTCAGTCTCAAGATTGAATATTTGGAACTTTGGTTATAACGAGCAGATGAAGTGACTAGATTTTGGAATTGATCAAAGCAGGGCCAAGGTTACACCAAGGTCCAGTGCCTCCTTAAAGAATATTTATGGCTATTTCTTCTATAGAAATAATAACAACAAGGACCTGATTGTTTGTCTCTGTCGATGTTCTTCTAGCACAAAGTCACTCTTTATGAGCTTTCACATTATGACCTGTCAAGAACTTGACGTTGTGTTGAGCAGTATTGCTCAACAAATCCAACACAAAACAGAAAATACATTAGTGTGCAGTGCCATAAGTGACTGAGGTGAGGAAATCACAGCCTGACAGATTGCCCTCTTTCAGCATTCTCATTTATGTGAGAACAACATCTATTTAAAAATACCTCTCAGACATAGTTTTTTGGAAAATTATCCAGTATTAACAGTGCATAAAACTCTCTCCAAAAAGTCTCACTAAAGAGCACAGTTTGATATTTGCAGTCACCAGAAAAAATTACCAAATACTGTAACTAATGTTGTATAACTGATTATTAACACCCCTTCCTCATTTTCTTTAATAGACCAATAGAGAGATTCCATCCCTTCCTTATTTGATAGTCTATGATGATATGAAACGATGCAGTGGCAGAAATATGAAACCCTCCTGTCTCCTATCAGCACAGGAACTGCTGTCAGTGAGGATTCATATCATTCTCCTGCTTTAGCATATTTACTCAGCCGTGTTGCAGACGCGTGTGTGATCAGCGTTCTGTCGGTGAGGTGTGTTCGACTGTTCACCTTGTCAAGCCTGTGGTCATTTTAGCAGAACATAAAGTTACCGACGACTCCCTGAAGGAAAGTACACCGTTCAAAAAGACTGTTCCACCGAAAAAGACATTTTTATTCCATCACTTATAATTCAGGGAACGTGGTGTTAAACACTATGAAATATATTCTTATCTAAAATATCTTTATACAGTTCTCTTCATTTTTGTTATGTGTTAAATTAACACGCACATGTATACACTTCTAAGACAGGGTTTGTTGTTATTGTTGTAGTCCTTTAATGTTGTAGCAAATGTTCTTAACCATTGCAAATAATAGCATAGCTCAATAACACACACACACACACACACACACACACACACACACACACACACACACAGCAGCAGCACCCAAGTCAATCTCAGGTCTCAGTTTTAGAGAATGAGTAAGTAGCCAGGACTGCTTAGAGCCAGCTAGGACAAATAAAGGGACACTGACCTTAATCACTATGCCACTAAAGACAGATCCCAAGCCTCTGTAGAGTAGAGATAAGAGAATATATATTACTTCCTGGTTATTTTACTGTGGTACATTACATAAACCATGTAAGGAGTCGTCCACCATTTTGTTTTGAATCTGATTGGAGAAGTGTCTTCTCTGAAAGTCTTGTGTGAACTGTGTATCTGTGCAAGGAATTTGTTTTCCACATTATAGCTGTAAAGTCTCAGATTGCATTTCTTGTTACAGTTCAACTTGTTGCATAATGCTACAGGATTAATGCAGGCAGCTCATTACATAACCACTTAAACAGCTTAGGGAAAAGCATGAGGGGAATAAAGGTATAAAACATGATAGGTTCAAGCCAAACTGGGACTTTTTTTATTATGCAGAATAAAAGGACACAGTTATGCGAGTATAAAAAAAAAAGTTGTTTTTTAATTAAAAGTTTAAGCAACATCTTTATTTCTCTATATCATCCCCTCCTACACTAATGCATTTATCAAGGTGTTTTTTCACTAGTGCATTGATGACATCAAGTTTCCCCTCAAACATGTTAAAATGGCTTAGGGCGAGGTGTGGGCTGTACGGGGGATGTGGCAGTAACTCCCAGTCGAGTTGCTGTAAAATTTGGTTTTTGATTAGCTGGAAGGTTTCATTTTTTTAAAGAAGGTGTCTGTCTATCTGTCTGTCTGTCTGTCTGTCTGTCTGTCTGTCACAGTCACAAGTTCTGTTTGTAGCATTGTGTGTTTGCGCAGGAAGTTTGATCACAGGTGTTCCTTGCACAGACATGTCACTTGTAGGCTGCGCCATCATCAACTTCACATCACACTCTGATGCGTACCGCGACGTTCAGCGGAAACGCCTGTGCCGGTGCCAGTGTGAAACAGTCGGTAGAACCATCGAATGCAACAGTAGACAGCGTCATCTGAGCACGGGCAGAGCTGCGGGTAAACTCTGGTGCTCTTATATTGAGGGTTCTCTCACATGGATCTGTCCAAAAACACATTGCATCTTAAATCAGTTCTCTTGACACTATTCAAGGGCAGTTACTCACCATGACAGTACGCATAAATAACTGTTAGATAAAAGAAAACTGTTTTTTTTTTTTTACACTGTGCTAGCACAAGTAAACTAATTCTTTCAATTAGGCAGAAAGGACAGATAGGAATGCTTATTAAACTGCAGCATGCGGAAATGTTGTAATTTATCCCCCTCGATCTGGCAGCAGAAACCCTCCACTGTCTCTCCTAATGGTGACAAGGATTAATCCCTAACAAAACACTATGCTCTCTCTATTTCACTGTTAAATTGCACTTTAAAAAAAAAAAAAAAAAAAGGTCAGATTTTTTTATCGTGTGAAGGTTCCCGCATCAAAAGCAGGAGGGAAAGTTGTGTAGCAAACATAAACTAAATATCAAATGCTGTTGTTGTTACCATACAAATGTTGATTTTCCAATCCAATTTTTTGTTTCATCGGGCAGATGATGATTATTTATTGGCAGAAATATATGAAAAATTGATTTCATTAAAAATTTACTGCAGAGACATTACCATAGAAATACATAGAAAGGAAATTAAGCATAAACTAGACGACAGCATCGATCGACCCAGTTATTGTGGTTTTTCTGAACACTTTGATGGACATTTGTTTACTTATGCGGGTAGTCCCCGACTTATGAATGAGTTCCGTCCTGGTAGCATGTTTGTAAGTCCAAGTTGTTCTTAAGTCTGACAAAGTGAGTCTTGTACACCTTTGACACGAATATACAATGTAAAGCAGACCAATCCACTTCACTAAACCTTTTGTTTTCTTTCTGCACCTTTAAATCATGAGGGGAATCCCGGACAGCATTTTGTCTCAGAGCTGTTTTCCACTGTATTGGACTGTGAATTCTGTCTCATTGAGGACTTTTCAAAATTAGGACTATTCACCATCATATTCACCAGCTTTATAGGACAGACATTTTCTATCATCGTGCTCCCAGACTGATTCATTGAAATTGGTGAGGCAGACTCATTCCTATGAAGGTAAAACAGTAGCAAAACCCGAGAGCTTGCAAATTTGAATGTGAGAACTTGTAAAATTAATATTTGTAT
>JAOVVA010000009.1:21191779-21205877 GCA_028565275.1 Leiocassis micropogon | reverse complement strand
ACACACACACACTCTTTCTCTCTGCTCTACACAGAAACACTGCTCTGTCACAATTCTTTTCAAAGGTAAAGTGCAGGCTATGCCTTATAAATTAAATTTGCAGCAGAGGTAAGTTTAAATTTAAAAAAAGCATTGAATTGAAGCTGTGAACAAACTTTTGACTGGCTGCACCTGACAGTCTTTATATATGTCTGCCTGATATTTATGTCCATCAGTCCACCTGTCCTAATAATAATAATAATAAAATCTATACTAATATTTGTCTATCGTTTTTTTTTCTTTCTGTCTATATACCTGACTCTCTACCGGTCTGTCTATTATTCTGTCAATCTTTATACAAGTCTGCCTGTTAAACTGCCTGCATGTCTGTATACCTGACTATCTTTATACCCATCTGTCAGACATTTTCATCCATCAGTCTCCGTGTCTCTCTGTGTTCCTCCCATCACACACACGAATAATAACACCACGGTTTGCTGTTTTGCAGGAACGTTCCCTCCATCGAAAGGTCAGAAGGAGACCGTTTCCCGGGTGATGACCCTGGACTTGCCGTGGCTGTGCGCAGTCCAGTCATTTGCCTTCATCTCGGGCTACATGTGGTACAACATCCTTCAGTACGTCTACTGCTGGTCCTGCTCGCTGCTGTGGTGAAGAGAGAGACGGGGGGAAAGGGAAGGAAATAAGTGCGGTGATAGAGGAAGGAGGAATAGCCATCGATGCCGATCTTGGATCTGTAGAAACGGCACAGATGCCATCTTAACTCGCTGGATGGCACGATGATCACGGAGAAAACTTGTATTTGATTCTAAATCCCAAACCTGCATCCCATCTGGGCACACACATACATACAAACACACCTACACACACACACACACACACACACACACACACACACACACACACACACACACACACACACACATGCAGTACTGCAATATGAACATACATTCAATGAAATAGGTGAACAGTGACATCATGTTTACACATACACACACACACACACACACACGTCCATATAAATAAATGAATATATATATAGTTCTATATCTCAATGTTTACTCATGCACATGCTGACACATCAAGATTTAATTTGAATTCCAATCATAAATTAGGCTCAGGAATAAGCCAATTTCATCCACCTGCCATCTGTTGTAACACTGTCTTGCTTACGTCTATGTCGCGAGGAGAACGTCACGCGAACGTCCCGAAAAGGATTGTGCTCCGGACTTTCTGTAGTCGTTTCTGTTCTCCTCTCTCTCTCTCTTTCTCTCTCTATTTTTCTCTCCCGCTGTTCCTTCATTGTCCTGTGTGCTCTGTCTTTTTTCGTCTCCGTGTCTCGACAGTATTGCAATTCGCTCACGTTTACACTGGACGCTTAGACATCGCCGGATGATCTCCGGTTCACCTCCCGTCTCAGTGGGGGAACTTGTTTTTTTTTTTTTTTTTTTCCGTTTTTTTTTCTCCTGTTCCACATCTCCCACATTTCATAACACTGAACTGCTTTCTAGTAGAGATAAAACTTCTCTTCGTCACCCTAGTTGAAACATGTCGGTGTTTTACAGATATAATTAAGCCATATGCTTTGTGTGTGAGGACTGAAAATGGAAAGGACTCAATGTTGACTGAATGAAGTAAGAAATTGGGCCCTTGGTATCATTACTGTACATTTAGAACAGCGTAACCTGCCGAAGTGTGCCGGTCAATGTTTTTTTTTTTTCTTCTTTTTTTCCCTCCTCTCCCTTGTTTAATGTTTTGTTTTTTGTTTTTTTTGTCTCAGCGCTCACTGCGAAACACTGTTTATTTTAATTTTGTTCTTTTATTATTATTATTATTATTATTATTATTACTACTAATGTGAACATTTGGTATTATTAACGCTGAGATCGAAACAATTTCGTGACTGCAGCGTTTCAGTTGTTTTTAGTTTCAAATATCCTGAATGTTAAAGATGAATGGATAAAAAAAACATAACAGTACCCCGCTGATCTGGTGTTTCTAGGAATTTCTTTTTCTGCAGTTTGAAGAAACATAAACAGTGGTGTGTGAGCCTGAATAGCCTGACTGACTGCAGTTTACTCTATATTACTGCAACTTGTTTAGTTCTTTTCACATCAAGGAGTAGTTGTTATTATTATTTTTATTATTATTATTATTGATGATGGCTGTTAGGACAGAGCTGTCTGTTTGGCTCATAACAAAGACCTTCTGCTTTCTGTCTTCTGTGAGGAAATCTGACCCCGTTTTTCACCCCTGACTCACAGTTCAGCTAAAAATGAAATGCACACAGGGTTCTCCATCATGCCTAATGCAGTCGATTAGCCATGACTAGTTTGGTGTCTGAAGTTTGCTTTGTAAGTCAAGTCGTAATGATTTCTCATTCGTAACAAGTGTATGCTTATGGTGAGGCTCAGGGGGGACAAAATGTCTGTGTGTAGCAGACAACAAAACTATTATATTAAATGGAGATAGAGCAAATAACATACAATACACAGACATGTGAGAAATGAGAGAGGAGCCATTTTGGCAGAGTATTTAGTTTAGCACTGGAGCTACTGTACATGTGTGTGTGAGGGAGAGAACCTAGAGCCGAAAACAGGCTTTGCTGCAGCACATGTGAGTCACAGACATTCTGACAGCCGGTGTCTGATTACAGACCTAATTGATTACTCTCTTGTCTGTTTCAATACAGCACGCAGTTATCCAACAACTTGATCAAAGTGTGACAATCAGTGTGTGAGAAGGAAGTAGCTATAGCAAGGGTTTTGACATCTTTAGGCAGATTTTATGCATTTACCACTGCTACGACTGCAAACCTTTTCTGTTTATTAGCACAGTGCTTGCTCAAAAGAACAATCTTTTTCTCTTTCACCCCTGCCAGTGGCGAGGCTTGGGTAGTTTTTTTTTGTTGGTTTTTTTTATCAATTGACTATGTTTATTAGGGATTCCACTGAAAGTTTTATCTGAGAACACTATTAATTTGGGAATTCAGTTAGAAGATTAAACAAGCCAGACGTTTTTGTTTTCTTTTCTTAATCTAAAAAAAGATTCAATAGGGGCCTACAAAGAAATTTTAGATCCAACACTGTACAAATAATGTTAATGGAATCACTTACGAATCCAGCTGAGATTTCATAATTGCCCCTGCTAGCAAACAGTTCCAGACTGCACAGCTGGTAGCGTTATTGTTTCCTCCCCTACTCTCCTTAAAAACCTGGCGTGCTTGTTTTCTTGTCACTTCAATTCTCTTGGTTATATACGATTAAAATCATTTATCGCTGTTTTTTTCTCCAAATACTAAATTACGAATATGTGAAAATCTATATTGTACACACCTAGTGCCAAAGTATAAGTTATATATATTTACGTTTATTTTTGTTTTTTTTGCCTTTTTTTTCTGCCCCAGCATCATTAGACAGGCTTTCCCAGACCACCACACAAATAAGAAGCCCTGTTATCAATAAACAGACAAATGGCTGCTACAGAACAAGCAGTTTCATCAGGGCGTGACCAAGCCCCCAAAGCTTCATCTGCCATTTTCTCTGTGTTGAAAATTAATCTTTCTTTAATTTGAAAAGAAACCTTAGCTTTAATTTGAAAGAAGTGACATTTGAATGCGTGTTGTGCTAGAAATCACAGATTAGGTCACAATAGATAGAAGCAGTTTTGGCTTTAATGCCACAGCCCGAGTTGCCTCAGTGTTAACATTGTCGATCTACATACAGTGCTATGTGTGACAGTGGACGCATTTGCCAGTTTCATTCCGTACGAGGACTGTGAGATATGACATTCTAGACCTCTCCTCGTGTATCCTTCCTGTCTAACGATATGGTCTTCTTGGAGATTGTGAAGATAAAAAGAAAGGAAGGTTGTAGCTCACAGATATTGTTTCGAGCTCATCTCAGTGTTATGAAGTACAAACAACATTCACAGGAAGCAATTCTAAGCAGAGCAGTGGTGAAACGTTTATGGTGAGCTGAGGACAAGCAGTTGAATTAGGGAAGGAGACTATAGCAGAGAGAAGGGAAAGACACAGCTGGTTACTCATCCTTCAAGCTTCTCGTTTCTTATGCGATGTCGCAATTTTATTTTTCGTCTTTCGAATTTTCTCTTCCTTCTCAGCACGTAGGTTCGAAGATTGAGCAATGTTGTTAAACGCAATTCACCTGGTGAACTACTTGCAATTAGTCCAATACTAAACTTATGAACCCGCCTTCTAGCTCCGGTGCACAACTAAAGAAGCGCAAACTTCAGACATCAACCATTTCTTGGGTCACTGACTACATTTGGAACAAAGAGATCATTGTATAAATGTCATTTTTGGAGAAACTGCTCCTTTAAAGCCCTGTTGTTGACCTTTGCACAGTTTTGTCGTCTTGCCAAATTGCATCATTTGTTATGTACTTGGAGATGGAAGCTTTGGGTCATTTTGTCATTTAAAAAATATGAGGGTTTTTTTTTTTGGGTACATTTTTGCCTCTGTTTTAATATATGAACCTTCATCTGCCATTTTCACTGTGTTGAAAATGAATCTTTCTTAGTCTGCAGGAATGCTTTTTAATGATGTTCTGCTCCCTCAGGATTCAACCAAGTGAAACTGGCAAAAAGGGGTTTTGACAAGGGTCCACACAAACAGTATTAAAACAGGGCCTGTGACTAGTTATAGAGCAGATGGATCAGCCAGCAGTAAAAATTTGGCCTTCGAAACTATTAGCATTTAGTAATAACAAAAAATAATGAAGCTTCTGTGTTGTTTAAATGAAATATGTCCATTGTACAGCAATAAGATGCAACAATAGGAAGCAATTGAGCTTTACAAACCACTAGACTAATTAGCAGACCAGAGCTTGCCTAAATGTGCCACTTGTGTGCGCTTGTGTGTGTGAGAGTGTGTTTGTGTTTTTTGCCTAGCTTGCTGAAGACTGAAATATGTTTGTTGCACAGAAGAAAGATGCAGAATACATTGAAGGCCGTTCAGACTGATGAACATGCAAGGACTTCCATCTAACAGAAAAGGAAAGGGAATTCAACCCTCATCATGTCATTATTGTCTGTTTTTTTTTTTTTTTTTTTTAAGTTGTTTTTAGGAATTTTAACAAATTGTGTTAGACTGGTCTTTAGTTTTCAATTTGTACTCCTTTTGCCCTGCTCTTTCCAGCTGCCCAGCCATTTTACAACACAGTTCAATTGTGCTGGAATAAAAATTATAAATATCAATGAACTGCAAAGTGTGTGGATGAAACTGTTGCTGTGTCGAATCTGTTTACTGTGGTAATTTCTGATTTCTAAGTTAATTTATTTCATTTATTTCAAAGTAATTTCTGATTTCAAAATCTGATTACTGTGGTAGTTTCTGATTTCAAAGCAGTTTAACAGAAAGATTTTCAATATTACTAAAAACTAATATCAAGACTGATATTGAGACATGAGGAATTTATGAATTTTTAGATCTTTCATGGGTGGGGTGTTAGAATATTATATTCAGTTATTCTGATGAAAATGATTCTAGCTAAATGATCTGGATTTTCTCCTTTACCTCAAAGTACAGGTGATGAAACCCCCATTTCCCTGGTTGAAATGTAAATCAGTCTGCTTCCATTAGGATGCTATTTTAGTGCCTACAAGGAACAAAAAATAATGGGCCATGGAGAAATGCCTCACAGATACAGAGT
Source organism: Leiocassis micropogon (assembly GCA_028565275.1). Classification (NCBI taxonomy): domain Eukaryota; kingdom Metazoa; phylum Chordata; class Actinopteri; order Siluriformes; family Bagridae; genus Leiocassis; species Leiocassis micropogon. The sequence continues at coordinate 21,200,208 of JAOVVA010000009.1, read as the reverse complement.
CCCAACTGGCATACTGTACATGTGCAAGGTCAACCTTAAAGCCAAACGATCACTCATAACACATCTGCTGTCCAGATCCTCTTTGGTTTATTTTAAAAATAGGAATTGATACTGTAGTTCAGAATTTTTTTTTTTTTTTTTTTCCAGATTTAATTTCCAGAGTGTTAAACTTAGTCCAGCGAATTAAAATTTCACTTTTAGGAACAAATTTAAACAATCAATTTAGAAAAGTCAGTGATTTGTGAAGATCAAGTTTAAGTTGAGGTGAATCCTCTGGAAATCTGCTAATTGCTTTCTGACAATATGCACAATATACACAGATAAAAGGCAACCATTGAACTTGCTTGAACTTTGAAGCAATGGAAAATAAAGCCATGTGGTCTGATGAGTGGTGATGTTTAACCCTATTTCTGAGTGAGTGGGTAAGAAGGGAGGCGCATGAAGCGATGCACCCATCATGCATAGTGCCCACGGTACAAGCCTCTGGAGGCAGTGTTATGATCTGGAATTGCTTCAGTTCGTCAGGTTGGTCAGGCTCAGCAATGCTATGTGGCAAAAAAAAAAAAAAATCTGTACTGCCTGAAAAGGTTATCACATCTATGTAGTTTTTCTTTCCTGATGGCACGGGTATATTCCAGGATTCAAATTGTGAAATAGAGGTTCTGGGAGCTTTTGGAATCACTTTCACACATGAATTACCACACTGTATGTTGTAATTAAAGATAAAGGTAAAAATGAAATTATTTTTAGCAGGTGTGTGTTATACATAGTTGTTTTTTTTATGTAAGTCAATAAACATATAAGACATGGGGACTGTAATTCTGATTTAAAACAGATCTATCCGTGTTTATTTTCAATACTCTGTGCGGCTCCTTTAAAAGTGGCCGCTGCTTTCCCGCGTGCTCTCGCGGTTAACTCTGGTTGGTAGGTTACTGGTGCTAGGCGACCGTCAGCGTTTGTTTCGCTCCTTTCAACCAATGAAATCGTCGCCAGCTGCGCTTTGTCAGCCAATCAAATGTCACGGTTTGGGTGGCAGTTTAAAAATCGGGTTTTCGGTTGGAAACTAAAAACCGCTCATGGTCGGCAGGAGTGTGCACTACACAGGGCACAAGGGCTGGATTTAAACAACGGGATATAGTGTACTTATAGAGTGCGTGTAGAGGTGTTTGAGATTCAGCCTAGCCAACATTCATGTTGTCGGTTTAAAGTTTGGAAAACGTTGAGCGTTCTTGAGTAAGTAGTTGTTCTAGTTAACGGTTAATTATTAGAGTTAGCCACACACTGCCTAACTGAGGTGTCTAACTGAGGAATACGCTTCATTATACTCCGTTAGTGCCGAGTTTCTCCTAAAAACAGTTGTGTTTCAGTGTTGTTGTAAACACAATGCCGTCTCGCACGGAGGATTATGAAGTTATCAGCACCATTGGCTCCGGCTCGTATGGAAAATGCCAGAAAATCAGGAGAAAATCCGACGGAAAGGTAACACCAACTTCACTGTAGAATGTTCGCGAAAGCTAACAGAATACCCAGGACTGGAACTCTTTTATGGGGACAAAGACTGTCGTGTTACTGTGACCCGAAAACCCTCCACAGGCTTTAGTGTAAGCACTGTTGTTTTTTTTCTTTTTTCTTTTTTCTTTAAAATACCCCAAAGAAAAAGCAATACTCGTGTTTACGTTCAGTAGTACCACGTTTCTGACCAGGACACTGCTGTTAGATGGTGTGCATTCTCCTCAAACACACTCTTAACATCTTAACACACATTATACACAACAGTTAGTTATGATCCAGTAACCTGTTTGGATGAGGAGCATTCCAGGAGTGGTGATAATACAGCATGACAGCACCGTGACGTTTAACTACAGTGGGAATAGTAACAAATCACACCCCACCCCTTTAAAATAAGTCCATTTTGTTGTTTTGCAGATTGAAATGAAGACAAGACAACATTTTTGTTTTATCCATCTGTTTTTACAACCAAGTGAAAGATACAACACCAACATGTCAGGGGGGAAAAGACAGAATCGCTGAGTTGGAAAAGGATCACCCCTTTTTAAAACGACCTGTAAAGTCAGTCAGGTGTAGCTAATCAACTTCTCAAGGCATTGCACGCTTATATATATATATATATAATTATTATTATTTTTTTTTTTACCGTTCTTTGCAGAACTGCTCAAGTTCAGTTAAATGTGATCACCGTTTGTGGACTGCAGTCTTTAAGTCATTTCGCAGATTTTCAATGGGGTTTAGGTCTTAGCTCCGACTAGGCCATGCAAGGGAATTTAATCTTTTTCCCCCCTCCTTTTTCTTTCTAATTAAGCAGCAATATCAGAAAGACATAATGCTCATGTGGTGTTTAAATTAGAGGAGATTGTAAGAGGACTATGATGGCTCATCAAGAATGTTAAACATTTTCATGGTCCTTTCTCTGGCCTCCTCTAAACAGGTCATGTCATATCTAATGTTACCCCCACACAATCAGATCAAGTGTTTACATGGGTAATATCTTCCCACTAAAAAGATCAAAGGTTTTCACCCCCTCTTGTTCTGACTAGGCAGGATCCGGTCATTTTCTACTCTAGGTGGTTACATAATGAAATTTATTTACGTTATGTAAAACACACGATTCATTGAAATGTAAAAAATACTCAGGTGGAAGTATCTAAAAAAAACAAGAATGTAAAGTTTCTTCATCTGTTTTTTTTTTTGTTTTTTTTCTTTTCAGCTGATAAAATTTTATATGTGGCTTGTTTAAGAAAAATAAATTGAATAACCAATCAATATTTTTATTGCGTAAATGGTACATGTGAAGCTGAAGTGTTTTGTGTGTTAGATCCTGGTGTGGAAGGAGCTGGATTATGGCACCATGGCAGAGGTGGAGAAGCAGATGTTGGTGTCAGAAGTGAACCTGCTGCGGGAGCTTAGGCACCCTAACATCGTCAGATACTACGATCGCATCATCGACCGCGCCAACGCCACTCTGTACATCGTGATGGAGTTCTGTGAGGGCGGAGACCTAGCTACTCTCATAACCAAGTGCATTAAAGAAAAGTAACTGCTTATGTTTATCCTGTTGTCATGGTGCATTAGGCATTGTTTATATGATGTACTGAAATATTTAGTATGCATAAGATGCTATGGACTCTCTAAATCCATTTTGAATGAAGAGACAGCTTATGTAAGTGACATGTTTAAGTTTTTTCTAAGGATAAGGACAGCTAATAACTTGATCATCACCGCTTAGTTGAATATGGGTTTATTGGTGTGTTAGTAATGCTACACTTTAGCAACATTTGTCTAATATAACTATATTAGCCTTAATATAAATAAAATTTAGTTTCTAAGGAAACAACTTCTTTTGTGGTCTTGTTTTGTGGATGCTCTACGTACTGGTAAAGATAAATGCAAGCTAAATATGTGAACCTTTAGTCATTAGTAAATTACATCAGCTGTAATGGAACAGGACCTCATCATTAGGTCTGTTTACATGAACCCTATTATTCCACCAATCATGAGATTAATAGCCCAATCAGTAGAAAGTTCATCATGTAAACGTCCCAATGTGAGCCATCTGACCCATTTCAGCTCAACCAGAATGATTTTTCAACCGCTATGAATGGGGTGGTATAAATCTTTAAGTTTTTCAGTAGGGAAATTTATCTCTTGTTTCTGGCTGAGGTCAGAGCGCCGATTGGCTCACCATGTCATGCGCAGTAAAGTGTCAAACCAATCATAGATAAGACTGTATTCTTTTAACCAATCATCATTCAGAAGCCAGGATTTATTGGAAATGAGGGGAAGACTAAGCCAACCTTAAAGTTTGCCAAAAATACTTTTGTTATATTTCTGACAGACACTACACAGCAGGTAGGAATACTTTGCGGTGTCACTTAAAATTCCTTAATATTTAGTGCTATCTGATGTGTCTGTGCATGTCGTTGTCTGACAGGCGGTACCTGGAGGAGGAGTTTGTCCTGCGGGTCATGGCTCAGCTGTCTCTGGCGCTGAAGGAGTGTCATAGCCGAAATGATGGTGGCAGCACAGTCCTTCATCGTGACCTGAAACCTGCTAACATCTTCCTCGACGCCAAGCGAAATGTCAAACTTGGAGATTTTGGCCTGGCACGGATACTGAAACACGACACAAGCTTTGCTAAAACATTTGTGGGAACTCCGTATTATATGTCACCTGTAAGTAATGCACCTAGGAGCTCTTTCATGCCTATTTCAAAACTGCCATTGTAAAGAACGGTGTGACATTCCTGGGGAATTCGAGACATATGGTCAAGTAAAAATCTAATGCATATTCTTGTAAGAGTTTCAGACATGCTGTTTACTCGCCATTTGCTTGAGCGCCATCTTGAATTTCACACCACTGCCCTGTAAATCAAAGATTAGTCCCACACAAACATTTCTTAAAATAATTCTAGCCATATTTGTGTACTTAAGCAAGTAAATGAGTTTGTGTTTCCTCAAAGTATCGGAGAACGAAGGTCCTTGTTTAACTGTTAAAGTGCGCATTACACTAAATACTCTCTCTTCTAGATGACAATCTTAAGTTTGTGATGCCTTTAGGAAACAAAGCCAAGAACTTTTGCATTGGGAGCTCAATGTCCTTTATTTTGGATGACAAAACCGACAAACTTTTTACAGTCTTTTTAATTTTATAAGCCAATTACATTACTCTAGTACTGACCATTCTGGTTTTGCCTACAGGAACAAATGAATCGCATGTCCTACAATGAAAAATCAGACATCTGGTCATTAGGATGTTTACTGTATGAGCTCTGTGCTTTGTTGTGAGTATTCAGACTTTTGTTTCTCATAGGATATTTTGGTGTATGTTGTAGAGGTTGTATGTTTTTTCTGATGTTTGGATTTGCAGTCCCCCCTTCACAGCTTATAATCAGGAGGAACTGGCTGAGAAGATCAAAGAGGGGAGGTTCAGGAGGATTCCGTACCGCTACTCAGATGAGCTGAACACGCTGCTGTCCAGGATGCTGCATCTGAAGGTCTGTCAATGTTTTTAAAAATGTTTTTTTTTACAAAAAAAAAAGACAGGTTTACTTCATCATAAGTCTGCTGCAGGGTGAAAAGCATTGACAGTGGAGATTCCTTACATAAACATTTAAAATGTTTCACAGTTAAACAGTTTTATTTTGATTCTTTTGCTTATTTTTATTTCTATCTGACACCTTTATCCAGAGAAACTTAAATTTTTTTCTCATTGTACATCTGAGCAGTTAAGGGCCTTGCTCAAGAGCCCAACAGTGGTGCTGAGGTTTAAACCTATGACTTTCTGATCAGTAGTCAAATGCTTTAATCACTGAGCTACCCCTGACCCCAGTTTATTACCCTCGAGTGCATTATACTGTATGCAGTCCAACATATGAATTTGCTGGAACACAAGCAGCATATATTCCAGCATATCTGGAAATTTGATCATTCACACATTCTGACCGATCTGATTTTCAGAATTCTCGGGTGGAGTTATATAGTCTGACCTATATACTACTTTATTTATTTTACCCTGAAATGCGTGTTGCGCTCATGTTGCTCTTGTTGTTCCCATGTCTCTGTTGTCAGGATTTCCTGCGTCCCTCAGTGGAGTCAATCCTCCAGAGTTCATTAATCTCCGCGTACGTGGCTCAGGAGCAGAAGAAGGCTCAGGCGAGGCAGCAGCGGGGGTCATGTGACCTGGAGCCACCTAAACTGGAGGAACTGAAGTTGAAGGAGCGGGCACTACGGCAGCGCGAGCAGGACCTCAAGGGGCGAGAGGAGAGACTGGAGCGTAAGGATAATTAATTAAGGGTTCTTAATTATAATCTTAATTTATTCATAATAATACAAAAGTTAGTTACTAATGCTTGGAACTAGTGCACTAATGCTTGGACAAACAGCCCTATAAAAGTGCTGCTATTTAGTACAACAGCACTTGGACATTTTACTATTTGTGTCACTCCGCTTGTCTGTTTGCTGCATAATATTCCAATTCTAGCAACAGTTCATTACATTGACACTTTTACTACACTTACTAAGGTCTGTCAGCATGTTTGTTAGCAATGAGCAATGCTCTGTCCAGTTATGGCTTCTTTGAGAACTGATTTAGTTGATTGTGCAAAAAGAAGGAAACATATTTCCATATAGTGTGTCTGAGGCTGGGATTACAAGTATACTTGCTTTTAGCTACACTTTTAGTTACAAGGCTGTAAATGTGACGGAGGCTGTGAAAACCCAGCTAAAGAGACTACTCATAGATTCTACATATGATTTTACGTAGAAAGCTGTGAATCACAGAACAAAAAATAAAGTTAGCTGGGATTCCATAGATTGAGTCACAAATAACACTAGCTGGCTAATGGTTTATCAAAGTGTTACTGAAATGGGTAGAAAATCAGTGTCTATTCATAGGAGTAATATTTAGATACAAGACCAAACTATTCAGTTTTTCCTGTTTTTCATTTGTATTCTTTCCAAAACATTCGTTAAAATTTTTTTCCTGCATTTGTGGAAGCATAATAACAGCACAAAGTCTCCAGTAATATCTAGCAACTTGGAGATACTTGTAGAATATTGTGGTCATCACTACATGCCAAATGTTTTAAGCTTATTTATATTGTTAGGGTTACACAAGTAAACGTCCTTTTTAGTTCCTAACAAAGATTTTTAATAGGGTTTAAGTCCAGAGCCTGAACTCCACACACATTCTATTGTGATGATGATAAGTGATAAGTGGGACTGAGTATGAGCAGAGCAGAAAAGGGTCATTAGTGCAGTAGACAAATCTCAGGGTCTCTGTCCCTCAAATATACACACTGCTCTTGTTTGCTCTTGCATTGTTGTTGCACTGTAACATTTCCTGTTTCCCCTCCCCTCGCAGAGAAGGAGCACGAACTGTGTATCAGGGAGAGACTAGCGAAGGAGAAGCTGACCAGGTATGTGTGGGAGGATGCAGGTGCACATGCCTATGTTATGACTTGGTCATTTTGTAAAATAATTTAAAAACAAAAATTAATAACATTTATCAGATGGCACATTTACTTACTTGAGCAACTTTACACAAATTAATTGGTACAGTCTTTTGACCAAAACGTACGAGTCAGATTTTAATGAAATGATGGCCTCTCTCCACAGAGCAGAGTGTTTGTTGAAGACCTATAACCTGATGAGACAGCAGAGGGCGCAATCTCCACTATATTCAGAAGACCAAGGTATGGATGTGAAACGGAAGCCGCTGCGACCTTTGAAAACAGAGAACAGCTGACCATGGCTTTAATGTTGTTCTAAATGTGTGTGTGGTGTTTTTTTTTTTCTCTTTAAATGTGACATTTTTTTTTTATAATTATAATAAGCATATTGCCACAGACTGACATTCATAACTGCAGACATTCTGATGGATTCCTGTCAGGCTGCTTAGTTGTTCAATGATTCACAACAATAAAATAAATCTCTCTGAGCATTAAAGCATCTTAATTAGAAACACTATCCTTCAGCCAAGTTAGAAACTAATTCTTTTATTGCACTAACATATTTATAGCACTGGCATTCCTCCCTGATCTTCATGAGTACAGATTATGATGTTTAAAATGTAAAAATTAGAATAAAAATATTTTTATAATGATTGTGGTGTGGGTTTTAGAAAAATATATTTGTATATATTTATAGAAATATATATATAGTGTCTTGGTGGTACGAGTTTTCCCATAACAGCACATTGTTGCTCTTGTACACCAGCAATTTGCCAATAATATACATTTCGTTAACAACCGAGTAACATAATTTCTTTAAATATCTAAAATTCATTTATATTGTTGATGGATTGGCAAATGTTCATTTACAGGAACATTTACACTTTCATCAGCGATGAAAAGTTCCTTCAGAAATCTGTGTCTAGCTACTAAAGAATTGATATTGACCCAAGTGCATTAATAAAAATGATGCAGGCAGAACTGTAAGCTGTTACAGAAAACTAATTAACAACCAATCAAACATAATGAAGGAATAAAAAAAAAAAAGTTGTGGTATAAAACAATCAACAGGCAGGATTTATTCTAAGCTAATTTTCTAGTGCTTTGTTTCATTTAAACACACTGGTGTTTTTCAATATAGCTATTATTGTCTTGTGACATACAGTATGAGTGCAGGAAATAAAGTGCCCAAAATTGTCTATGGAAAATAGGTACTAGGGCTGTGCAATATGGACAAAATAATCATATTGCGATATTTTTTTTATTTTTTTTTTGAACGGATATTGCGATTTTATTTGCGATTTTGGCAACTGTTTTTGCTTTTTCAAACAAGCTACATACATACATTCGACATGTATTCAGTGCACAAGAAGTGCATAACAAAACATTTCACAATGAAATAACATAGTATTAAGTTTAATAAACAAAACTGTAGTAAAATTGTCTTTAAAACACAAATGTA
>JAOVVA010000009.1:21171031-21190977 GCA_028565275.1 Leiocassis micropogon | reverse complement strand
TATATCTAACTGATTCTGAACGAACTCGTCTTTGAGATGAACGTTTTCTAACGCATTTTTAGTCAATAAAATGTTAAGACAATAGTACATAATTTGACCATTAATTTAATTTAAAGAAATCGCCACTGGTGGTATATAAGATGAATGTATTAACTTTCTCATCTCTTGTGCAATCCTAAAGAGAATGACGTTAACCGGAATGATATAAAAGCCCAGTAGGAATCAGACACATTTAAGATTTAATATTATTATAAGTGATAAATAACTGTACAACATAAATTTTAATGCAAGCATCCTTTTAAAAACCTATATAAGAATGATTAGGCATGATGATGTACTAGTCACCATTTTAGTTGTTTTCCGAAGTGTTTTTTACTTTCAATACCAAAATCAATCCAAACATCATAGCTGACTAAGCACATTTTAACCATAAAACTTTGGCCACAATTGAACTAAATAACACACAGAATTGTCTTTTAAAAAGTTCTTACACAACACCTAACTGAACAGTCAGTTTGTGATTAAAGCTTTCCACTTGTAGCGTGCCGACTGCAAATATTTATAAAGGTGAAAAAAAGAAGACGTGAACTATGACTTCACTATCTGTGTGTTGTGAAATCATAGGAAAAGAAAAGAAAAAAAAAAAACATGTAAAACCAGAGCACAATGCCTGACAGCCAAGCTAACTGCTGATTACAAGACTTAGCATGATTGACAGATGAGAAAATTAGGTCATGACTGCATTCCTGTTATTCATAGATTTGCTTGTGTTTCAGCTATTAAAGTTTGAAGTAAATCAAATAAGCTTAATTGAGCAATCACTCATGCTAATTGTAAGAATAAGAAATTAAATACCACTTTAAAAAGAGTGGATTCGAATTTTCCAACACTAACAAAGAAATAGTCAAACATTTCGGTTCCACACGAGCCCATTTTTAGACCCACTGTTTAATACTGTCTTAGATTTAATGATATAAACCTCAGGCTTCCAAACACAATATAATGGTACGTTTGATATCTGGCGCCACTAAATCTGCTGATATGATTTGATTAAGTTTAGTAGCATCCGATCTATTTATTTATTTATGATCAACTTGTGATCAGGGGAGGGTTATGTTTAATTTGGGAAAGCTAACATTTAAAAAAGGACCATTTTTGAGCCTAGTATCCCACATGTTTAAAATATGACTTTTCACACAATAGTTTTTTTTTTTCAATAATAATTGATTTACTATTAAATTAATTCTAAATTGTAATAATTTTTAAGTAAAGACAGTGAGAATCTTTATTTCTCTATAAAATCCCCGGCTACACAAATGCACTTATCTAGATAGAATCAAGGTAGAACGTTTTTCCTTAAACGTGGGAATGGCTTGGAGTCAGGACTGTACGGGGGAGGTGGCAATGTCTCCTGGTATTGGAGGTGTTGGTGAATGATTGTGTGTACAGTTCCCACAGACAGACGTGTGTCTTCCATAAGTGTCAGTTTTCAAGGATCAGGCATTCGACTCGCTGAATGTTCACTGGAATGACTGCAATGGGCTCTGAGCCCCCTCAGCCATGATCGTCATTTATGGATGTATAGCCTTCTTTAAAACATTTGCACCATTCAAATGTTTTAGTGTGACTAAGAGTCTCATCACCATACTGTGCTTGAAATCTTCTGTCAGAATTTCAATCGTTTTTTACACTCTCATTCATGAGAAATTCACTGAGAAAAGTCCTGGTTTGATTTGAACACCCCTCGTCATTAATGCTGTTTGGCTCATTAAGTTGTTAGTGATAAGGGCTAACAGTTTTAATACTATAATGTGCTCTGAAGATTCACATTTTAACTCCGTCCCAGAAGGATAATAGTATAATCCTAAGTACATAATGTCGTTCGGGAAAGTCAAGTGTTAATTCTGTAACTTGAATATGAAAATAATCGGTTTTCGAGCGGTGTTAAACAGTACTGAACTGCTGCGAGAACGAAATGATCTTGCGTCAAATTTGCCTGTTAAAATCACACAGTGCTAGGACACTGAGTCATGCTGCGACACATTTACACCATAACTGCAAGCACAAGAAGTAGAATCATCACACACGCACACACCGACCAAGTCCGTTAACCCCTTCAGGGAACACGCTTATTAAAACAACCATCACATGATTCATTCTAGAGCATAAAGGAGAAGGTTTTCTGGATAATCAGTCAAGCTTTACCCTACTGACAGTCACATGGGAGATTTCTAAAGTGACACATGACTAGGAAAAAGACAAAAAAAAAATTCCATCATGATTTTTACCTATAATAAGATTAAAGGAACAAAAGTAATTAACATTTTAATTGTGACTAAACAAAGCAACTATGATGTAATACACTATTAGTTGTTTGTCTTCCTTGTTGCACCATTGTTGAGGCAGAAGGTTTACCATGTAAACACTTTCATGTCAAAGTAACCACGTGTTTACCCATCAAATACCTTTGCAACAAATCTGTTTTTGGTAATACTTTATCCACTTTTTTTTTTTACATGCCTTTGTAGTAATATTTTTTTTTTACATCAGTAACAAAAAACTAAAATGAACAAGTTCTAATGTTCACTGCTTAAGTCACAAGTATTTATTTGTTTTATTTTCCACTCTGTGGTTGCTCGTTTTGTGGTTGTACGTTTGGGGTGTGTAGGTGCGTACGAGGCATCTGATTTCAGTTTTGTCTATTGTAATTGTGCAGACGTAGCAGAATAGTAAATACTAGATTAATGAAATCCAGTAAGTAAGCAATGAGCAGGCAGATTGTTGGGTTTTAATCTGCTATGAGATATTTTCAAAGGAGGTTTAAATGAGTGTGTGAATAACAGGAATTTGGGTGCTTTCCTACAGTACGTAGTATGTGCATGTACAAGTGGAGCAAGTGAAACTTTCAAGCCTCCTGTTCATTTTTCAGTAACTTGAGAGATGATTGCAACAGTCACAGCTGTGCTTACATCAAAGCTAATAATCAGCTGTCGATTCCACCGAATGGTCATTTCAACTGAAGTGCCTGTTTGTTCAGCATGCTTTACAAAACATTACTTGTGAATGTGTGTGTGTGTGTGTGTGTGTGTGTGTGTGTGTGTTTGTGTGATTGGCATCTCCTCCTGCTTGTATTAACACCTCACACCCAGGGTTCCTGGAGTAGGCTTTGACTCTACCATGACCCAGATGATGACTGAAAATGAAATGGATAAATATTTCTTTAGGATTTCTCACAGCACAAACCGCACCAATGTAGCACACTAGTCACAACTATGTCTTCAGAATTTTCTCCGGTAAACAATACGTATATTTATTAAGTCCTTACATTAGCTACGTTTTTGTAGCAAGTCTTTGTCCAGATTTACTGCTCATTTGTACTGCCCTAGCTTAACTCCTGACTATTAAACAGTACAACTGCATTTTAGCACAACACTGTCATCAAAGTAGGGCTGCTGATAATTACTTTTGTTGTAAATAGTTAGTTGTTCTTGTTCTTTATGATAAATCTGGACTTTATGTACTACATCACTGGTGAGTTTTTATTATTTTTGTATTTTTTAAATCTCCATCAGAAAAGGAAAAGTAATCTTACGCTCCCTAGGAATTATTAAACTTTTTTAATTCAAATTGTACATACCCTAAATTTAAATCTAAAAGTCTGATATTCTTTATATTCAGCTTGAATTTACCGTATGCGCTGACTCTCCACTTCAGTAGGAACACATCTGTACACTCTTACGCTTTCTAGGAACTTAGTTTAGAAACTTACATTTAAAAGTTTATAAGGGAAAACAGTGATTTTAGTTATTTATTTAATTATCTAATCAGCAAATCATGTGGCATCAGTGCAGTGCATAAATCAGATTATTATATAATTAATAGACTGACTCTGTTTGAGCTGCTAGGAAGGGTGTATACTGTAACTCGTGTAAGTGCGCTTTAGAATTGTGGTGTTTGGAAAAGCATCTCGGCATGCACAGAATGTCGAACCTTAATGTTATGCTGATTTATGCTTTTGCGTATTTTCTTGTTTCTGCATTGCAGTAATTTCAGTAAAAGTAACTGTTCTCACAACAACTCTGTTCAACTCTGCTCGCAAGATCTGCACCATTCTTTGTAAACTTTTTTTTTTTGAGACCGTGATTTGTAAAATCTGTGTAACTAGAAAATTAAAATCCTGCTGATATTGGATATGTCCAATAGAAACAACATTAACATAAAGGACAAAAAAGTTGTAAGTAAAAGTAAATAAAGTACAAATCATTTTAAAAGATCAATTACTTCATTTTTTATTTTTCTTTGGAAAAAAATGCTGTTTAAATCTAGATGCTACTGAACGGACATTTGATCGTTTGCTTGAACAGCTGTGGACATGGATTGTAGTCACCTCGAATAACTGTGTGCAGACAAATGTATGCAGGAAAAATGCCAAGCCTGTGGGACTCGCTCTAAAGCCTCTCGTGCTCACAGGTGAATCTATTCTCTGGGGTGTTTCAGCATGAGCTCTGAAACCCGAGCTCTTAATCCTAACCCACGTTCTTGGAAAAGCGCTTTCTTGTGTAACGCAATAATAAACTGAGTTGAGAGTAGGTGTTTGAAGTTCATCACTGCTGTCAGCAAACCTGCAGAGTTGATAACTGTTATCATAATGTAGGCTTTCTATCAATAGCGTTCAAACAGCACATGAGGGATGATCAGAAACATGTGTTGGAGTAGAATATGTTGTAATACGCCTCATATCGCTCATCCATGCAACACAGTTGTAATTCTCGTTTGCTTTATATCGAGAATAGGGGTGGAACAATCGTTAAGCACCAGGTGCCAGGACAAGCAGATTACGTATCTGAGCTTATCAGGTTTTACATATCGTTTTTTATATATATAATCACCTTTTCATTCAAGCAGGTTTAATGTGCTGTTGATATAACTGTCACTGGCGTTTTTACCACATTCTACCATCTAACAACCTGAGGCGAAGCTTTCAGTGGTAAAGGGTGCCTCAGTGCTACAGAGTACACTACTCCTTTTTAAATCCTGCCTCCTACAATGTCTAGCTGTTAGTAGGAACTATTTTTATTAGGAATGTTAATTACTTTGAAAAAGTGCTGGACAGACCTGCATTTTGAAACTCCACATTTTCACACATGTTCTGAGGTGCGCCTGATTATTAGCCAAAAATTTAACCAATACTCAAAGCAGGAATGACAGATGAGCCATGTGACATAAAAAAAAACTGGAATGATTGGCCGTTGTTTCAAACCCTCTGATACTAAGCACTGCCATTTCCTCAGGTTTTATATTAATATCTTGTTTTGTCTTTATCGTCCCACCTGAAGATGAACAGCATATCTGGTAACTGGAGAGTGTTTTGTGAAATAATGTTCATTAGTGTGGGGTTGACTTGAACAAATATATTCAAAATCAGTTAAGGACACTTATTAGGAATTCTGCAAAAAAGAAAAAAAATATTTAGTTATTATCATAATTATCATTTATATATCCTTAACAATAACTTAAACTAAAAAAAAAAGTTTTAACTGGGAAAAAAAAAAAAAAAAAAAAGATAGTAAACAAGTCGACAACAAAAAACTGTTTACTTTGACCCGCCAACGCCTCTGGTGGTAAGATCAGAAGTGCGCCCATATAGAAGGTTGTACAGGCATCACCTGGGTGGAATAAGCGACTAATGTCCTGTTCACATGGGATTAGTATGACCTTGGGACCTTGTGTGATTTGTAATAATTGCGGAGGTTGTCTGTAATTTGTAAAGTAACAATTCCCCAGCAAATGACCTACCATATTTCGGCGAACACGAGGTCCTGTGATAATATTAGCGTGTCTGTGATTTAAAAAGGTCGTATATCACTTTTTTTTTTTCTTTCAAGGTTTTTGTTTCCTGTGCGCCTTTTTTCCATCTTCCATGATGAAAGTATTTTGGGTGCTGGGTCACATCGCTATACAACAATACAGTCTGCAGAAAGAGAAAAATCGCAAATAGGGCTTTATTTGTGTGAAATGTAATATTATTTGCAATATGTAATATGAATATAAATGTAATGATATTTATTTGTATGAAAAAAAAACATCATATCCGGGAGATAAGTCAGTAAACTCAAAGGCTTCGCTTATCCTGTGCAATTTGCGCCACACGAAACTCAGAATTGTGGTTGGGGGGTAATTTCTAAACCGTACAAGGTCCCCGGGTAATACTTATCCTGTTCGAATAGGACATAATCCTTTTTTTATTTTTTTTTATTTAGGACTGTAAAAACATTTACATTCACAGCTTTTTATTAACTGAGGTATGCAACACCTTAATAAAATAGGCACACTCTCTTATTAATAGACACACACAACATCTCTTGTCCTAGAGTTACTAAAAAATTATATCATATATATGTGTGTGTGTGTGTGTGTGTGTGTGTGTGTGTGTGTATATGTATGTATATTTTTTTCCCTCCTTGTTTCCTGCACTGAAAGGTTTTTAGATAACTAGTGAGTGAAACAGATGAGCTGCTGGTTATCATATAGAGCTGTATGAACACACACTAGAGTTTCAACCAGAGATAAGAGCCTTCTGGCAAAAAACTGCTCAGTCAGCTTAGCTGGTTTTCTTAGACAAAACGTTTGTCAGTACTGTTACACACTGATCAAAACACAAACCTAGCTAGCATGACACAAAGTCAGTCCACATTTTAAGCAAATGTACTTAGCAAACATAGACCAGGTTAGATAAGCTGTGTTTTTTATTTTTATTTTTTTTAAGCATTGTTAAATACTACGCAAGTACATTGGGACATGCTGTTACCCGGTGCACTTGTTTATAATAATAATAATAAATTATATAAAAGATTAATAATCGATCTATTAATAATAATAATTAATTCATTAATAATGAATATATATTAATAATAGATTAATAAATGATTATAATAATCTTTGATCTGTCCATCTCATATTCCACACAGTTACCTCTGCATACATTTCACTTGTAACCAGGTCACATGGAAGCATCAAGCGCCGTTTTGTTCGAATGCAGGTCATGTAGCAGCGCGATCACAGGCTGATAATCTGTTCGTGACATTCCAGTCAGTAAATAGATAATTAACAGTAACCGAGCTAAAACGCCCTAAGACGCAAAGAAACACATGTTTGAATGTGATATCGTCGCACTGTGCACCTTAACAGCTACGTTCTGGACTAATGTGTATGATTTCCATTTTCAAACATTCTTTGCATTCTTTGTTCTTTGCAACAGTTTTTAAAGCAGTTCACACTACTAATAGAAATCAATAAGTTTATATGTTCACAGGAATGCATTGTCTTGTTTATGAATCCATTTAATGTCTAATGTTAGTCAGCAACGCAAACTTTATCCAGGAAATTTTTTTTTTGTGTGTTTGTTCTCATTTACCATTTGATTTAAAAGGTTATGGTTATGTTTTAAATTACATGATATTGATATGTCCAGACACTAAAGGATCATAACATGGTTATTTTGTTTGGTTTCCTTCAGCTGCTGCTTTAAAGCTTAAATATATTTAATTTTGGCACAAAACACTCATTCCTCTGTTTTTTTGTTTAGTGTTTCACTGATGATCTGTTTGCAGTCTCCCCTGTAGTTTCTAATTAAAATGTTTGTCTGGGTCATTTTTTTTCCTGGTTTGTTCAAATTAACTGCGGTGAAGCTTTTATCACCGTTTATATTTCCATGTAAACTTGCGCACACACACTGCAGGCTTTATTTTTATATCCCCTTTTTTATATACCTATTCTTTTGTATACCCATATTTATTTATTTTTTTATTTTTTACTATTTTTATACAAATTTTATGCTTATTTTCTTCTTATATAGTGGCATTCATTAGGGGGACAGCAAAGAAAGAATTTTATTGTACGGGGGGGAACATGTTTCTTTTCTGTGCATATGACAATAAAACTTGAAACTAGAAACATATTAATATTAGTCACATGGTTTGTGAGTATGTGGTAGTGGTGGGATAAAATTGTATTCAGCAGTTTTGTAATCGTTTCACTGAATTATAAAATTAACTCATAAGGCGTTGCTTAAATGTTAACCATTCTCTTTTTTTTTTGTGTGAATGACTAATACTGCTTAATTCGTTAACCTGTTAGAGATATTATTCATTTTGATCTTGTAGCACTTACCTGTTTAATGTTTGGCTTGTGCTTCGTCTAACTGTGTTCTTTCTTTTTTTGTGTGTGTGTGTTGGTGTGGCAGAGCTCTCGGCTGTGCAGCTGAACGGCGAGCTGGATCACGATCACGACCTTGAGCACGAGCATGATTCATCCTCCCAGCTGAACATGCGTGGTGTTTTTCTCCATGTTATGGGTGACGCGCTTGGCTCCGTCATTGTCGTGGTCAACGCCATCATCTTCAACTTCGTCTGGCGTCCGTGTGAGCCTGGCGTTCCCTGCTTCAACCCGTGCAGTGTCGACGCACACTGCAGTGACCACCAGCACCAAAACCAGACGATTGTGGCCATCGGTGAGGCAGAACACGCCAACGGGAACTCCACGGTCTACACAGCCGGGCCCTGCTGGGTGCTATACCTGGACCCGACTCTGTGTCTCATCATGGTCTGCATTCTTCTATACACGACGTACCCGCTCCTGAAGGAGTCTGCGCTCATCCTGCTGCAGACTGTACCCAAGCAGATCGACGTAAGCCTCCTGAGCGCTCGCCTGCGCCAGATTGATGGCGTCCTGGCTGTGCACGAGCTCCACATCTGGCAGCTCGCTGGGAGTCGCATCATCGCCACGGCGCACATCAAATGCCGAGACCCCGCGTCCTACATGAGTGTGGCCAAGCGCCTCAAGGCCTTCTTCCACGATGAAGGCATCCACGCTACCACCATCCAGCCCGAGTTCGTCATGGTGAGCTCCGAGTCGCACGCCTCGCTCTGTGAACTCTCCTGCCGCACGCAATGCGCCGCTAAACTCTGCTGTCAAAACGCCAAAGCCCCCGACAATAAAAATGCGAGTACGGAGAGCTGCAGCGAAGCCGAACCTACCGTCTCCACTACTCTGGAGGTCATCAGCGAGTCTCTGGAAAGCGAGCCTAAAGTTCAAGTGGCTCCAAAGGAAGCCACCAGAGAGGTGGAGTCATCTTTATAAGAAAGAACAAGTATAAAGAATTCAGTGAAAAACAAACAAACAAAAAGACACCAGAAACCATACATGTATCCAAAAATAAAAGACCTGCAAACTTGATGAATTAGAAAATCAGAGCCGTGTGAGACAACGAGGGATGTGAGGATCCGATACTGAGCGCCGGGATCAGGATGCTGGGTCACGTTAGATCTGTTGCTGCATCAAGTGACATTAACCAGTCATGCATGTAAAAACATAGGAGACACATAGTTTTTGCACACACTTCTGATCAGAAGTTACCTTAAGGACAGCTAGCTCACTGTGAAGACTCGTATTACTCGCCAGCCGACTGCGAAACCACGAGCAACGGCCGTTATTTTTATCCCACATCATAGTAACTTAAAAGGGAATAATGGCAAATGGTGTGTTCGCCCTCACCCTCACACAACCCCCCACGCACACACACCCACACACACAAACACACACACACACACGCACACACGTCCTACTGCGGTTAGTCAACTAAACTGATAATGGCAGTGACGTGGAGATAATGGTTGGTTCAAATGGGTCTCACGATTTGTGCTTTTTGACGGCAAAAAGGTGCAACAGCACTGTTGCTAGGAGAAAGAATTATTGGACAAGGCTTCACTCACTCACTCACTCACTCATCTTTAATACCGCTTTATCCTGTATTCAGGGTCGCGGGGACCTGGAGCCTATCCCAGGAGGCTTGGGGCACGAGGCGGGGTAGACCCTAGACAGAGTGCCAATCCATCGCAGGGCGCACACACACACACACACACACACACACACACTACGGGAACGCCAATTAGCCTAACCTGCATGTCTTTGGACTGTGGGAGGAAACGGGAGGACCCGGAGGAAACCCACCAAGCACGTGGAGAACATGCAAACTCCATGCAGCGACGGGAATCGAGCCCAGACCCTGGAGGTGCAAGGCAACAGTGCTAACCACTATACCACCGTGCTGCCCACAAGGCTTCATATTATAATTTATTCATTTATTCATTCATGTGTTTGTGTCTACAATAACCTCTTCACCATTGGTCAGGGACGCAATGGACCCAGAAGATGAGACGAGGACTGTCTCTTAATTAGGACTTTAGACGTGAAGGGAATCAATTGAAAAAAGATTCGGAAGAGAAATCTCCTGATTGCTGTTCTGACATGTAATACTAATCTGCTCTGGGGTCCAAATACATTTGATATGATTCTTTCTCACACACACACACACACACCTCTGAACCTTGAGCAATCCCTGCCTGATGGCTGGCTGACCTCAGACCAGGCCTGCTGCTGCATGTGTGCGTTGCGAGCACCGTGTTTGTACGTCGTCGTCTAAGTCTAAGCATGTGTGTTTGCGTGTGTCTATGCAAAATGCTTCTCGCGTCCGAGAATCTGCTGTGTCATCGTTGTTACCTTGTGGATCTAGTGCAACACACGCATGCAAAATCCAGCTGCTGGATC
Organism: Leiocassis micropogon; assembly: GCA_028565275.1. Classification (NCBI taxonomy): domain Eukaryota; kingdom Metazoa; phylum Chordata; class Actinopteri; order Siluriformes; family Bagridae; genus Leiocassis; species Leiocassis micropogon. The sequence continues at coordinate 21,180,372 of JAOVVA010000009.1, read as the reverse complement.
AAGTTTAAGGACTTTTTGCAAATTAATATTATTATTATGATGATGATAAATCCATATTCTTTACCCCTTCTGGATATACCCATAAGCAATTTATCTCATAAACAAATAATAATTTATGTGTTTTAATTTATTAGTAATGATTTTGTTTTCAGAGTCTTTTTCTAATTTTTAGATTTGGTAATGTGTCAATCAAGGACGTGAGCCTCTTTTTAAAAAGAAACTATGCTGTACGGCTGAATATTTTTACTAGTATTTTAAAACTGTGCTGCTGAGATCGTTCGATTTCTGACAGACAAACAGTTTCAGCAAGCCTTTAATGCTGAAGACTTTTGTTTCCTCATTCATGGGAAATGCTGATGCTTCACGAATCCTGGTGTCTTTGTCACATGAGCGTGACTCACACGCTCGTGTTAAAGCGTCATCAGTAGTGTTGAACAATGCTGGAGGGGTCGGAACCATGCTTAGGCACGCGTGGATCAGGTCTCGTTAAAAAAAATTTCGTTCCTACGGGTCTTGCATTAGCAAACGCCGATAGTTTAATTAGGAGTGACACTATAGCTATGTGTTTGAAACTGGTTTTAAGCCGCCATCATCGACTTCCCCTTGGTTGAATCCCTGCCTGCGTCTCAAGTGCTGTTGCGTCAGTCTGCAAAAGCTGAAGTGAATTTTAAGAGTCTGTATCGCTGGAGTAGAGTCGGGTCATCGTCACCTTTTTGTGTGCAATTTTCTGCTGATGAATAAAAAGCTGGGGTAACAATATGCTTAATACTTTAAAACTAAACATTAAGATTCAGGTTTTACAACTCTGTGTCGTCCATGACACGCATGTTAGGAAGTTAGCAAGTGGGAGATTACCAAGGACATTGCTTTATCGCTTTTAGCATCCTTTTTGAACCTGCTACCAGACTCTGAGGCTGGCACTCTGAGGAAGTTCACACCGTAGTTAAAATAATGCTTATTAGAAATGCTGCATTCCATTCCATTCCATTCCATTCCATTCCATTGTAAGTGCCTCTAAAGTTCATCTCAGTCTGAACTAACTGTGTGTCTTAAGTCAACCTAGAACATGTTTCATCTAGCATGCAGCGTCTAGTTCATCTCAGTAGAAAACTCCAAGTTAAACCGCACAGGACAGCGTAGACTCCTGGCTGATTCGACTGCCAACAAAATTTATTTTTTTGTTCATATCCAAGCACGACATGTTGGAGCTGTATCTCATATCTGAAATAATAACTATGCATCATTTCAAAATTGATATTTCAAATGAATATGACGAAGATGGATAGCTAATGGACACTGAAAACACACTCACCCACACCAGTGTGATTTTATCTCTGATAAAATGGTATTACACAGGGAAAAAAAAAAAACCGGGCGGTTGTTATGGAAAAAAATAATCGGTGCAGTGCAACATGGCGTGAGGCATGAAGGAGCTACAGTTTCCACCCTGAAATGGTTTCCTCTCATGCTAAACAGCAAAAGCGATTTATTCTTCTTGTGCAGCAGCAACTTGCCCGTGAACACAACGCTTCATGCTTTTTAACCGCCATCACTCTGTCTTGAAGACGTTCCTCGGGCAGCAAATGCAGTGTAAATGACTGTTACAAAGTACTGACACTGGAGACTCCTTTTATAAATGTTCTAGAAAGGACCTACTCATATCAATGAGTATACACTCTTCTTTGTTAAAAAAAACAAACATAAACGATCTTTAAAAAACTGTTTATTAGTTTACTATTAGATTTTGTGGAGTGAGTAAATACTACTGCTAATACCAAACTTCTTAATGCAATAACGCATTAATATAAACATAATATTTGAAATAAACACTGCTGTTTCTATTAGATTAGAGCATTTAACGGCACTGTAGTATTAATCCTAATAGAAAAAATAATAGAAACATGTACCGAAATGTATAAGCGGAGACTTTAGAGCATCAGTGGGACTGTGAGACTCAATATTAGACTAAAGTATAAAGCACTGGCCTGGATGTACTGTAAATGTGACTAGCTTGGTGTGGTGTGCTTGTTGAAGTCCACTCCTCATTACACACTCCTCTCCTTGTGCTGTAAATGCAAAGTCCTGTGATGGTGTCTAGGGAAAATCAGAAAAACTGGAAGGTATGCAGAACAAGATTAAAAAAAAAAAAGATATTTCAGTAATGCTGAGTTCTGTACACAGGGCAGTAAAGCATGGTCACGATTTTATTCCGAAGGACGCATTTATTTTTAAGCTTGATGCTTAGTCACAGTAATGTATGTCTTGTCATCTCATCAGTTTAAACGTGCAAACCAGAGTTCATATTTGTTTGGATTTCCTGCCTGTCCTCATGCTGTGACGCTTGAGCTGGTCTTAAGCAGTACAAAGTCCTCAACAGTTTCCTTTTATGTACTATATAATAGAATTATACAAGTAGTACTTGAATGTACACATTTTGTTTGGCTTAGCGTCATGCGAACCTGCACGCCTACAGCACACCCATTCCCTTGTTTATGTGAAATGCTCACCTCAAAGGGCTCTGTTAGTATGGTTAGTATCTCAGACAGACCTGTTTATACGATTTCTTCCACCGTAAGCCAGTTACACCTGGCAGTTTCATGCATCTTGATATCAGTCTTGCTCTTTATCACATCTAATTCGGATTAAATTGTACATTGGACAGGTTCAACAATCATGGAGCATGTGCAAAGCCTTTTTCTCATACCACCCGAAGTAGTTTAAGCACCTTAAACATGGTGCCTTTCTTCCTTTTTTTTTTTTTTATGGGAAACATCCCATCAAACTCACCATTTCATCCAGTGATTTCTTCTGATGCTCATGATGCATGAAACAACCAAGTGTAAACAGGTCATTTCTATCATTAAATGTTCAACATGATGCCAATTTAAAGACAGAATCATTTCCTTCTCCGTGCGTAGTTATCATGCTGTATTTCCCTTATACACAGAGGGGCCCACAAATGTACACACACCAACAGTTGTCATCTATGCCCGTTTTTAAAACCTGAATTGAATTATGGCAACAATGTGTAATATTATGTTTCCTCTAAAGACACCAGTAGTCGCACCATCGTCGATGCTATCGTGTTATATAAGAGAGGCATATATATTTTCATGTTGAAGTGTGTCTATTTTGTGATGTTTTGAAGCGAGTTGTGACATGCAGTACACATGATGCTAAATAGGTGGAGATACACTCCCTTTGTTAGCTACATTATCCTTGTACCAAACTAAAGAAGTAAACTTCAAACATAAAATGTGTTTTTGCTACAGAATACATTTTAGATTCAGGTCTATATTGTACAATTTTTTTAAATTTTTTTTTCCCCAAAAATTGTTTTTTGAAGCTGAATTTTAGGATGTCAAAAGAAATGACCAGTTTTCTCTTTTTTATGTTATGGACACCATGGGAACATTAACGTTTTGTTTAGATAACACATTGTTGGTAAATTATTAGAAAATGACAGAAATGACTGCAGTGTAAACATTTGTACATCACATTGAGATATTTATCAGGCACAATTTGTTACTAACCCAAATGCTGTTTTTCTGGGTTAGTGTGTGAGGCTGTGTGTGTTCATGGAATCAGGATAAATAGGAACTGCCTTTTCTAAGAAGGGCACATGATGTTCTTTCATATTTGTCCAAAATGAGTTCACGTCTGAGACGGTGCCAAATCATGCTACCTGCCCTGCCAGCCTGCAAAGGGCTAGTGAAGGATTTACAAACAAAATTCTCCACATTCTATATTGCAATATGTCTCATAACCAGCAGCTACTGGGACATTAACTCTCCATGATGAAATGTGGTTTCCAAAACACTCAGCATGTCCTGCGACCAAACTTTTTATTATTTAACAAATAATCCATCGAGCATTTTGTATTCCTGTTGAGAACAAATGCAGCACACCATCGAGTGTGTACTTGAGTTACTCCGACTTTTTTTTTTTTTAACACACCTTTTTCTTCATCTCATTCTCTTTCTATATATTGTAGTTGTAAGGATTTTAGGCTAGAACACACCAGCTGAAATGTTTTCTCATATATTCATGTTGGATATACCATATTGTGAATTAAACATGGCTGTTCGGTATTCACTGTCCATCGATTCTTTTCCTTGTGTGTAATAAGCAAATATTTTATGGTTGAGATCGTCAGAATTCTACATGTCTCTAGATTAAAAGATACTCTGTTTTAGAGTTAGTTGATGGCAGCGTTTCAAATGTGGGCTTCTGAAAATGTATTTTAAAGTTTGCAGATTTCTTTACTTGTTTTATTATTATTATTGCAGCATATTTGTGCAATCCATAAAAATGGGCCGATAGGATTCAAAAGCTAATAAAATGGATAGGGACTTTCAGTGATGGGACAATTGCAGGGTTTTTTTTTTTTTTTTTACCAGACAGAGTCGCTTGAATATTTCAGAAACGTTTGAATTTCTGCGACTTTCACAAACAACCGTCTCCACATAGGCAAGGTTAATGTTAGTTAGTATTTGTTGTTATTATTATTATTATTATTGTGTATTTCTAATATAAAGTTTAACCAATTGAAGTTTTTTGGTAGGAGAAACAAAGCTATAATTAAATGTCATATCTTAAATATATTCTACACACCTTGATAGAAGTCACAAGTTTTACTGATAAAAATGGAAAAGTCAAAAGTAAAATTAAATTAAATTTATAATTATCCGAAAAAAAGCAGACTCCAGTGTCCAAGTGAAAGTTGAAGAAGGTTTCTCTTTTTCGCTTGTCAAAACCTAATCCTGTCACAATTTTTTTTTTAAAGGAAGTACTTTATAATCTTTTAAAATATTATAAATTAATTATATTATAAATTCATTTAAATTAAATAAAGAATTAATTATAAATATAATTATATTTTAAAATATGTGCTGAGGCTTTAGTCAATCACTGCCCTGCATCAACACTAACCTTTTTCATTAATTAACACTTTATAAAGATTTAATAAACCCTGACATGCAATTTCATTTAATGTTTAACTGTAAAAAAATTCTTTAAAAGCACGAGAACGGACAAGAGATGACACCGCTAGTACTTTCAAAGAAACGATTCCTGCACCACTTTAACATGGATATTTCTCTTCGACATGGTAAGGAGAACAGAGATTTTTTGATTGGATTAGGGATATTAACATTTTAAAAACTGATTAATTGCCACTTAATCACTAATCCAATCCCATCTCTGTCTATACTGTCTTTACCATCTCTACAATGTTGAAAAGCACATTGTCTGATAACAACTATTATATGGATATGTATTAGACATTTATTAAATAAGAAAAGATTTACTTGCATGCAATCTTGCCATGAATTTTTTTTAAATGTATTAACTACACCACAGAATTTGAGAGTAAACTGTTCGAGCTTCATTTTTTGCACTGATATTTAAGTTTCAGTAGAATAAATTATGATTGATAAATATTATCTGCATCACACATGGACAAGTGTTTTAAATTTTTTTTCCATCCTTTCCCAAATATGTGCAGTATGATCTTATTTAATACTGCCAGATTTACAAGCTAGAATAAAATAAAAAAACCCACAGTAACGTGATTTTGGTGTTTCCTTTGAAATGCTGACGATGCTGTTTCAGTCCATGTTGTGAAACTGAAAAGTGTGAAGTGTTTCCCTCTGGATATCAACTTTCAGTTAATACAGTTTACAACTGCTAACCCGGTAAACAGGAGCATTATAATACATGTTTGAAAGCTGTAATTACACTTGGCAATATAGGGAATGATTTCCATAACTAAGCTTCTTTTATTGTGATATTGTGGGAAAAAAATCTTGAAAAAAAAAAAATTATTATCTGTGAGGAACTGATGGTTGCAGTCATGTTGCAAGTTTTTTTTGTGTGTGTACAGATTTTTCTCAACCACTGATCATACCATTGCCATGATTGGTCTTAAATCTCTAGTCACTGGCTGCGTTATGCACGTTTTTACTATATCCTTCAATAAAAGTTATAAAAAGAAAAAAACATCAAAGTCCTGTAGGTCAGGCTGGATAACTGTTTTATGTTAGTAGTGCACATGAACCTCATGACCAAGTGTAACATCAGATCACTTCAATAACCCCCCCTGAATTGCTTCAGCTGCAATGTTCTCACTGCCAATGTCATAGAGTTCCTGTTGGTAATAAAAGAGAAATTCAAAGCCAGCGATTCATAATGTGACTCGTGGCTATGAGTTATGTCCTGCTTCAATATTTGTTCCTTCAGGCTACAAATTGTTTATGACTCAGATGCTGAACAAATGTGAATAACTAGCTTTCAGAACATCCTGAAGACCAGTTGCTATTAAAGTATAATATGTCTCACTTACTCATCGTCTGTACTGCTTTATCCTGTATACAGGGTCGGGATGGGTGGGCGTTGGGGGGATGGGGGGGATGAGACGGAGCACACCTTGGATGGGGTGCCAATACATTAAAGGGTGCAACAAGTCTGATATAGTTTTGGTTAAAATTCAAATTGGTGCATAATGGGTGTTAAGCGAATGTGCTTTAGAATCATGTGCACTGATACTGCTTCACTATGAAGAACCCTCAACAGGTATGTCTTTTCATATATGGCTTGTTCTTGAAAAGCCAAAACCTGTGTTGATGTTTAATTTCATACTTTATTTCAGCTTTCAGTTCCCCTCAAAATAAAACTAATGAATATTCTAAAGTATTAGTTTAAAAAAAAAAAACACGTCAGAACATTTAATGCATACAGTTTGCAGAAACATGAGCTTATTCTAAAATGATTTTTATTGCATTGTATGTTTGCACATTTAGGTCTCGACACTTCATTCCATCTTTGGTAAGTAATTTCGCAAAACTGATTAGGCGTCCTCTTTGTTTTTTTCTTTTTGAAATGCATGTGACATACTTTATTTGTTTCTTTTATAAATATTTCATTTAATCTTAACGTGACATGAGTGAGTACAATAAAATGTACACGTCTACTTCATGACCCAGGTCACAAGATAAGGACTGCATAGCAAGGGAAGTGTGTGTGTGTGTGTGTGTGTGTACGCGTGCGGTCGGGCATGACCCTCAGACTTTGATCGCATGCCTAGTTCACTGAGTACAGTAAGCAGTATCTCCACACTGATAAGTCGCCTGATTGCTGCCTGGGGTTTAAGGGGTTTTAACATACATTACTTCATTATATGAATCAGTCACTGATTCATATAATTCCTAATCAAGGAATATTATAGGAGTAGCCAAGCTGATTCGGTAGTGCTGTGAAGATCCAGAGATTCTCTGCTACAGTATATTTTCTGTCCTAATTATTATTCAGTTAAATTTTATTTATGCTTTTAGCCATAAACAAGCATTTAACAATATATATTGTTGTAAAAGAAAAGGCCTGGGGCTCCTGGCCACTCGAGGGCCCATATAATTGAAATAAATGATTAGGCTATTACACCATCAACAACGTTTACACACACGAAGGGCAATTTGGGAACACCAGTTAGCCTAATCTGCATGTGTTTGGACTGTGGGAGGAAACCGCGGCACCCAGAGAAAAACCACCAAGCAGGGGGAGAACATGCAAACTCCATGCACACCGACCTGAGGCGGGAATTGAACCTGGACCCTGGAGGTGCAAAACAACAGTACTAACCACTACATTGTGCCGTCAACATAAATAATACTACAATATTAGCAGATTATTTGTTTATTATGTATTCATATAAAAAGTACACAAGTGTACAAGTCTTGAGCCACCCCTCATTTCTTCATGTTAAATTGAAGTACAGTATGTAGATTAAATGAATGAAATTTGAACAAATTTCAGTTTTACTGTGACAGGCTGCAAAGCGCCTAAAGATTTTTACATTTTTCTAATTTTGCTGTTTATGTAACAACCTTAGCAGCAAATTACCGAGCCAAGCGCTGTGCTTCCTTCTCCTCCTGAATACGCTCCAGTGTCTCAAGCAGAACGACATGGAAAAGCCCAGAAACCTCTCGCACTTCAGGCTCATTCTCTGTCAGGACCTGACGAAACCTGCCGAAGGAAAAGCATCAGTACTGTGCAAACATCTTTAGCTACCGCTCATTTCTTCATATTAAATTTAGGTAAATTAAATGATGTAGATTAAAGTAATAGGAGTACTAAAGTAAAATGAACTTTTTACAGTGACATCCTACAAAGTCTGAAATATATGCTTTAAAAATGGGTTGTTTATGTAACAACCTCAGCAGCAACCTCATTTCCCCTCTCATCTGTTCCAACCACTTAGCATTCAGCATCACCAGTATACTTAGTATTACTTGATTAATGTATAGCATGCAATCACTGGCTGGATGAGAGAGGAAGAGACCTTTGACATCTGTAACAAGTATGTTCATTGGTTCATGTATAGAGGAGTGTGGAAGGGCCCTGGCTAGAACCCTAAGTAACATCTAATCCAACCCTGGTCTCTGTTGTTTTATCCACATTTTTTGTGTGTATGTGTTTTAGTGCTCTCTACACACCCCTCTCTATAGAATGTTCTTAAAAATATTTAGCCAAGATACACAGTTAGTAAAAGTACATTAAATGTGCCTGAGCCAGGTGTGATCCAAAAAATGTTGGGTTTCCCCAGCTAAAAGAAAAATGAGTGGGAAAAGAGCTACATCTAGTGGTCAGAACTGGAACTGATTATACTTTTTACAAGAGATCTCTTGCATGAAATATTGGCTGATTCAGAACCAGCAGCAATCCTGTATAATCTATAAGCTTTAATATCCTGAAATATCCAAAAACACATTATTGTAAATAAGCACTTTATATTTCAGCATGTAATCTTTACTTACACAACTTTTAAAATACTACAAGAGATAAATCTTATTCTAATCATTTATGTTATATTTAAATAAGACAGATTTATGTTGTATGATATGGTGGCTCCATAAAATCTAAGGCAAATTATTATATTTTAAAATTAAATGTAGTTAGTTCTGACAATTTAACCCTTTGAAGACTGAGACTTTTTATTGAGACACTTGTACTCATATCACTATCTCACCCACTCACTCAATCCATCCAATGGTGCCACTCCATCACAGGGCATACACACACACATGCTCATTCACACATACAGGCAATTTGAGATGCACACAGACTACCACCGTGCTGCTCATGCATGCATATATATATATATATATTGTAGCGTTTTTCACTGCTACAAAGGGACTTGGAGAGACGAGTGAGCTTCCTTGCTGCCCAATGCAAATGGCTGGGAGTATTTTATTTATCATGGCACAAAACAGCATAAACCACACATCAACAGGACACACTTCTAACCCACACACACACACCCTGGCCGAAGCCACTAACCCAAACAC
>JAOVVA010000009.1:21149568-21160396 GCA_028565275.1 Leiocassis micropogon | reverse complement strand
AGGGAGTCCAATGCATTTATGTGATTTAAATTAAAAGTTATTATATGGATATGGAGCTTTACTCACTTTTTTCAACAAACTGCTATTATTTTGAACACCACTGTATACACACATACACATTACATATGTAAAAAAAAATACTCCTATTTCCACTCTGACATGAGTCCTATAACACCCAGATCTGAAAAGGAAAACATACAGGCTTTACATACTGTATGGAGAAATATGTAGGGCATGTGTGTTTATGTTTTGAGATAGTCACATATTCACATAATGTATGTGTAACACCAGTGCATAACATGGTGAAATACAACTTATTCTGTGAAGCTGCTTTGAGACAATGACCATTGTTAAAAGTGCTATATAAATAAAATTGAATTGAATGTAGGCGGCATGTTGGTTCGATTCCCGACCAGGCTTGATTCCCGTCTCTGAGTTTGCATTTTCTCCCTGTGCTTGGTGGGTTTCCTCCCACAGTACAAAGATATGCAGGATAGGCTAATTGGCATTCCAAATTGCCTGTAGTTTGTGAATGAGTGTGTGTGCCCTGTCCAGGGTGTATCCTGCCTCGTGCCCTAAGCCTCCTGGGATAGGCTCCAGATCCCCGCGACCCTTAACAGGATAAGGCAGTATAGAAGATGAGTGAGTGAATGAATTGAATGTGTTTTCTGAATTTGTATTAATGGTAAGTATAAACATTTAAACAAACAGGCCCGCATCTATATTTTAAACATAAATATTAATATTAGACTTAATAATAATAATAATAATAATAATAATAATAATGACAGCATGGTGGCCTCGCGCCTCCAGGGCCCGGGTTTGATTCCCACCTCAGGTCTGTGTGTGTGGAGTTTGCATGTTCTCCCCGTGCTTGGTGGGTTTCCTCCAGGTACTCCGGTTTCCTCCGACTGTGCAAAGACATGTAGATTAGGCTAATCATGTTGCATAGAGGAAGTTTAAACCAAATGAAAGAGGCAAAGAATCAGAATTTAAAAATACAGTTGTCTTTATACCCTCCACTCACACTCACTCCCTGGGATATATAAAGAGCTTTGTATGTGTCCAGTAGGCACATGCAGCAAACAGACACAGAATAATATAATTATAGAGATAAAACCTACCAGAGTAAGCTATTTTAAGGCCTTAAGAACATCTAGGCCTCTTGAGGGTAAAATGATGGTTTTGCCAACGATCTTCTTTGGATTCATAAAAGAATTAACTGTCACTGGTTTACATTTTATAAATTGAAATGACGCACTGAAATATGTTGTTATTGGTCTCTCGGCAAGGGGTTGCCACAGTGGACACTTGGTCTGCATATACAAGCTTGTCTCAGGTTTAAGCTGGGTACCCTTCCTGACACACCCCTCACATTTTACCCGGGCTTTTGTATCCAGTGGCAGGGGTTTGGGTACTGGCTGGGAATTGAACCCGGGCCTTTTGTAATGGCAGGCGAAACACCTACCACTGAGCCACCAGTGCCCCCAAGGGATCTGAAATACGTAATTGCTGATAAAGATAACACACTAACTAAAAGTTCTTGGTCAAGTCTATTGGTTCAAAATGATCCTTTAACCATCCCATACTAAGTTTTTAGTTAGTATCTAACGATCAGTATACTCCATCCATCCATCCATCCATCCATCCATCCAGGAACCTCTGTAGTCCAGCTAGGGATAGTGTAGGGGATAGTGGTGACCATTGTATTCATTCACATGTTGTACGACCATGCTAGGACATCCTGTCAACACTGTGGAAGGAAACCGGAGAACCCAGAGGAAACCCACCAAAGGAAGAACATACAAACTCCATGCACACGGGTATCAAACCCAGGACCTGGAGGAGCAAGGCGACTGTGCTAACCTCTGAGCCACCATGCCACCTCAGTATACTTTACACACTGAAAAACTGGCATACTTTTACTATTGAAAAAAAACCCAAACACAGTCCAAACACAGATATTAATAAAGCTGGGTCCCAGCACCAGCATTCAGCAGTTTAAGTTTGCTGTTGGTGGAGCATTGTATATTAGTTATATACACATGTTATTAGATCTGTGCACCATCCTAACTAGTGAGCTCTTAAACCTAAGCAAATGTCTTCATATTGTGCAACATATAACTTAAGGCATGAACCAGTAAGAAACAGGTGCAGATGATGACAGATGATTTGACCGGTGATTAGTATACTGGTGATGCTGAGCGCTGAGTATTTGGAACAGATGAGAGGGGAAATGAGGTTGCTGCTGAGGTTGTTACATAAACAACCAATTTTTATATCATATATTTAGGACTTTGCAGGATGTCACAGTAAAATGTTTGTTTCCATTTCTTTAATCTATATCATTTATTTTTAATTAAATTCAATATGAATAAATCAGGGGAGGATAAAGACGTTTGCACAGTACTGATACTTTTCCTTCGGCAGGTTTCGTCAGGTCCTGACAGAGAATGAGCCCGAAGTGCAAGAGGTTTCTGGGCTTTTCCGTGCCGTTCTGCTTGAGACACTGGAGCGTATTCAGGAGGAGAAGGAAGCACAGCGCTTGGCTCGGCAGTGGAATAACAAGCGCTCCATCAGCCTGTCCATGCTTACCTTCAAATCCCGAATGAGGATCAATCCTTTCGGCAGCTCTGTGGCTCTCACCTCCAGCAGTTCTGGATTAGAGGAAGTCCACACCATATCTCAGGATGTTGAGAAAGGACACACAGCACAACGTGTGTTTAGCATGCCTGATTTCAGACAGAAAGGCATTAACGGTCATGTGTGATCGATGTTTGGACCCAAAAAAACACAACCTCACGAATGGAGGTAAATTCATGATATACAGTAATAATCAATCAATAATAACCACCAAACATTATGAGTTTTCTGCAAATCACTTTCCAATAATAAATAACATTTTTATTATATTTTCTATAGAAAAATAGTAACGCTATAAATATTTGTTTGATTGTAACATACCTTCATACTGCTATCATATCACTCCTGATGAGTTTTCAAAGACTCTCGCAGCTGCTGTACCATGTAAATGCCAAGTTTATGATTTAAATTTGCTAATAAAAATGAAATATGTAACTCTCTAGGTCCTTTAACAGCTGTAGATTTTAGTGGATTGTGTTTTCAGATTCTGATTTGAATGGCATTTAGTAGTCTGTACCCAAATGAACCACAAACCTGTCCACGTGGCTCAAATAATCATACATACACACTGTATTTTATTCAATCTAGAACAGAATATACTGTCCATAAATCTGAAGTGTAATGATTTGTACAATTTGGAAAAAAATATAGATTTGTGCAACATCAATAAATTGTTATACTGTACTTAGGGTTTTATATTAAGATATATATAAAAAAATTTATTTAATTACAGAGAAAAGTCAAAATAAATATTAAATCTTAAATAGAGCTACATGCATTTATAATATTAATTTAACAGAAAATTAGATTGGACTGCTTAAAACAAAAGGGTGTCCTAAATTCTTAATATTGTCATTTCAATTTTAATTAGTTTTATGTATAGTTAATGGCTATAGCTATCCATGTGTGTATAAAGATGGACTGCAGTGTTCAAGTTGAGGATAAGCAACCGCGGCCCTACCTCATTAAAATGTTGCAATATGGTGGAGTCAACAAATGCTTAACAAATAAAATGCTTTGCCTCCATGGAAGGCATCTGAAAATGTATTATGTATATTTGCCTGTGTTAAGGATACATTTTGCAAGCTTACAGATTGAATGATGTGTTCAGGCACGATTGCATAGGTGCTTTAAGACAAAAATAACACAAAGTGTCTGAAGTACAGCCGCAGGACCGAGTGCGCCCAGCTGACAGATGTTAACTGACCTGTAGCTTTTCAATTAGAATGTTTGATAGGTGACCTGCTGCAGACTGCTTCAACATACCTGCCTAAATTACAAGAGGCTTTTTTTTTACCACCTGCAAGTTAATTTACTAAATGATATTCAGACAAAAAGTGCTAAGCTAACAAGTGAGAAGGAGCAACTTCAAAAGTAGGTAGAAAAGTTCTTCGAATAAATCCAGGAGCACGTTTGGTCCGATTTATTTTTATTTATCTAAGAACCATTACAGATGTCGATATGTTATCAGTTCTTACTCACTTAAACACGACAAAACACATTTTATGAATGCTACACCACTGTCATATTAATGTAAAGGGTGTGATCATGGATATATCTACTGACATTCTCTATATTCCTACTTTAAATGCATCACGAGTCCTTTTTTTAGGTGATAATGTTGTATTCTGTAATTCTGATATTTGGGGTATTGAAAAAAGGCTGTCTGGATTTTTAAGAAAAGTCTCTCTGTGTTTCCTGATTTTAGTAATCTGTGTGATCTTGTTACAATATAAATAGCAATCTAAATAGAGATGGATCAAAAGTAGACAATATTACTCTAAACTGTATTAAAAAGTCCAAAAACAGCAAACACACACAAGAGTGGTGGTTTATAACAGGAATAATATTAGAATAGGAGTCGCATTGGATGGGTAACAAAATAATATAGAAAGATAAAAAGATAACAAAATAAAAGGTTTCTCCAGTTGTGGCGAGCTGCACGAGGGCCCACAGTGATGTCCATTACAGGAAATTACAGGCATTTCCCTGAGAGCTGATTGGCCAAGACAAAGTCAGTAAAAATAAAAAAATAAAATAATTATGGGGAAAGTGGAAGCACAGAGTCCGAATTAGCAAGTCGAGTTCAGAAACTCCAACAGCTCGGCACGGTTCTTGTCTCTCTGAAAGAAGAATAAATAAATAAATAAATAAAAATACAGATTTACATAGTATACACAATGCAAGCAAAAGCTGTGTAGTATAATCAGTTCACATTATCATACAGTATAACATCACTCACTTGCTTGTCCTTCTTTGATTTCTTCACCTTCATTTTGATCTTCTTCCCTGAGATCATGCTGTACTTGCCACTGCGCTTCTTCTCCTTCAGGTACTGCAACACGGGCGCACGTCAGTACGACAAGAATTTATTACTGAACTCCAAGTGTAGATTATGACTTACTTTTGAAATCTGAACCGGCCCAGAGTCGTCGTCGTCTCCTTTATTTTTCTTGCTCTTCTTTCGCTTGCGTGCTTTGTCTTTTTTATGTTTCTATAAAAAAATGCAAAGTCATTTTTGCATAAGTGTAGTGTAGTATAGTATAGTGTGTAAGTGAGAGAGAGAAAGTGAGGCTTAAGACACAAATAGGGCTAGTGACTAAACTAGAATTAATTATGCAAAATTTGAATATTTGACACCCATATCTGATAATAAAAGCATACCTTTTTGCCAGACTTTTCCTTTTTTATTTTCTTTGAAACTTTTCTTTTCTTCTGGCAAGAATCTGGTGAGAGAGAATACAGTGACGTGTCAACTCCCCCCCCCCATTAGAGGACTTGCCATGTTTATACTAGTGACATCACAAGTAAATAGACTGTATGACTAACATGAATTACATTTTTCTTTAGGTTTTCATTCCTTAATATTTTTTTACATGTATGACTTATAGCCTGCAGAATTACGTCTCTTTAGGGTGGCGATGATTCATGTAAATAAATATATAAAAGCCTACAGATGACTTCAGTCCATGTTTCAATATGATGATATAATGGAGTTGTACTGAGACACACCGGCCTGCAGTCTATCTGCAAAATCTGACTGGGTTTCAAGAATAATAAACTTTTTATCAAATGATGTCCTTTGTATATCAGCTGCGCTACTGTATTCTACATTTAAAAACGGGTCCACATGAACTCACCACTGCTACTGGAGCTGCTCCTGCTGCGTGACGAGTCACTGCTAGAAGAGGAGTGAGAAGATGATGACGAAGAAGAGGACGATGATGATGATGATGATGAGGAGGAGGAGGAGGAGGAGGAGGAGGAACTGACTGATGAAGATCTGCTTCGGCTGCGTTTTCGCTTCTTTTCCTTTCTTCCTGTTGATCCACAAAAGACCAGAAAGACTCTTTTCAGTCAAAACTTTAGTTTCACTATACATTATACATACAGTACTATACTATACATACTGCCCAGTTCTGTGAAGCTAGTGAAAGTGTAACACACATGATCTTGTGATCTCTTCATGACTTCATGTTGCGTTACTGTCAGTCAATATGAGTGTACTGTTTAGGATTCTATCATGCCTCTGACCTCTTTCTGCTTTCCTTATTTGGTCATGGTTTTATGTTCTCATTAACAGTCTCCCTATTGTGATGTTCCCGTTATCCAGGCTCATGTTTTACAAACACAAAAGATCTTGGATCCACTAGAGTGCTACAAAACACACATTCTCACACAGTCACACCTACAGGCAATTTGGAACAGCCAATCGATGATTTTTTGGAAAGTGTGTGAGGAAACCAGAGAACCCACATGGACAACAGGAGAACATGTGGTACATTGTACAGACAGTAACAAGACCTCAGGAACAAACTGCAGACTCTAAAGCTGCGAGGTGGCATCTTTCTAGTACATTTAAAATACTGCCTATTGCCCAAAGTGCTATATGGAAATAAATGCTTCCTATTCTTCCTTGACAATAAGACATAGACAAACATCGATGGAGCTCCTAGTGTAGATTGTTGATGATGCTGTTTATGACGCACCATATTACTGCACTGCAGTTATACTGTGTTTTTGTTATTTGTGGTACATACGAAAATTCTACACAGTTTTAACCAGCTATAGAGAAGGATGTAAAGTATGATTTAGGGCACACTGATGAACCATTTAGCTGTAACTAGCTACAGGAGTCTAGTCTGTTTCTTCACTTGACAGATCTATAATTTCTTGTCCAATGCAGCTTCTCCTGGTTGTTACTAAACAGCCTGTAGCTCTCTTTGGAGTTTAGCTTACATGTACAAACACATTTGCTGTAACACATCTACTAAGTTTTGTTTTTTTAAGCTTAAAGTTTAAAATCACGATAAATGTGCAGGATGTCTCTGCTCCATAGACGCTAACCTGTGCTTGTCGATCGTCTCCTTTCCTTCGAGTCGGTGCTCGACCTGCTTCTCTCCTTGTGGTCCACTTTTGCAGACTGTTAAAAATAAAAGCTTACATTTACTCAACTGACAGAAGCTGTAGATCAAAACCTATTCAATTTCATTTGACATTTATAGCACTGTTCACAACAGACATTGACAGATGGCAGCTTAATAGAAATATGGATTTAGATTTTGATCCCTAATAAGCCAACCGGAGACTACAGTGACAAGGAAAATAAAACGCCTAACTGCAATTTAATTATGCAAACTACTAGGAATGGGACTCACAAGTCACCACCTGATACGGTATCACGATACCTCCGAGCCTATTCGATTTGTATTTCGATTCTGTACGTATCTTAGACTTAGATTCTCCTGCGCCATACGGTGCATTTGGCATCAAGTGCTCTCCATCATATTTGTTTGGTTGTGGCGGTTTCGGCTTCGTCCCATGACCGATTGATGGCCAGCTGATCATTCAATGCAGGTCTCATTTGGATGCCCTGGCTTTGTCTTCCCCTTATGTGCAATCCAAGGTTGGTGTAGAATGTGACAAAGGAAATTAGGAGGCATCGCTTGGCAACGATTTTCAGACAGTGCGCCAGTGGATGTTCGTTGACAGACTTCTTGGTTCATGATGGGGTCTTAATTCGAGATGCCAAAAATTCGACGCAGACATCGCTGCTGGAAGGCATTTATCCTGCGAATGATGTTCTTTGTCATCTTCCACGTCTTGCAGGCGTAGATGACAGAAGGCAAATTTTGTTCTATACACTGGTGGTGTTAATGCACCATATCGGTTTCAGGCGTAGGAGGACTACAGTTGCCTTTTCAATGCGGCATCATGCTTTTAAAAATATTCTGGTTCGATGTTACTGTTCTAGACAAAAATCTGGATATAATACGTTCCTACCACACAGGATGATGTGCTGCCTGCCAACGAATAGTGAATAGCTTAGAGCGCACCACCTGCAGGATGATAGAGGAACTGCAACATTTTACCATCTCAAATACACACACACACACACAGTATATACGGACTGTAAATTCAATTTTTATTATTTACGTAACTGAATTGATTTCTACAATGTACCAAGTCAGTGATAAAGCCAAACAATAAGTTTTCATACTCAATTGTCTACTGAATCTGTAATCTACTGAAGCTGTAAGAACAACACAACTCCATGGAAACGGGACACGAGAAACGGCCTGATGTACGGTCATATCACAATAAATATAAGTGTACAATAGGATAAACATTAAACATTGCACGATTGGTTGCTAAACAGTCCAACCAGGGGATTTCTCTAAACCTGAATTGAGTGTTTTGTTCACGAGGCTAATGCTAATAATTCTATTTACATCTTACCATAGTGAAAAATGAAAGGCCTGTCTGGGTGAAGAGGTTCAAATCGTGACAGAAGCGACTCCTACGATTCAGACAATATCCGCTTCATTATACAAAGCATTCACTTTTGTTTCTTTTTTAGACAAGAAGGTTTGCACAAACTTTCAATAAGATCCCAACTAGAGCGAAGCCATTATGGTTTTCCCATCATGCATTTCGGTTAGATCCGAAATCTCTCTTTGCTCCCTAGTTATGTGCACTACATTGTGTCGGAGGAATGAGATTCTGCCGAGTGTCTAGTAGACTACATGTCCACTAGGAGGGTATGTTAAAACCCTCCTACAATTACGTAATTGTGTACTTCTTCTACTAACTGCCCACTAAGTAACATTTTTTCATATTACCGCCCTCTATCGTCTCGCTACAGTAGTGCATAATAGTTGAACCTTGCCTCAGGAGGATTTCCCAATGTATTTACATTTCAACCCCATTTTCAAAATAAATAAATAAATACAATAGTTGCTAATAATAATAATAATAATAATAATAATTCATTTATATAGGCAACTTTCTTGTCACCAAAGGTTGCTGTCCAATTCACTTACTCACTCACTATATCCTGTATGCAGGGTCACGGGGGACTGGAGCATATCCCAGGAGACTTAGGGCTTGAGGCAGGGTACACCCTGTACAGGGAACCAATCCATCACACTAATCCATCGCAGGGCACACACACACACACACACACACACACTAAAGGCAATTTGGGAATGCCAATTAGCCTACTCTGCATGTCTTTGGCCTGTGGGAGGAAACCATGGGGAGAGCATGCAAACTTCATGCACACAGCCCTGATGTGGGAATCAAACCCTCGACCCTGGAGGTGCAAGGTGACAATGCTAACCACCGTGCAGCCTCCGTCCAATTCAAACAAAACCTTTAAAAGTACATGGAGATTTGATGGCAACTTTACATTATGTGGGATAAGTACTTCTGAATAAATGGGTGTTTGGACGTGGAAGAGAATTCCAGAGATGAGGAGCAGTGCGGCTAAAGACTCTAGAGCCCATGGTGGTCAGGCGGGCATGGGGGTTGTGAAGAGGAGCCTTGATGAGGAAGAGTGAGCAGTGCGAGAGGGGGTATAGAATTGTAAGATAGAATTGTGAGATTATTACGTGCTTTAAAGGTGATTTTTAAAGGTGAAATTTTAAACTCTATACGGTATTTGATGGGGAGCCAGTGGAGTTGTTTAAGGGTGTGGCCAATGTGATGCATTATACAGTAGGTATTCAGTTATGATACGGAAGTTGAAGTTTATAGAGGAGGGTTTTTGGACTGGTTCATGTTCAGATGGTGCATGTTTGAGAGTGGCAGCAGTGTGTAGGGTGAGGAATGGGTGGAGACAAAAAACGTTTCGGAGCTGGAGGTAACATGATCTGCAGATATTATTAATATGCTGTGTGGCACTGCAAATTGCAGAGCAACATTTATTAATTAAGGTAAAATGTATTTTTCATTATGACAACATTCTGTGATGTGTGCAGCCTCTACATCTCTTTTTGTACTCAGCTAATGATATGAGGCAGTATTATACAACAGTTAGTTTCAAACTGATTGGACGAGAGGTAAAAGTGGTGATAATGAACGGTAACAGCATTAAATGGAACTGATATTTTAAAGTGGAATAAGTGGAAATATAAAGAGAAACCTGCAAAATGTACAGGACTGTCCACCACCATCATGTTTTATCCTCCTCATTTGGTACCTGTCAGAATATAATGTTAATTATACCAACTGTCAGTCGCCAGCTCTGCCAGATATATAAAAGCAATATCATACTCCAGGTTTGAATGTGATATTGCATAACAACGATAAGCAGTTGAAAGACAACCGATCAGTAAAAATTAAGTGACTATCATCTGATTCTGATCGCTGGCCGATCTATCGGAGCACCACTAATTGGCAACGCGAGCAACAATGACCTAAAGAGGAAGAACTTTATAAAAGAGGGAAATTAATTTAGGAGCACAGGCTGCTCAAAGTGTTAAAAAAGGGAGGCTGAAAATCTGAGTTGAGTAATAAGCAGCTGACTAGTAGGCGTTATTCTGTCAGAAAATATCACATTCTACTATGCAAATGAAGGCCAAATCAGGGAGAGGGAGAAGGCAGAGGGAGAGGCAGTGCAATATATAACTATATATAACTATATATATATATATATATATATATATAATATAAAAATAATATTTAATGAAAATTAAATAAATATACATTTCGGGTGATTTTAAAACAGGACAGGTAGATGATGACTTGATTAAGTGATGTAACACATGAATCGCTGCAAATACAGTAGGCTAGATTCAGTAATATGGCTGTAAGTTGTAATTTGTCAGATACAGTGGTGTGAAAAACTATTTGCCCCCTTCCTGATTTCTTATTCTTTTGCATGTTTGTCACACAAAATGTT
>JAOVVA010000009.1:21111744-21124273 GCA_028565275.1 Leiocassis micropogon | reverse complement strand
TTGGTCTTCCTCTAGACCTCCTGCCTGGCAGTTCCAACCTCAGCATCCTTCTACCGATATATTCACAGTCTCTCCTCCTATTTTAGGTTATCTATACAAGCCCTTGTTATTTTTAAGAAATTCAGCAAAAACTGTGCACTGGCAATTTCACTGGCAGCTTAAGTTTAAACACCCCTCATTCATCTTATTATAGGGACATCAAAACAAAGATAAGCCAATAATACTTTTTTTAGACTAGCTAAAAGACATTAGTCACTTTGTCAGCTTACTGTGCTTAGGAGAACTTTGGTTACCAGTTAAAAGTACAGCGATACATATCCGTGTGTATGAAATACTCCAGAGCAGTTTGCAACTGGAATGGTATGAGGGTGGGTCTAAAACAGAACAAATTACAAATCTTGGACGAAAGTCCTTGGGGGCTTTTTTAAATCCTGCTTTCCCTTTTAAAGCTAAAGGAATGTAATCTGAGGAGCAAAGAATGAGAGAGGAGGATAGAAGAAATATACAATCAACAGAGTTTACCAATAGTATCTGCAATTATGGCTGGGTGTTGTTTCAGCTTGTGGCGATAAAAAGAAATAGTTTGCCATATTAGTTTAAACTTAAATGTTCTTCTAATCAGATATATTATTTTACAGTAGTACTGAACTCCATTTTTATTTATACATCAATATAAGTTATAATATATAAGTTAAACAAAGTACAGAAACAGGATGTATTCAGAGATGAACAAGAACCTGAGGACATCATGGACACAAACTAACTAAAACTGGACAGTTTAAGATTAGGAAAAAAAAAATCACCTGGAATCCTCATTCCAATCAAACGGGTCTTCTGCTGTTGAAGTCCATCCACCTCAGAGTATACGTACATCCATACATGCGTACATATTCTCAAATTTTCTTCCTCTACTTCTTTGTAACTGGCGTCAAAGAAGAAGAAATTTGCATTTTTATTTTAATAAAAAATTAACTCTTTAAAATTTTTATCATAAAATTTTACACCACGTGAGGTCAAATTGTTGCTTCATCCTTGACTTGACACAACGTGTTTTAGCCTATGCTACATAAGTCAAATAAATATTTAAAAATATATTGAATAAAATCTGACTTGATGTTGATCCAATAAAATGCTGAAGTTTTAAAGACAAGCAACATGGAACAACAACATTATTAATACATTATAAATTGATAAGACCTTTTGAATCAAAATGTTTTAAAAGAATGACACTTTGGCAGAAAATACATTTTATAATCAGTACTTTTACCTCATCATAATTTATTTGTGACACTCTTGTTTTTGGCCGTAGTCAAAATAGTGTGGGGTGTAATTCCATAAAAATTTAAGATGGTGAAATACAGTTTTTGACATATTCTCCATACTATCAAGTAGTTCATAGTCCTTTCTGACAGTACTTTATCCATTATGACCTTTTAACGGTATATAAATATCATCTTGATTTTAACGTCCCACGGTCCACCCTTCCTTTAGCAGTGAAACCCTGGCTACAACCTTCTTATCAGTGGATCTGTGTTGAAACTGAAATGATTGTGACCAGAAAGAAATGGAAAAAAAACATCCTGGCAAGAGGAGAATGGGGAGTGGGTTATTGTGTACAGGAAGAAAAAGATTAGTGAGAAGCATATCAGTTTAAAACTGAGAGGAGGAATGTGAGACATGGCTTCTCACGCAAAGTGTATGAACGTGCATATGTCAGCGCATTAAAACATCATAACTACATAGAGAGAAAAATTTCATAAATGTAGAAACTGATGGTGTGCGATTTCGCTTCCGCTTAATTAAACCCATGTGCATAAACAAAATCTTTAAAATATCACAATTATTTCATAGCCAATTTTCCATCAGGCTGTCTCAAATTATAAAACACATGTTTCAAACTTAGACATGGAAGGGAGTAAACTGAATTTTCAACATTAAATAGTTAGACATAAATATATCAGATTATATGTGTGTGTTGGACCAACACATGGTATTCCTGAGTGAAGATAATGGACAAGCCCTTTTGACATGTCATAAAACAGATTTATAGGCATGTGGCTGATGGAAAGGAATTCGCACAACCTGTTACTGACCTTCATCCTTGGAAATGTCTGCATCACATTCCAGTAATGTCAGATGAAGAGACGCAAGAGGAGAGAAGATAAATTACTACCAGAACTGTATGACTGTGACATACTGTAATGCAACCTCTTAAATGTCTTAAGGTTTACATGATGTTTGACATATTTTGTCAAGTACCAATAAGATATAAGGAAAAGAATCCATCTACACAATTATGCACTCACACATCATAGGCTACACCTACTGTTTATCTTCTGCTTTCTATTTTTGTCCAACAGGAAGTTGTGTTGCCTCAATGGCCTTGATGTCTAAACATTATAAAGCCAGGCAGAGGAATGCATTCAGAGCTCCAATCAAAACTGCGTGGCTGATGGATTGGATGATAAATGGCACCACAGATTGAAATCTGATAATTTCAACGAAAAAAGAAGCAGTCCATCTGTAATGAGCTGAAAATACTTGCCAAAGGAGCCATAACTGATAGTTAATTGCAGTCAGGTGTGGCTCCGGATTGGTTGAAACAAAATCCTGCATCCACAATAGCCGTTTTTTTTTTTTTGTTCCCCTGACCTTTGAATGAATGTAGGCAGTGTGTGTACTTTTACTGAAAGTCATATATCTATTGTAACCAACAGAAATTGTCATCAGGTATAATTTTTAAGGCAGCATGGGGGCTTAGTGGTAAGCACTATCACCTTGCACCTCCAGGGTTAGAGTTCAATTCCCACCTCGGGGTCTATATGCATGGAGTTTATATGTTCTCCCTGTACAGTCCAAAGACATGCAGATCAGTCTAATTGGCGTTCCTAAATTGCCTGTAGTGTTTGCATGTAAATGTTAACCAGAGGTCGTACCATCATCATAAAAATGGGAATAAATACAGTGGTCACCAATGGAGTCCATGGTTCCTTGTTGGACTACAGTGGTTTCTAGATGGATGGATCATTTTTAAAATACAGTACTTTGATATACTAGCATGGACTCTGACAGTACTGTTTAACTGCAGTTAGGCTAATAATAAGGATATAAAGTTTAAAGAGTGAGGAATGTGATGTGGATCTTTGGTCATTTTAAAAAAAGCTCTAAAACTTTAAAAAAAAAAAAAAAAAAAAGTCCAGGTGAAATACTGGACTGCCTATTCGTTGTTCACTTCAATTATAAGGTCAGGAAGAGGTTCATACTGTATCTTGGCACGCTATGAACAATTGTTGTGTCATTATTTGGCTATGTGCATGCTTGTTAACTGATTAGATAAATACGGCAATTCCTAATTGTGATCTAGAATGTGATCCTAACTGGGAAATAAATTGAGCTTAATGTTATTTTATGTAATTTGATACAGTTGGCATCTAAAAAAAAGAAAAAGGCAAACAATAGACCAAAGAAAAATACACTATTTTCATGAAATCAGTAGACCTCTTTTTTTGACAGCAGAAAGTTTAAGGAACCCAGTGGGATTGATATGCATTATGTGTAAATAAGACTCTTTTTGTGTAAGTAAAATTCTTTTTATTTAATTCACTTTGATTCAGGTCGAAGTGATGTAACCAATGTCATTTCTGTGACTGCAGTATTTAAGCTTAGCATCCTAAGATATTGCTTGCTATCTTAATAGCAATAATTTAGCTATAATCTGCATGTTTTTCTTATGGCACATTGAAGGTATTTTAAACGCATTTTAATGCTTTGGCTAGAAACTGATTAACTCTCTGAATCCGCAAATATCTGCAGTTTGAGTTAAAATGGAACATTTGAAAGGAAGACAAGGGCAAATATAGATAAAAATTGGCAATAGTATTAAATACAGTAAAACTATAAAGTAAAACAATTATTACTAATCCTTGATCTATGCAGTAAAAGAGATATTTTACTCAGAGCACAACAACATACAGGACAAAAAAAATAGAGCAGGACGTCAGAACGCTTCAAGAACAATTGTCTGCCTTGTGTTGTTGACCACAATAAGCTTAGAATACAAAGCAGAGACTGGCACAGACAGGTTTATCAAACATAGAACAGAACATTGTAATTTGTAATCATGCACGTCCGGCAGGCAGGACGAGCCCATCTTTCGCTTATCTGTCTGTGAAAAGAAACAAGCCACAGTCTGATGATTGTTTCTATTTCCAAAATAGATAACCATTTTGTTCTGAGGGATTCACAATTTTGCCTGGTTGTATCAGATCCAGAAATTTACATGTAGCCTCTAAATTTATCCATGGGTTAATAAAACTAATGCACGCAATGAGTAATAATGAATTAAATAAGTAATAAAATCAACAGATAACTTGGGAAAAGACGCATCTGTCTCTTAGGAACTGTATACACAATCACTCATGAACTCATGAGGAGCTATTGTCATATCCCCTGTACAGTCCTTGCTCCAAGTCATTTACCCCTTTTTTTGTCCATTAAAGGAGATCCTGGGAGGCCAGCGTTTCAGATGTAAGGAAGGCTGTTTGATCATGGCTCTGGCATACTGAAAAAGATTTCTATCTTGGTGGTAGGAACTAGTGAAGCTAGTGCACTAGTGAAATGCTGGGATAAGTGCATGGGATATGCAGGGGATTATATGGAGAAAAAAAAGGTAGTTTTTACTCTCATAAGTTTGTTCTGTTATTAGTCAAAAGTCCCAGTTTGACTTGAACAGTTGTATTAAAGTGTTTTACACTTGCAATTATTTATTTATTCATTTATGTTTTAATACATCTGTCATTTTGTTCTATTTTTCATTAAATTTGACATTATCCAGTACGTCTGTCAGGAAAAAAAAAACTCACTTAATAAATAATAGAAATTCACACTATTATTATTTTTTATGGCAAAATAATAGATATTACTGGATAATAGATAATACCAGAAGTCAAGGTATACTCATAATTTCTACTTTCATGGAGGCCTTCTAAAAACACCTAAGATCTACAGTGAGTAAGGTAAGTAAATGTAAGTAAGTGAGGTGGTCTGCATATGTAAGTGAGGTGGTCTGCATATTTTGTTGTAAAAAGTTATTCATCTTAACATACTTTACAGTTTTTTTTTTATTATATAAAACTAACTAGAAAATGACATTCCACTCACAGTTATTTGGACTTTAGTATGTGAAAGTTAAGCCGTGGAATGGAATGATACTTTAGATTGTAGATTTGGTATTTCTGATAAGTTATGTACTGTAGCGATTGCCAGCTTTTTGCATTAAGTTAGTTATTATTGTAGTGGTATAGATAATGGTTGGCTGATAGATGCATGCTTTCAGAATAATAATGCTTGCTTTGTGAAATTATATGAAATAATGTTTATTAATATTAGATTATGCATCTACAGACAATATTAAAATTTTAAATTAGCAAATTAACACATTAGCAAAATATAATGCTACAGTAGGCAATAACAATGAATAAAAAACATGTGTGCTGAATTGACACAAACATCGAGTTAATGCAATTGTGGCAATACTTTAGTCCTTGTCTGCCCTCTAGTGGACCTATCACTTACATGAAGTCACACTCACTCATACCCCTTATCATGTACAGAGAAGTGTTAAGTGTAAAGCCTATCCCACAGGACTAGGGGGACAAGGTGGGATACAGCCTGAGAACATACAAACTCTACACACACAGACAAGAATGCAACCCTTGACCCTGGAGGTGCGAGGCAACATTGCTAACCACTACACCACTGTGCTGTCTTTCGCTTTTTCTGTGATTTGTAGAATAATAGGTGTAGAATAGCAGAAATATTTTTTATTACAATCTAAAATATTAGCACCATAATATACAAATATACAAATAATACATATCTATACAGATTACATCTCAGTCTCTGCACTCTTACTCTATTCTCTCTCTCTCTCTCTCTCTCTCTCTCTCTCTCTCTGTATCATATTAAACCCTGTTTGTCTGGAGTTGTCTGGATGTGATTCTCCTGAGTCATGTCTGACCAAATAAGCAATCAGTTCCCCTGCACAGGTGAAAAATGACACAAAAAATGACACCCAGGCTGAGTTTCCTACTCACTCACTTTCAGGAATTTACGTTTAGTTTCATTACTAAAGGTGGCTAATGTAAACAAATTAAATGTACAAATGTTACAGGAGTGGTTACTAATCTGTAACAAGTTGGGCTATTTTTTATTTTATTTTATTTATTTATTATTTTTTTATTATAAAAATAAGTGAAGTGACATTGGTAAGAAATGATTTGTTGTAGTTTCGATGTTTTAAAGGGAATGAAAAAAACAAAATGGTATACGTGGGTAATGTGCATCAAAAAAAAAGCAACAAAGATAGATCAACAATCAACCACCCACACACAATGTGGTTTTATGCAAATTATTATTTTTTTCCTATTATGGTTAGAATTAAGCTTGTTTACAGAAGTGCATTTAAATTTTGTACATAAAAAGTCCTACACCATTCATATGCATAATATTGTGCCTGTTAAAATACTGTGGTTTCTTTGTTCTAATATATCAAAAGAGATATCATGAATTAATTCTACAAGTGTATTCTGGTCTTCTAAAGATCATCTTCATGGTGTTATTATGCAATGAGCTGCTTCTTCCTGTCCCAACACTCAACAGGAAATGACAGGTCACTCATTATCTCCTTTTCCACTTACACAGTCACCTTATGTGTGATGCTATCATTCAGCCTGAGTTTTGCGGTTAAAGATAAAATTAGCTCTGTGCAGTGTCAGTTTCATGCAGGACTGTGAAAAATTAAAGGATCTTTATGTAACTAATGCAGTTCAACTAATGTTTTAAGGCATGGAACGTCACAAGGTCGAGCAACCCAGAACTGTGAAGAATTTGAGTCCGGGAAGTTCGGCATGCTCTAGCAAAAGGTTTAAGAATGTGGGAAAGTATCCTTATCCATAGTATCGCATATCAAAATGAAAGTTACGACATGGACTAGACATGTAAGATGCAAAGAAGTGAATTAGATGTAAATGCAGTTAGAGAGACTATCTTCAATAAACTAATAAAAAACTATATGTAAAAATATAAAAGACACTGAGCAAACAGCATGAACAGGACTCGGCAAGAATCAAAGTCTGGAAAATTTACACAAAATGTATCAGTGGTTGGGTGAATTTGAGCTTGTGAACTGGGAGATGGAGTTCATAGCAGTGATGTTTCTAGGCCGTGCTGTACTCTAGGAAATGATGTATACCTGACAGACCCCTGCCCTCCCATGACCTCCCCTACCCATTGGCCTGCCACTGGGCTTTGGAATCTGTTGTAACCCAGCCCAGGAGCCAGTACTGTCCACTAGCCCTCCCAGCTGATGGGGTACTACAGCTTTCTCTTTCTGGATCTGGGATTGCTTTGACCATATGTGTGAATTAGCCCTTTGTTATTAGTGTGTGAGGGGAGTGAAGGGAGAATAGCCTCGGCCTCTTAGGACATTCCTACTGCTGCAGTCTATGAGACTATTACTTTAAACATCTTTGATGCGGTTAAAACCTTACACCTTAACACATCAATGTTGCTTCTAAATTTAAAGCCACTTTTGTCTCACACCAGCAAATGCATGTCAAAGTTAATGGAAACACTGTTTAAAGCATAGAATGAAAATCAGGGCCAAAAGTAACATTAGAGCTGTATACAGTACAACAAGAAGTTTAAACATTTCTGGTTAAAGTGTATTAGGCATTATATTCTGTTGTTTTGCAATGAGTGTACAATTTTATAAAACTGCACTTCCTCCTTATTCCCTCTTTATTAAACCCTTGTTTAAAATTGACAATGATCTGCACTGCAGTGTGGCTTTATAAGCTTTATTAGAAGGACAAAAAGGGCTTATACATAATCATATAAAATAAACAAATCATATTTCACAATATGTGATTATCACAATACTAAAATAGTATATCTGTATTTACTTCATTATTTTATCACCATGTTCACTTGTCACTGTGAAATAATAAGCAAAATTACATTAGTTCAATGAGCAGTAGAGCCGGCATACTGGTATATCTTTTTTTTCATGCTTTGAACATGAATAAATTGTATCTGAAACAACAATTTAAGCAAAATGAGAATTTTTAAAAATATATTCTTTAAGTAAATGTATTTTGACCGGTGTTTAAAAGTGTTTCAATGTGTTGCTCCACCTTGAATATTCAATGTACTCTGGCAAAGTTCACAGTTGTATAGGTCAAGGCATTTTCAGCTTCAGCCTGATTTAAAAAAAAGCATCCATTAAATAACAGATAGAGAAGGATTACTAAAGTAAAAATAAAACCTATAACTTTATAGCTTCAGGACCATAGTATTTAGTTATATTTAGGTATAAATAGTATTTAGGCTTTAGTTTGCATTTTGATCGAACACTAGTAACAACATTTAATTAGTGATTTAAAAAAATAAGTTTTTATCTTCATAGATACCATTGGTTTTATAAGAGTGCTGAAAGATTATCATTTAGGAGAAACATATAACAACAATGGTAAATATTACTGATATTCTACATGTAATGTGCTTAATAAACTGAAGTTTCCAAAAAGATTAGCAAGAATAATGGCAGCTTTTAAAAATAATAATTAAAATATGCATTTACATTTTACAGAATATGTTTTAAGTAAAGCTGTATTTAACAAAAGTCTTTAAAAATAAAGTTAATATGTTGTCTTAATAAGTTTGGCCAATGTTCTAGTTTTTTATCTAGCACCAGTTTCAAAATGTACTGTAAATTCCAGATATGTATGTGTTTATTCAAGCAAAGAAAAATCTACTTTTTAATAAAAAAAATCTGGATTACCTCATTCCTGTGACTTGGATGTCCATTGGCGGAACCTTCATAGGACAATAATAAACATGCCCACATTTTGGTAAGAATGTACAAATACCAAAAACATACTTTAAATTATAGTAGAAAGTAATAATCGAACTAACCTTTCCTATTTTTAAGTATAACACCAACCAGAACAAGGATTATAATAACAGATAATATATTGGAAGTTATCAAGACAATGACACGCCAGTTATTACTTTCTGAAAAAAAGCACAATGTGTTTAATATACAGCCGAAATGTTTAATATAAAAACATCTATACTGTATATTGATATACATATATTGATGCATATTGACATAGTGTATACTGTATCAATATACTAACACCAATTAACCATAGCATCAAAACATTATGCTCAGTATCTGCCTACTCTGATCTAGGTGTGGTGGGCTGGGGTGGACTAGGTGTTTTGGTGCCTTTATATAATGGCCAGCTTTGATTTTTTCTGTGTGTGATTTGTGCTGCATTGGTATTTCTGTGGGATTCTGTATAATTAATAATCAATGTTAATTTATTTTGGTTGATCGACAATTAGTATCTACCAGCATATAAAATAGTGTATGCTAAGATATTAATAGTAAAAAATTATAAATACATGTTTGTTTCTCCCATTCAGAATGTAGTATAAATGTTCTCTAACAAATATTATTTAATAATAACTGGTTGGTCTAACTTTTCTTCATTTAATGCCTTAAAATTATATTTTGTTGTAGAAAAATTGTTACATTTGTTAATAAAACCTTTGTGATATGAACGATAATTACATTATGTATTGGGATATACAGTAATTGGCCTTAACTAAAATGTTATAGACGTAAAAACATTATCAAATTATTTACCTTTTACATTAAGTTTTGTCCCATTTCCCAAAAGAATTGTTCCACATGCTGCCACTGCACAGTAATAGATTCCATTTTCTACAGGTTTAAGGTTGCTCTTGAGCAGAGTGTAGATGCAGCTCTGTGTAGGAAAATCAGCCTCAGAGCTCCTTTCACACTGCACACTGCTGTCTCCATGAGTGTAAATGATTCCTGGATGAGATTCTTCTGAATCATGTTTGAACCAGTACACACTCTGTTCATCTACACAGCTTGAAGCAATCCCTCGTACTGAACACTGAAGTTTGACAGATTCTCCACTCATGCTAACTGTTAGAGTTGGAACCTGGTAGTTGGTCTTCACAGCTTTAAAATTAATGTTGGAAGTGTAAAATAGGGAAAAATAATATTGTGAAATATGTAGTTTTAAACACAGAAAAATATAGTTACTGTAAAGAGACATGTTGGCAGAAATCATCTACATACCCTGAAAAACCAAAAGTGTTCCAGATCCAAACTCTACAATATTTTCCAGTATTTGTGCACAGAAGTATGTTGCTGTATCCTCTTCTTTGATTCCAGCAATGTTTATATCAAACCTTTTCCCATCCCAAGTAGTAGAGTAGCGTCCATCATTTAATGCTCTACTCATTCTGCAGCTGTTTTTTATTGTTCTCGATACATACTGAGGCACCCTTCCAAAACTCTGTTTGTACCAAACTAAATTATCTTTATGGTTTCTCAATGAACTTTCACTACATTTGATCGTTACATTATCTCCATGCCTCACTGTTTGCACCTCAATCCCATTGATGTCAGATGATTTAACTGAAAGCAGTGACAAAAAAAAAATAAAAAAATTCAATATTATTAAATGACATTATTATTATTTGCAGTAAAATCATTTAAAATGTCACTCACCTGCTGTGATGAGGCCAAAAATAGCACAGAATGTGATCATTGTTCCTTCGAAGACAAAGAGATAATGCAGTCTAACAAACCTGTGCTCAGTAGAAAACCAGTCCCAGTGTCGTGTGATTGGACATTTTGAACCTTTCGATTGTTTTGATTGGTCCAATATTTTAAAATAGATTTTTTTTTTAGTTTTTCTATGCTGCAATAGTATCTTAAGCAAAACAAATTATGTTACTTAAAATTCATGCATAATTCCTAAAAAATGTCACTGGCAAATATATTCGAGAAGGAACTGGAGTATCATTCAGTAAAAGCATTATTGTGACCCTGGTTTGCTGGGGTCTCCTTAAAGTTAATGTTCATTTTATTAAGTAACCTTAAATAAAGTTTAACTATATTTACCTGTCTGGGATAACCCTTGGAGGGCGGCCTGTGCTCATAAGCCTATTTCTGGTGTTACATTTTAACAGTAAGCAAAGCCCCTGATATTCCAGAAAATGTCTTCCAACATCCAATCCAAGTCCATTGAGCAAGGTGAATTCAATTCACAGCATGAAGTCTTTGGCATAAAAATAAGGCAACAAGAGGTGTAACAAGTCTGCAATCATAGCCAGGAGCATGCAAATGTACATGCAGTTTTTAAAGTGTGGTTAAAGTGGGATTTGGCAGGTGGGGGAGACCCTATAACCCGAATTTCAAAATAACTCCTGTAATGATTTGCATGGGCGTTGCTAGACATGAAGCTCTACTGGGGCACAGCCCCCAGTCAAATCACACATTTTATTAAAAAAATTCCTATTAAAGTGGGCAGAGAGTGTAAATATAATATAAACACAAACAAAGCATTTAGCAACAGTTTGAGAGTGCCTGTCCAAAATTAAGTCCAAAGTGAGTTGGTACATTTTTTTCAACATTGAACCCTATAAGGCAGCAAGGTGGCATAGTTGTTAGCCAGCACTGTGGCCTCGCATCCCCGGGGTCAAGGGTTCAATTCTTGCTCTGGATCTGTGCGTGTGGAGTTTGCATGCTCTCCCTGTGTTTGGTTAGTTTCCTCCGGGTACTCTGGTTTCCTCCCAAAGTCCAAAGACATGCAAATTGCGTAAATTGGCATTATTGCCCATAGTGTGTGTGTGCACTGGGATGGATTGGCACCCTGGCATTGTGGATAAAAAAAAAACATTCATACCTATTATTACCACTGACTCACTCACTCATCATTATTCATACACAAGTTTATTTAGAGTTACCAGACTCAAAAATCACAGATTAAAGTCATTATGAAGGCTTTGCAGAGCATAAGCAACATGAACTGTTTAGAGGAGATTATTGCATATTTTGGATGCCTTCACCATTGTTTAACTATGTAGAAAGAAATAAAAATCAAGAAAGACTATGGAATTAGAAGGCGTGTCCAAACTTGAATGGCAGAGAATTGCAACATCTACTGTAGTTCTGATGGCATCTGATTATTATCTCTGCATATGGTGATAATACACAGTAACAGCACTGGGACGTTTATCTCTATGTATTACCCCATGTCCCAGTTGTTCAATAATTATTAATTACACAGTCATTAAACCTTCAGATCATCATGGGTGAAAGAGAGTTGGTATAGTCCACACTATTAAGGAGAAAGCAGCAGCCAAAACTCACATTTAAAACCATCCCTGGAAGCACTTTCAGCAAGAAAACATATGATAATGTTATAAAGTTGAATAAACAAAAATTATAAAGGGAAACTTATGAGATTTCCAGGACTGTCCACATGGTTTATTCTACATAGTACTGGTAGAATTAAAGCTGCTAAAATTGTCATGAACTAACCTTAGGTGACCAGACGACGTAGCTTTAGCGGTTAGCCCTTTGTAGCGTGAATGGTAAACCCAAACGCGGAAGAACACGAATAGGCAGGATAATCAC
>JAOVVA010000009.1:21069551-21093804 GCA_028565275.1 Leiocassis micropogon | reverse complement strand
TGACACGGCATTAGAGTAGCAAATTCACCTTCTAGCATTTTAGGAGACAGAGAGAAGCCAGACAACCCAGAGGCCCCAGAGATGAAAACAGCAACCTGAGCTCAGGATCAAAGTACAGACCTGCTGCATTTCCATTATGCTCCTAATTGTAACACTTCAAGGCATTGTTTATTAATATTATTTAATTAATTCCAGTTTGTTGTGCTCTTTGATCACATGTGAGTTGGATTATACAGAAATGCCAAAGATTAAATAGCTGCATAAGGAAAATTAGGTTGGAATTTTTGAGCAATCATTTTAGATCAGATTGTTGAAACTTTGTGCTTAATTTATGTCTTGACAATGCAGCATAGAAATCCCAGTTTTACATTGAAATTGAATAGAGTTACAATAGAAACTCTAAAAATTATGAGTCCTAACCATGTGTATTTGCATTCAATTATATTATAGTGAATCGCCACAATGGTTTGCATTAAAGACAGAGATTTTGTTTGCCAGTCAAACACATCCTCACTTCCTAAAGACAAATATATACTACAATATATACTAATACAATAGTAGTATATATACAATATACTAATAATAATTTGTATATTTTGTAGGAACACAAAATACACATTCTTATACACATAAAACAGAACTCAATAAAGTTAAACAGTCATAAATTTCATAACCTTAAAATTGTTATGACTTAAATTATGATATGATCCAGCTCTTAGCCTGACTCTGCAGAGGCCTGGCTCGATATTTTATGACCCATGAAATCAGCGCGTTGATATAGCTCATAGATTGTGATGCTGTGACTCTTCTGGATAACTCAATGCATGGTTGTATAGGCAGTATAAAGGACATGTCCCTGAAACCTAAAAATTCTGCAATAAAAAATATATCGATCTCATCTAAACATTAGAATTGTGTCTCACCTATACAGTACATACATATGTACTAGACACAAGTTTAAAAATGTCCCATGTAGCCTTCAAACATGCCAAAAGTTCTATTTTGTGTACCAGGGATAGAGTTAGAGGTAGCATTATGCTGTAGTGGTTAGTGTTGTGGCCTCACCCCTCCAGGATCAGGGTTAAATTCCTGCGATGGGTCTGTGTGCATGAGTGCGTGTTTGTGTGTTCTTCCCGTGATTGGTGGGAAATTAGTCTTTCTAAATTCCCCGTAGTGTTTGAGCCTATGATGGATCTGCCATTTGCCAGGGCTCAAATGGTAATCATGTACTCACTCACTCATTGTCTATACCACTTTATCCTGTATACAGGGCTGCAGGGGGCCTGGAGCTTATCCCAGGTAACTTGCCAATTGATGGGGTGCCAATCCATCACAGGGCACACACACACACACACTACGAGCAATTTGGGAACACCAGTTAGCCTAATCTGCTTATCTTTGGTCTGTGGAAGGAAACCAGAGTACCTGGAGGAAACGCACCAAGCACGGGCTAGAAATCCGTGCACTTATTTGATCCGAGGCGGAAATCGAACCTGGACCCTGGAGGTGCAAGGCGACAGTGCCAACCAATAAGCCTCCCTGCCACCTTAAATAGCTTCTCACCTAGTGGTCAAAAATAGGAATAGCTACAGGTTGAAATAGAGATCAATGGGCCAATATTTGTGCTGCAGCGTTCTCATTCAGATAGCATTCATTGGAAAGCTAGAATACAAGGCTGTACAAGACTTTTTTTTTGTTTCGCGCACCAAGTAGTGCCCTTAAGTAAGGGTTAGAGAGGTATGTACTGTATGATTCAGTCATGAATTGGCTTAGCTAGTTAGCTTTGTAGCTTACTCTGGGTGTAAATAAAACAACACAAAATGGTGTAGAGGCAATTTGAAATGGCTTAGAAGAAATTATTAATTAGAAAAAGTGTAATCACCAGTTATTATTACACCTGTGACATGGAATGATGAATATAATTAAATGTCCCAGTGCTGTTACTATCTATTATCACCACTTTCGTCCAATCAGATTACTCAGTCGCTTCTGCTTCGTGCATCAAGTCATGCATCGAATATAAACTGTCTTTAATTCTTTGTTATAGTTTTCATAGTCCTTCAGAGCTCAAGGAGGAGCATGGCTGTGAAGTGGGTATTTCACAAGCAAGGTGTGATTTATGAAAGCACACATTTTATCGTCATCTGTTAACGTAAATTGGCAACACTTCAACTGAGATGAGGATGCCGTGTTGCCGTGTTGGAGATTATACAGAATCCCAACATCAGATTTAAGCATTTAAAGAAAGCATGATTTAATTTTTTTTAATGTCTCTTTGAGTGGAACAAAGTGGAACGCTTGTCCTATATCTCCAGATTGTCCTGCGTTATGATTTAAATTTAAATGCGCCTCCTAATTTAAAAAGGTAGTTCGCTGTTAAGTTAGTAATTAATTCTACTGATGCTCTGTAAAGTGCTCCAGTGCACTGACTTGAAAGAGCCGCTTCGTCCTAATGTAAAATTATTTTAATGACTGAGTAGGGAGATAAACACCACATCATTTCATTTACATCATCAAGTTCTTCTATCAGTTCAAAAACAGGAAGGCTACATTAAGAATAAAAAAAAAAGTCTTAACTACTTGGAATCTGCTTGCTATAGTGCTCTAGTCGAGGAAATGAAGTGTATCTGATAGATCGTCCATGACCCAATACTGTGCCATGATAAGAAGGATTTGATTTGACAAGAAGGATGTGAGACATGCTGGCTAGCTGGCTAGCTGCCTCCTACCCATTTTTTGGTGCTGGCCTGTTTAAGGTTTTTGATTTTAACTGTGTGTAAATTACTACCCACTGTTGAAATGTGCATGCACTAAAAGTTTCAATAGGCAGCATGCTGTGTACGTAGGTAGAGCCAGGTGGAGAACACTCATTCTCACTCATTCTTTATAGATCCTGTACATGGTCGCGGGAGGCCTGGAGCCTATCCCAGGGGATTCGGACGGGGTAGACCCTGAATGGGATGCCACAAGCACACACTCGCAGACAATTTACTGGCAATTTAGAAAGTCTTTGGACTGTAGAGGGAATCCCACCAAGCACGGAGAGACTCCACACACAGACCAGAGGCGGGAATCGGGTTTACCGAACCCTCAGCCCTGGAGGTGCAATGTCCACTGTTGTCTTAAAAATATTTTCCTTTATTTTATTTTCTTATTTTCTTTCCACTTTTTAATGGGCTTTGTCTGAAAGTAATTATTGATTTTTCTGGAATAACAATAAAAAGTAGTAGGGAGAGAGAAAAACTCTGATTCAGCACCCAGTACTACAAAAGCTAGAATCCCAATCCCAGGAAGTCTTGTTATGTACAGTACAAAAAAGTTTTTAAATTTCAAATTCAGTATGCATGGTTGTGTCATGCTGTTCAGTTAATCCCTGTGTGCGCGTGTGAAGTTGGAGGGTTTGGTGGGAAGAGGATTAGTTCCTATACAGCACATCATTAATATATGGCACAGCATTAGATTTTTCAAACAGTATAAATAATTTTTAGATTAGGGATCAGCTTAAAAATGTAAAGCTATTACTAATTTTTGATGTTTTGGATCCCTGCAACTGCAATTAGAGTAAATTAACACTACACTGTCACCGTGCACCTCCAGGGTCGGGGTTCGATTCCCGACGCGTGTCTGTGTGCATAAAGTTCTCCTCGTGCTTGGTGGGTTTCCTCTGAGTACTCTGGTTTCCTTCCACAATCTAAAGACATGCAGATTAGGCTAATTGACGTTCCCAAATTGCCTGTAGTGTGTTAGTGTGTGTATATATGTGTGTGCCCTGCGATGGATTGGCACCCCATAAGTCGTGCCATAAGTCGCCTGGGATCGGCGCCAGGCCCCTTGCGACCGTGTATACAGGACTAAGTGAGCAAACTTCCTTTGTGGTGGCCTGATGGCCTAGTGGTTACAACTGTGGCCTTGCACCTCCAGCATCTGGGTTCGATTCCCACCCCATTCCAGGTCAGCCTAGTAACCGTGCCTTTGGAGTAATGGGGGAAACCAGAGTACACAGAGGAAACTCACAAAGCTCTGGGAGAACATGCATCTGCGCTGAGCCACCATAACTACAATATTTGTTTCGGTTATTTAATATGCCTTCAGTGCATGCTGTATATCTGCTTCAAAATTTATGTCTTTTTACACCGTATCTTTATAAAAACATGTTGCCACTGAATGGGAATTTTTCATGCAATTACAGCAGCAGTCGTGGTGAAGATGAAGGAGCTACGCTCTCACTGTGCAGTAAACTCCATTTAATTCCAAAATGTAATTTACAGCAGCAAAATCATATTAAAATGTTTTGCTTTGTCAGTGGTGTGTTTGCAGTGCAGGGATTTAAAGTCAGAAGCATCTAATTATTGCTGTGAAACCTAACCACTAAGTCCGATATACTTTGTGGTAGACTCGATATAATTGGCTGTGTTGTGTCGGTACGCATTGTCATTTCTAACCTCAAACATGCATTAAAATTCTATAGCTCTTGTTAATGGCAGTTAATAATCCTATCCATGGTGATGCTGGAAATAGTTTGGTCTGCACTTGTGTGAGCGTCTGCCAGGAAGAGATGGAGTGGGAGAAGTTGTGAATAATAGATTTTACCGGATTTCCACAGGGTTGGATTTCGCCTGCTTATTTCTCTTCATCTCATTTACCATCTAGCTCCCTGTCTCATTTTTCCTGTCTCGCTATCGTTCCTTCTTTTTCCTTTTCTTTCTTTAGCTAATTTTCTCTTCCTCCTCTCTCTCTCTCTCTCTCTGACAGTATGCTGCACAGGGCAGGATGAGCTGTTCTCCAGCCTGTTTCCATGGAGATGCTAAGGGACTGTAGTGTGTGTCAGTAATATAAACACATTGTGTGTGTGTGTGTGTGTCCCTCTCTGCTTGGTGCATTCCTCTGAATTGTTTGAATCTATGGAATTCATTACATAGATCAAAGATTCTGAGATGCCGTTTATTATGCTCTGATATGATTGCGTGTAATTGCCAATATATTTGCTCACATTGGGGTTTGCAGTGTGTGCACGCACGCGCGCGCGTGTGTGTGTGTTTGAGACAACATAGTAGTGGGTAGTTGGTGATCGACATGAATATCTTTTTAGATTGCTTCCTTACATTTGAATGTGAATCACCTACAGTGCATTTATATTCAGGATAGAGATACGTGCACGCGCATACACGCGCACACACACACACACGTGCACACGCGAGCGCACACATAGAGACAGAGAGAGAGAGAATATATATTGTATATGTAATTGTCTGGCTATGCTACACCCTAAGTTTAACCCTAATTTTAACATCAGTAACTAAAAAATAACCCTTTTTGCTTAAATCTTCAATTCTGTTAAAAAGCCACTTTGCTTTGTGGAAACCAAACGTCCCCACAAGGTCAAAACTGACAGATATTCCTGTCCAGGACATTTAGTCCCCACCAAGATATACAAACATGACGCAAACAGACACACACACACCTCTTTTCTACTGTAAAATGTTTTTTTTTCTCCCATAGTGAATAGATCGATGAATCACTGTTTAATTATAGAACTGCTTTAGACTCCCAAAATGGGGCGTGTTTGATGAATGAGACGGTAGGAGCGTTTATGCGGAACATGAACTGTATGTCTTGTTGCGCTCAGTTGCACGTAGTGAAAATTATAACATTTTATTTAAATGTTAAAAACACATTCCCCTTTTAAGTGCTCTGATGCATCAAGACAACGGTCAGCTGTCATACGCCAGTGAGTATCTGTGGCTGACTGTCACTTGTAATTTTTATGGTGTGTCTGAAACCGATGGCACCGGTTGGCCCTTATCAGCTCAGTCAACGTGAGCCAGGAGTGAGGTCAGGGTTCTCCAACCGGCTGTTCAGATTAGTGAATCAATTCAGTTAGGAAAGATCAAAGCCAGCAGACAAAATCTTAAATGTGCAAATGGGGAAAACATGTTTTTTCAGATCAAAATGTCCAATCTAATACCCCGATTCTGCTACCGAATCTACACCGGTGCCGATACAGCCTTTTGGTCTCGGTGTGAATTTTGTTGTTTTTGTTAGTGTTGGGAGGAAAATTTGAGCATGTTTAAAATTTCCTTTGTCGCTTAACTACAAAATTGTTCGTTTTATCATTGATTGGCCTCGGTATCAATTCTCAAGCACCGTTATCACGTCGTTATAGATTCTTTAGCATTGTATCGCCTTCTTACCCAAAAATCCTTCTATTAAATGTAGATGGAAGTAATGACAAAATTTAGTCCGATGCACAATTTAAATGTTTTAATCAAAAAAATTGGTGGTTTGATAATTTCTGTTAATTTCATATTAGAGTCTGGTAACAAAAGTATAATACATTTTTTATTCCTAATAATTTAAAATAATAATAATAATAATAATAATAAATTATTCCATGGTCGTGGGGAGGTCCCAGGGGCACGAGGCGTGGTGCACCCTGGACAGGGTGTCAATCCATCACAGTCATAAATTATATTTTCATTATAATATTTATACATCAAGTGTTATACAATTTTATTTACAATAAATGCACATTGTACAAGTTACATAAAAATCTTATTTATATTTACAATAAGGAACACATTGTTAATCACAGAAATAATCACTCGCAAGGATGCCAAAGGTGTTCTACACGACACGTCTCCTCCTAGATATCCTGTAGTGGCTCACAAGCACTTCATCTGTAAGTCCACGTCTGCTGCAAGGCTTCATCAAATCATCACCATGGATAAAACAAGGTGGAGGAAAGTTGATGGTACCATCCTATATGTACTCTTTCAGCTCACTGTCATTAAATAGCTGGACATATCATGACATATGTGCCATTCCTCCAATGTCTAGAGGTCAACGTCTGTCAGTTAACGTGAAGGTGTGAGGTCATTATCATATTGTTAACACCTTGGGAATAGTCCGTAATAGTCTGTAGTGTCATCGTAAATTCATTACATGTCGTTCATTATCAATTATTAAGGTGTAACATCATTAAATTAATTAGGGGTTCGCTATTGAAATAATATTATGTCGCTAATGCTTCGTTATTACCTCGTGTCAAAATTCACAGTAAAGTCGTTTTAATGTCCCTACGAATTCGTTTAAATCGTTAACAGCTTGATGTAGGTTGCTACACTTGAAAAGTACATGAATTGGTACCGATTGCAACGACTTCAGAGCCAATCGGTAGACATCGGTAGACAGGGGATATAACAGGCACAGAGTACGATATACTGTATGTAACTCTTTGTCTATTTATCCAGGTGATAAAACTGTTTAAGAGTTTCCTACATCTTAGAGTAACACCACCAACTTGTGAATGTGAAGACACACACTTGTGATCTGTTTCTTAAATAAAATTGTCAATGAACTGCTTTAACACGTGTTCACGTGTTACACTCTAACACACATCTGCTGAATCACAACCTAAGCACAAAGCTTGCTGACTCTAATCTCTTTTTTTTTTTTTTTTTACTTATTGCTCTTTTTGTTCAGCTTAAGTAGAGATCCTTATCCTTTAAGAGGTTCTGTTGCTTCTATTTAAAGATCTGCATAGAATTTACACATGGAGTATTCTATAAATGCACAGCCACTGGGCACATTCAGAGGTGACGGCATACTGGGTGCAGTGCTGAAGATGGCTGACCTTTTACACCATATAGAGCTGGGTAAAGTCTGGGTAGGCAATATCAGATGAGTGCAGGCGCCAAAATGCTTTTAATGTAAAACTGAGAACTAATAAACTTTATTATTGGAACTAGGGCTGTCAATATTAACACGTTAACATGCATGTGATTAATCTCGAAATTTTAACGCATTACTATTTTTTAACACAAATTAATCATATGACCGAGTTTGACCTTAATGGGTTCCCATAATTTCAGCGTGGTTACCCGACATGTTTATAAGAGTATGCCTATGAAGTTTTATTATAAAAAAGTTCCAGATGAAATTTTGGATTAAAGTTATGTTAAGTATGATAAGTTGTTCTTCAAGCTACCTTCAAGGAATTTTTTTTACAAGAATACATTATATGTAAGATGTGGAATTGGCGGCTCATGCGGCTAAGACTCATTTGAGGATCCTGGTTCGAGCCCTGCCGTTGGTGGGCTGCCACAGCCCAATACAACCCACACACTGCAATCAGTGCCAGTCCCGTTCAAGAGATTTTAATTTAACATTTGTTAAATGTTTGCAATATTATAGAACTGCATACAGTGGAACCTTGGATTACGAGCATAATTTGTTCCAGAGGCGGGCTCATATTCCAAAACACTCGTAAACCAAATCTAATTTATCCATAAGAAAAAATGGAAACTTAAATTATTCGTTCTACAGCCCAAAAAAATAAATACATAAAAATAATTAACACAAAAGTAAAAAAAAATTACACAAAAGTAAAAATCAGTAAAAATAAGACAAATTAACCTGCACTTTACCTTTAAAAA
This sequence comes from Leiocassis micropogon, assembly GCA_028565275.1. NCBI lineage: Eukaryota > Metazoa > Chordata > Actinopteri > Siluriformes > Bagridae > Leiocassis > Leiocassis micropogon. The sequence continues at coordinate 21,085,369 of JAOVVA010000009.1, read as the reverse complement.
AACTAAAAATAAATCCCGACAGATAAGTGTTTCCGTTTATGTTTCCGCGTAATTTGACACTGCCGGTTCACGCTCTCTCCCTCGCCTTAATGTGTCTGTGTTTGTAAGGCAGAGGGGGTGCTTCACACACACACAAACGCACACACATTAAGGCGAGAGAGAGTGTGTGAACCGGCACAGTGTCAAATTACGCGCACACACACACACACACACACACAGCGATGGGCTGAGGAAGAAAATGGATTTTTAATCTCTGTATTGAGACTTTCTTTTGCTTTACTCGCGTGCACACACGTGTGTTATAAGAAACAATACACGCGCGCTGTGCACACACGCATACAAACACAAAATAAAATGTTTTACACACACATGGTCACAGTGTTATAGTAAACAGTACACGCGTGTACGGATGTTGATTATACCAGTAAGAGACGAGCACTAAGACCCAGTAGGGGAGACGATTACCCACAATTCCGCAGCGCAAGAGAGAGAAAAAACATTGGCTCAGTTGTGATCACGTGACGCTCGGCGTCAAAACAAGAAGCGCGAGCGTGATACGTGATACTCGGTGCTCGTAAACCAAGACAATGCTTGTTTTTCAAGTCAAAATTTATTAAAACTCTTTGCTCGTCTTGCGGAACACTCGTAAACCGCGTTACTCGTAATCCGAGGTTCCACTGTAATCTGTTTCCTCTAACCAGTTTGTCATGCATTTATTTATTCCAAAATTGCACGTTTATATTACAAGTAAAATTGTGATTGTGATTAATCACAGACTATGACTATAATAAAGTAGATTAAAAATGTTTAATATATTAACAGCACTAATCAAAACTGAAATTGATAAACTGGATAACATACACTGTTGATGCTAACACTAACAAAAAAAGTTGTAATAACAGCAATTTAATTGAGTAAAAATTAAATGTTTTTTAAATAGCGGTTTTAAAAATGGGCATTGTCACAAAGCAGTTTTACAGAAATTTATATATATATAATGTATTTATATTGTGTATGCTTTATAATGCCATTTCAAGCCAGAGGCAGCGATGGCAGGTGGCAAAACCCCTGAGACATCACGAGGAAGGAAGTTTAAGAGGAAACAGTCTCTAAGGGGGAACCCATCTTGTTCTGGGCGCCACCAGACAGTGCTTATTATAGATTATTTGAATAATCATCTAATCATCTCCTTGCATGGCTGTATACTATACTGTCAGAGTTTTCTGAATGTCAGTTTGAGCATCAGGGTATTTAATGATTACAAAATTATACAATTGTATTATAATGAATAAAAAGTTTTTAGCTTCAGATATCCATTATGTAAATAAAGATATCTCCTGAATAATAGGTGAGACTTGGGCATAAGTTTTTTTGTTAATGTTATTTATGTGGGACAATCCACAGCTGCAATGAAGAAGCAGAAAGAACGAAGGAAGTAAACTCCAAGCAAAAGTACTGTAGAGCATCTGCATGGTCCAGGCAGGCAACAAGACACACTGTAGGTCTCATCTTTTGTCTGTTGTCCACATTGAGATCTTTTTTTTTTTGGTTACTGTATTTGGTTTTGGATTCTAAAATATAATCAACAATTACTTAACCAACTGTCACAGCTATTTTTAACAACAAATCGAAATGGAAAATACAGATGCTTATGGACCACTAAATGCATATTGCCGGTTGGACATAGCACATGACTTTTAGAAAGAAAAAGAATGGCACTTTTACAGTCTGTTATCCAGTTAGCCTACTGAAAATGGTTGAATGTGACGTAGCTTATGTTATTACAGTGATGAGTACTCCTTTATTCTGGATATAAAACAGCCTTTAAGCAGGTTTGCATGCTCGTGAATGCTGTGGAAAGTACAGAAACTTACATGACAGTTTTTCCTCAATTAGGTTCACACTGGGATTGAATGAGGATACCAAGAAGGCAGTGTCTAGTGTGAACACCTCAGTCAATCAATCAATCAATCAATCAATCAATCAGTCAATCAAAAATAAATGCATGGATTGCAAAAGTTTGGTGCTCATTTTTACATACATTTCTAAGCCCTTGAGCTCTGACCAAAACATTGGCATTTGTAGAAATACCTCAGTCACCCATCAGAATTCAATGTAAAAATAAAATTGGAGCAAGAAAATGCACAAAGACAAAAAGGCAGAGGACGACACAGAGATATTTTTAAATAAAATAATAGCTATTGTGGTTGACAATGGTGATCAGCCATGGCATGAATATAACATTACATCCGTTGCAATATCCACTATATATACTATCTGTATAAATAAAAGTAAGGTTTTGTCTGTACATCGCCCTTTCAATGATATCGTCACGTTTCATACACTGGAGTTCCCGAAACCAGTCTCAGAAGCATTTCTGTCTGTATGTCTGTTCAGCCAGATTGTGACAGCATCACGTGAGACTGGCTGAACAGAATTTAATGAAAATTTGCCAGTCCTTCGGTATTTGCCTGAAGTTAAATCTGCACCATAAGTGAAATCAAAATGTTGTGTAGGCAGAAATGTACCTAGTCTTCAACCTGAAATAATAATATCACAGATTACGTTAAAGCTGATTAACTTATTTTTAGCTTTAACTTTATAGCTATTTCTACCAACTCTTTTCCCGTCATCATCGGGTACTTATGCTAGTGGATAATATAAGCTTCTACCATGTAATAGTCATCCAAGTATTGTAAAAAAAATTGCACTCACATAAAATGTAGTTTATCTTCGTTCCACCGTTCCTAAATCCAGTTGGATAATTATATTTAACTCGATGGTGAAAGATAAAGGATCGGATCCGAATACAAGTGAATGAGTTTTCTCAAAGCTGTGAATGCAGTCTGTAATGACGTTACACAAGAGACATCAAAAATGGGTTTGTCACTCTAGACATCACTTTCTGTTCCGTCTAACAAGAAAACACATTGTTTGAATGAGAACTTGTGGCCGAATCCACATGATAGGCAGGATACTGTATGGTTCTTTCTACTGTAATGATTGAAATCTTTCACTTATAGCACATAACATTATTTGAGATTTTATACTACAGTACTGTATTTACAACATTTGTTATTGACAAAATGGACAAGAAATGTCCATATTAAAGTAAAAATGGTATGTACAGCGCATATCGAAAGATAAAGTATTGTGGAAGAGTTTCTGTTGTTCCTAATTTATTTATTTTTTTAAATGACACTCGTATATTCTATATATAAGGAGAAATATTTTGAGACTTTTTTTTGGATAGAGCTCATAAATATAAAAAATCCAAAAATCCAGTGTAAATATTTAATTTTAAGTTTAATTAAATTAATATTCATATAGCATAAATAATGTGTATTTTTCAGTCTAGTTTCAGTAGGTAGACATAACCACAGTGATGGGGAAGACTGCTGACTTTACAATAGTCCAGATGAGGATCTTCGACACCCTGCACAAAGAGAGTAAGCCTCTGTTTGTAGAGTGCTGTACTGAAGTATGTTTATGGAAAGTTGACTAGAAGGGGACATGTGGTAGGGAAAGGTGCACAAGCAACAGGCATGATTGCAGCCTTAAGAAGATTGTCGAGCAAAGCCGATTCAAGAACTTGGGAGTGCTTCAGAACGAATACATTGAGGCTGGAGTCAGTGCATAAAGAGCCACCACTGACAGATGTCTGCAGGAAATGGGCTACAACTGGCTTTCCTAATATTTCCTCCTGAACCTGAGACAATATCTGCAGTGTTTTACCTGGGCTAAAGAGAAAAAGAACTGGACCGTTTTCAGGGTTTTTCAGATAAAAGTAAATTTTGCATTTAATTTGGAAATCAAGGTCCGAGAGTCTGGAGCAAGAGTGAATCCAAGTTGCTTGAAGTCCAGAGTTAAGTTTGCACAGTTGGTTATGATTTGGGTTGCCATGTCATCTGCTGGTGTTGTTCGACTGTGTTTTATCAAGTGTGAACGCGGCCATCTACCAGGAGATTTTAAAGCACTCCGTTTTCTGACAAGCTTTATGTAGATTCCAATTTCCTTTTTTAGAAGGACTTAACACATCCCCACAGTGCCAAAACTATCCTTAATTGGTTTACTGACCATGTGCTTGACTGGCCAGCCATTTCGCCTTGAATCCCAGAAATAATAATCTATGGGGAATGCTTAATAAAAGGATAAAAAACACCCGACGCAATACAGAACCTGGTCTTCAGTAATGCCTCAGCAGTGCCTTAGGCTGATCACCTCCATGCTATGATGCAATAATTCATGCTAAGGAAACCCAGACAATGAACTGAGTGAATAAATGAACATACAGTACTCTTCAGAAGTTGCACATTTCTATTAGATTATTTTTTAATGAACTTGGGAAATATAAAAAAAAAAATTGAGATAGCGATTTTTATTTTATTTTATGAGCTGTAAACCATATTCATTAAAATAAATAAAAACGGCTTAAACTCTTTTACTTCATGTGTAAAGCATCTCGTCATCTTGAAGTGTTTTCTTGATCATTTCGCTGAATTCACTGTACTAAAATTGCCTCCACAGTCACCAGATCTCAGTCCAATAGGGCACCTTTGGGATGTGGTGGAACGGGAGATTTGCATCATAGTGTGTGGTGCTGCCACATGTTGACATAAGGAATGCTTTGAAAACCTTTTTGAATCCACACCATGAAGAATAAATGCAGTTTTGAAGGCAAAATGAGGTCCAACCAGTACTAGCAAAGTGTACCTAATGAAGTGAGTGTATGTATGTGTACCTAAATGAGTCAAAGACTGGTTCTTAAAATGATTGTGGAAATTTCCTAAACCAATTTATTCCTTATATTAGCACCATGAACTGTGAAAATGAGCATATTTCTGACTGAGGCCAGACTGGACCTTTTGTGGGGTCAGTTAATTTTGCTTTCTGCTCCTTCTTTTATTATTATTATTATTATTATTATTATTATTATTATGGTTAAAATACTTATACTGGATTGCTATAACACTAGGTTGCATTCATTTCCCAAACTAACCAGGCAAAAGGTTCATGTTCTCATATCTGGACTTTAATTGCTCAGGGTTGAAATTCACACTCCTTCACACGAACGCGGATCGACTTCTTGTGTTTCCTTAATTGGGTTCTCATCAAGCATGAAATCAATGGTTTTTTTTTTCATCGCTCACTCCCACAGCAGGAGGGTGCAGAACTAGTGTGCACTTGTAATATGATCTTCGAGATGCGTTGAAAAATTGTGTATATTATGGGATTTATAGTTTTGAAACTGCATACCCTTTTTCCTATTTCTTTTTCCTATTTCACTTTAGTGTTCTAGGAACAGCTTAATTTAATTCCAAATGTACATTTATTATTTACATTGCAATTATCCATTCGTCCAATCAAATGGCAGCAGCATAGTGCATTAAGTGATGCACATACAGGTCACAACAAACATGTGATGTCTGTAAGCTTATTTGTGGTATTGCTGTTGGCACCAGGTAGGTTCAATTGAGTACTTCAGAGACTGCTCTCCTGGGATTTTCACACACAGCAATCTCCAGAGTTTTCACAGGAAGGTGTGAAAACAGAAAACAGTACGTGAGTGACAGTTCTGTGGGGGGAAATGTTTATAAAGAGAGTTAGAGAATGCCCGGTGTGGTGCCAGTTTCCAGGAAGGATATATTACCTTAAATGAGCACTCTTTACCACTGTGGCGAGAAGAAAAAGCACTTCAGCATACACAAAACATCAAACTGTAAGCAGAAGTCCATATTAGGCTCTACTCCTTTCAGCCAAGAACCAGAATCTATGGGGAACCATGGCACAGCCTCACTCAAACTGGACAGTTGAAGATTAGAAGAAATAAAAATACCTGGACATTTTAAATCTTCATCCACAGTGCATGAGACTTTGTTTTTATGTCGCCACAACAGCATCACAAACAATAATTCTACTCTTATGAACAAATGATCATCTGTGCAACCCCATTCAGAAATGATGGATATATTGACATGTACAGTATCCATCCGTTCATCTAGGAACCTTTGTATTCCAACTAGGGACCGTGAAGGCCACTGGTGACCGTTGTATTTATTCTCATTTGTATGACCCCGCTCAGACACTACCGGCATTCAGCCTAATCTGCATGTCTTTTGATCGTGGAAGGAAACCTAGAGGAGAACCTGAAGGAAACCCACCAAGCACGGCGAGAACATGCAAACGCCATGGACACAGCCCCAATGTGAGAATCGAACCCAGGACCTGGAGGTGCAAGGCAACAGTGCTAACCACTAAGCCACTGTGCCACCATGAATGTACAATTCTTGTATGTAATTTAAAACAATTGAATGTTTATTATACAATCCAGTATAGTATCATTGTTACAATTATTAGTATTTTTTTTTTTACCATGCCCAGCTGCAGGAATTACCTTTCATGGCTCAGGAAATTAGCCCAAAGCTGAGCAACACTCATAGTTAATTAGATATCGATCCAATAACCTGATGTGCTTTAGTGTTGTTTCATCATCATGGAACAGGTAGACTATTTATGTAAAGATTGTTTAGAAGTGTCACATCAATCAGTAGCTTGTGTAATTCACAGTAACTTGTGAATGAAACCATCCAGCAAATTTGACCCAGAGGGCTCGGTTGCATGAATGCTGATGTGTATTGATGGGACAGAAACAACATTATTAATTCATGAATGCAGTTTGTACACATAATATAAGCTTTTAGGGAACTCTGTTATCTGTATCATCATGAAAATGGTTAGGGATTTAGATTCTGTGAAAATGTATATTACAGTGTTTGCATCACATATGGCTCACTTAATTCATAAGAAAGTAAATGAAATAAACGAGAAGGCTCTGCTTGATTAAGGCTAACTTTATGTAGATGGACCTTTTATATTAAAGGGGTGGTTTCCCTTTACATGGCTTCTATTTAGCTAGAAATAACAGAATGCTCTGCTTACCATATAATTTTGCAGACTGAGTCTATTTTAGCACATTTGGTATTAGACCTATTTTAAGATTAATTGATTCACAGTGCTACTTTTTGCACACAAGATGTGAATGTTCACAGGTTTAGAAACATACTTCTATTGTCCCTTTGCCGAAAAATAACGCCGACATCATTTTAACGAACCGAACGGTATGGACGTAGAACAGCGCCAAAACTTCTCAAAGTGAAGCAGCATGCTGAATTACATGAACGGAATCAAAACTTGTTGCAAGATAAATGTTTGAATTTTTCTCCACTGCAATGTGATGTGAATGGAAAAAGATTTCGACAGCATTCACAATTCTTTTGGCACTGTACTTTCTTGTGGTTGTATATTTCAAATTAATTCAAAGTAATTCATCAATTCAATGCAAAAATAATGACCTTATTAATTTGCTTATTAATTAAAAATACCATCTTAAATTTTTGGTTGGTAAAATCATTATTTTATCAATTTATATCAACCTCACAAATTCAAGCTGATTTGGGTATTATTAAATACACAAATAATGATATTAGTGCTGTCATTCGATAATTTTTCATCTAGTTAATGACCGTCTAGTCTGTGATTTATCACGATTAATCCCAATTTTAAAATACTCAGATTTACTTGTATTATAAATGTTCAATGTTGTAATAAAGAAATGCATGACAAACTGGTTAGAGGTTTTATACAGTAATATCTCAAACATTAACATTTAACAAATGTTAAATTAAAATCTTTTGAATGGGACCTGCACTGCATGCTGTGTCTGGGTAATACTCGAACCAGCAACCTAGAGCCTTAGCCCGCTGAGCCACCACTCCCACATCCTACAGTTTAATGTATCCTTGTAAAAATGGTTCCCCTCGAAGTTAGCTCAAGCACACAACTTTGGTTTTATCCAAACTTCCACCTAGAAGCTTTTTATAATGAAACTTGCCGATCAGCACACCTGGTGATGTTTCCTATTCATTATTAAGTCATCCTATTAACTGCATTAAACATGCCATCGTTACACACAGCCGGGTAACTGCGCTGCAGTTATGGGAAGCCATTAGGGTCAAACTTGGTCATATAATTAATTTGCGCTTAAAATTGTAATGCGTTTAAATTTCTAGATTAATCATATGTGTTAATGCATTAATATTGACAGCCCTAAATAATATACAAAAAACAGCCATAAAGCCATGATATTTTTTTCACTACAGCATTTGTATTCGGATCAAATTGCAATACAGAAAAATGTGAAGATTTTTATGGCAACAAGTTTTCATTTTTCAGTTTGTTTAATTCACCATGCTGTTTTGCTTTAAGGAGAATTTTGGCACTGTTATACTTCCATAGAACGGAGTCTTTGGTGCCAGAAAAAGGCATACAGGAAGAATAAACATGCTTTAATGTCGTCTAAAATCAAAACACCTGGGAGTTTATTGTATTGTGTATTATTACATTATTTTACATGTAGGGATTTTTATAATCAGTCTTTTATAAGATGTTTTTATGTTTGTGTCAAACATCTTGAAATTTTATGAGGTTTATAAGCCTTGTAAATGTTCAATCATACTAAATTGAACTACCAAAGTCTTACAATCTCTCCTTGTATAAAGAGTTTCATTTTACAAAACAAAATTGCCTGTGTGTCTGGGGGTATGACATATACTGTACATATGCACTGATACATGTAGTTTCCTGAATTGAGATCAGTTTACAAAAGTTTACAAAGGATATCAGACATTATGGAACTATTTTCCATATAGGGCTGTTAAATTGGCCATTTAATTAGCATTTCCCTTTTCTTTTTTTAGATTTTGTTATAGAGTGGGCCAAGTATATATGAGTGATTCTAAAATTGGGGTTCCATTTGTGTTCCAGACTTTCTTGTAAGTTTTAATAAAAGTTTTTTGGCTCTCGTTTTCAGTCCCTGTACCTGAGGAAATTCAGAAGAATGCATTTTCTGATGGTAAGCCACTCAGAGACCTATGACTCATACAGGCATAAAATAAAATCTAACTTAGAGCAGATGATGACACATGATCGCGCTGGTGATTAGTGTACTGGTGAAGCTGAATTCTGATTGTACTAATTGTACTAAGTGATTTGATTCTATACAGTGTATTTGATTATGTGATGAGATGAGTACACCCTTAAATTGACATTTGCCACTTGTATAGTGCAGAGAAATTAGAGCTATGTTATATTATATAGGAGTGTATATAAACAGTACAGATGCAGGTTTGAATAATAATAATAATAATACGAGGGACAATTAAAAAAAAGTTTCTAGACTAGTTTTGTAACACAGCAAAAGATGGCAGCACAAGATGCCCGCACAGTCACAGTGAGCACCGACCTTTATAAGTCAGTGTGCCAAAAGGCATCGTTCTGTGTACATTAGGAGCTGTGCAACTGGTGCTATTCTCACCACATGCGTTACCACATCGGCTATTTCATCATGGACAGCAAGTTAGATCAAAAAGAGAACATAAAATTCTGTGTGTAACTGGGTAAATCTGGCAACAAGTTAATGGCAATGCAATAAGTTCGAGGTGTTTTGAGTGGCATGCACGCTTCAGGAGCAGAAGAACATCACGGGAAGACAGACAAAGATCAGAAAGACCTCAAATGAGCTCAACCCCCGGAAAATGTTGAAACCATTCAGCAAATTGTGCATGATGATTGTCTGAGAACAATCCACAACATGCTTCCATTCTTGGTGTGTAATATGGAACAGTCCAGTAAATCCTCACGTGTGATTTAAACATTGCTGCCAAGTTCGGCCCCAGGCTGCTGATCCACCAGCAAAATGTCGAGGTTTATTTAGGTGTATGAGTACAACCTTGAGACGAAGCAATTGTCTTCACGGTGGAGGAGTCCATCATCTCCATGAACAGGTCCACAGTTCGACCGGGTGCATTGTCTTTTTTGACATTCTCGGCATTGTGCATTGAGAATTTGCCCCCAGGGGGCAGACCACCAATAGCACATTCTACCACCTGGTTTTAAGATGTCTGAGGGAGGACATACAGCAAATAAACAGAGCTGGTAAACAGCGCTAATATCAAAACTTTTTGATACCCCCTTGTAATAATAATAATAATAATAACAATAATACTAATAATAATAACACTGTGCCCCTCCCATTGTTCAGAGCTTGGTCTTTGAGGGACAGAGGGGCCAGCTGTTGGGTGCTTTGTGATAACAGTTACAGGAGAGGGAAGACGTTCGAGAGGGCAGTTCCAAGAGTGAACTAGTTGGTCAGAAATAGGATTTTTCAGTCATCCCGATGGAAACCAGGAGCCAGTGTATGAGGAGAGCCAGGAGCCATGAATTGGTGATATATTCTTGGTCTCAGAATTCTGACAGCACTCCTTCAAATATACTGGAGATTTAAAAGCCTCCTACCAGAAATTTACAAGAAAGGAGCATTATACAGTAGTAGTCTAGCCTTGAGGTAAAGCCATGGGCAAGTTTTTTTAAAGTATGCAAAACTCAGAGTAGGGCAAAGCTTTGCTATGTTTTTGAAATGGAGGAATGAGATTCTGTAGAGGTGATTGTTATAAATTAAATGTATGATGAGAGACAAACCTAACTTAAGCATTTTAAAAGAAAACACCCAAAATGATGAGACGACAGTCTAAAAATTCTAGTCTGAGTGTTGATGGTTGTCAGTGTCTGGGAGTCAATGCTCTCTTTGAGCGGCCATATGGTATGCGCTCTCCATATGCCCGCTAGTGATATTAGTTCAACTATCTTGACACTTTTTTACATGGTAAAATTAAATAATTAATTACATTTTTAAATATTTTTTCTCGGGGATTTTTACGTGTTTCCATGTGACGCTGGCCAACATCATCTTTTCAAACTGCTTGCTCACGCACTGTTGGGGGCGGCATAACACACTCGAAGGAAAGCGTTACCCACTCCTTCCGCTTGTGTGAGCTCACAGACGCCCATTACTGGCTAGAGTCACGATTGATGAGCCTCCCATCCCTCTCATTCCTTCCCTCTGAGAGAGTTTGGCCAAATAGCTCTCTCTAGGCTACCAGCTGCAAAAGGTTACAAGCATCACCTGAGATTCGAACTTGCAATCTCCAGATGATACCTCGAGCTTGTTAATGCTGCGCCACTTGGGGGCCCAGGTGGGAAATTTTTTGTTTTATTTGTAAAATGAATATTTTTATAAGAAAATGCTTGAATAAAAGGCAGAATTTATAACCGTTGGTCTAATAAAAAAAATATAAATTGCAAATATTTATTATTTATTATAGGTCTCCTCTGATGAGCACAGGGTGGGAGTATTGTTTCTAATTAATGTGTCAAAGGACAACAATAACCTACAAAAGTACAATGCTATTTAATGCTTGTTTATTTGTTTGTAAAACATTTTTATTATGAAAATTAATAATGAAATACCATTTGTAATGCCATTTCACACCATCACTAACTAATGGAGAACAGCACTGTAATACTTTACTAATTTAATGTGTTTCCGTGTGCTTCATTTTACAATACTGTTCCACATCTGCATTAAACTACTTAAGAACGACATACTGTAGTAGCGGTTCAGTAATTACTAATGAGTTTCCATGCGTTTCTTTTTACAATAATGTTTCACATCTTTATTATCCACTGACGAACAATGACGTAACACTTCATTTTATTATTACTGCTAAAGACCCAGTTAATTACTGCATAGTTAATAGTGAACTCCTACTAACATACTTAGTGAGTAATTATGTAGAACTATAGTTTCTGAAGAGTGCTGTCTTATACAGTAGGTGCTACAGTTATTTCAGAAGCATGTGTGTATGGGGTTTTCATCATTCCCAAATGAACGTTCTCCATTGTTATTAAATAATGTAAAAAAAAATTCACAGGCATTATACTGAAATGCGGCATAGCCCTTAAAACCCGGAGCATTTTTAGCCATGCCTTGCATTAATATGTTTTAAAATTGTTCCGTTTTACTGAAATTGATTTCATTTTAACCAGCAGAACCGTGCCGCTGGAATTTTAAGCGTTAAATAACCTCATTTTAAAACAAGTTTTCTGATCATTTTGAAATGTAATAAACTAAAGTCAGTTTAATGAAACAATATTATGTGACTATTGTCTATAAATAGCAGTTTATATATTTGGAAAAGACATTATTGTTTTAAGATCGCTGGAAGGGGCAAAAGTTGTTATGCTAAAACACAGTATTGGTGCTGATTTAATTTTTTTACGTTATACATATAATACAGAAAATGTGTGTGCCAAAGAAGCTACTACTGAAGTTTATGCAACATGGAAGTGACCAATCTTGCTTCCCAAAAAAAAGTTGATAACTTTCATTTAATTTACCATAAAAATTTTAGAAAAGGTCTTCAAGGGCTGCGGTTATAATTCCTACTGAAGAACTTGACGATATACTATATTCTTAGTTTGGCCAACTGTTGCAAAAATAAACAAATTCTTTTGGGAACCCACCCTTGAGCATGCAACTTAAAATTGCCTGTGAGAAAAACAGGGAGACCTCAGGTTTATTAAAGTTTGTCAGTTAAAAAAAATAACACTTGGAGCTTGCAATCAGAATGCACAGTTCAAGACTCACTGAAAAACGGATTATTTCCCCGCTGTAGCTCTGGGAGGTGTATTTATTTTGCTCCTACCTCCTCGGCTTCTCCCAGAATATTCACAAAGTAGTGTGACGTTTCTTCGTCTGCCATCTTGAAAATTAACAGTGATATTTAACATGCACGCGTCAATATGTTTTGGTAAAGTCTGTGGTGGTCGGCCTTGGAAAAGCAATCTATTATGCAGAGAAAGATTCCTCGTCCGCCATCTTGAAAATAAGTGTGTAGTATGAAATGAAAACAGTATTTTCTTGAAAATTAGTGAGTATTAGGGGATGAAACCATAGCAGTATTTTGACCGGTGGAATGACAAATATATGTGCCACGTTTGGCGCAGATCCTTCAAAGCATGGAACAGCTTATAAGGAACATACATACATACATACATACATACATACATACATACATAGTCATGTTGACTTTTATATATAGATTACTGTTCTGAAAGTTTTTTTTTTATATAATTTGTGAATTAAAAAAACATCTTTTGAAAGGCCAATTTTTTTTGAGCTGTGTAATGTTTCAGAGGGCAAGTTACTTTTGGTCAAATTAGTTTACCCTCCATTGTTGGAGATACAAATATGAATATATTGGAACGCTAAACAAGATATGAATAAAAATTTTGATAAACCACAAAATTTCCCAAAAGGTTTGCCGAAGCTGAACTTCACTCTGGTTCTCCCTCTCTGGCACTCTGGTTTACCCAAAAAACATAGATTGGCAAACATATAATATCACACACTGAAATATTTGTGACAACAATGAAAGTTAAACCATATGTTCCCTACATCACTTCATGTTTTTGGTTTGACTTCTCCCAGAGCCTTTGGGTTTATTTCAGGAGACTGAGCAGACTTTTCCTTCACACACAGCACAGCAACCAAAGCAGTACAAACACAACTTTGAGGTATGTTCATGGTCAGTGGAAAGCAAATATTATTTTGAAATTGAAAAAAGCATCATAGTATACTTAAAATCACAATCTACAAGAGAAGCTTCATGCATTTCTTTTGAGCGGCGTGGTGGCAAAGTGGTTAGCACCGTCATCTTGCACCTTCAGCAGCTGGGATCGATTCCCGCATGGAGTTTGCATGTTCTTCATGCATGCATGGTGCATGGTGGGTTTCCTCCGGGTACTCTGGTTTCCTCCTACAGTCCAAAGACATGCAGATTAGGCTAACTGGCGTTCCCAAATTGCCCATAGTGTGTGAATGAACGTTTAAGTGTGTGTGTCCTGTGATGGATAGGCACCCCGTCCAGGTTGTACCCTGCCTCATGTCTTAAGTCTCCTGGGATAGGCTCCAGGCCCCTCGTAAAACCTGTATACAGGATAAAGTTGCATAAAGGGTGAGTGAGTGAGTAAGTGAATGGATAAATTACTGCTCAATTCTTGTATTTCTGTATATAGCTGTTTGTATAGCTTTTTAAAAATTGACAGACTGCTTTGTTACTGCATTAGGCGTGAGTGCATTACTGTGCTGCAACAATTTTGCTTCCTTTCTTTAGCTTGCAGTGGTTCACCAATTCTTTAATACACACATGGTCTTTTGGGCTTTTTGTGCTAATTGTGGTCCAGGTTGTAGGAAGTGTGTTTAACTACTGTTGCATGCAGGCATTGTGCCAAATCAAGCAATCAAGGCTATTTTTTTGTTTGTTTTAGTGTTGCATGGTGGGCTCCTCCTGATTATCTTGTATACATCCTATTGACCATACCGCTTTATCTTGTATACAGGGTTGCGGGGAGTCTGGAGCCTATGCCAGGAGACTTAGGACACGAGGTGGGGTACAATCCATCTTAGGGCGCACACATAGACACAAACATTCACATACTAAGACCAATTTAAGAACGCCAGTTAGCCTATTCTATATGTCTTTGGATGGTGGGAGAAAACCGGAGTACCCGGAGGAAACCCACCAAGCACAGGGAGAACATGCACAGGAATCGAACCTGGCCGGGAATCGAATCCGGACCCTAGAAGTACAAGGCAACAGTGCTAACTACTAAGTTACCACACCGCCCCCACAAAAGCTGTTGCTCTGAATTGTAAGATGTAAGTTTTTTTCCCTTGCTAGGGGATAGAGGAACATGATTTTGATCTTTGAGAAGGCAGATGATACCTTGAGCTAATGGTAAAAAAGATGAAATCGGCTGGAGATCTGGGCAGCTTGGTCTTTGTGAAGGATGAAGTGGGATAAAATATCACAGCATTACGTAATTTTTTTTTGCTTAGATTATTTTACCCAATTTAGACATATCCATCTTTTCACATCAGGCTACCTGCCTCCCTATCACATGCTTCTTTTAAGACATGTGATGCCAGCATCTGCCAGCTGACTGCATCTTTTTGAACTGCACATTGCACTGGCAATATTAGGGGAAGACATAGCACACTTCGGGGCTATCTGCCGTTTCTGTTTGTGTGAGATCACACATGCCCTATGATTGGCTAGTGTTGCTATGATTGATTGTAAAAGTGCAAGTATAACACCCTTCCTCCCTGAGAGCATGGCCAATCTGCTCTGGAGGACTCCTGGCTATGGACGGCTGTAGCATCATCTGCGGCTTGAAAGCACAATCTGATATGGTGAATGCTTTGCTGTTCAGGAAATCACACACACATACACACACACATTCACACCAAGGGACAATTTAGTGTAACCAGTTCACCTGCTGGCATGAACCCGCTGAACCTAATGGGAAACCATGCGAGCACACTCGAAAAACAAGCAGTGACGTGCACTTAGGATCGATCATGGATTTATCGATCATAAGCTTGGTTGTTGCCTTTGTCTAATGTACAGGTTTCTGAAAATAAATTTACATTTTAAAAATCATTTATAGCACCATGGGATAGTGCTGGTCTCTTCTACTCACTGACTGGGTAACGGTAGGCAGTTATATAACTACATAGTGACCTTCATGGTAGGTTTGCATGAAAATGAGTGTAGATACAGTATATGTAAGTTATCTGTAGATTCAATTATGTATTTCTTGGATACTAAGGTGCATTTTGGTTTGTATGTGTCAAAGCAGCATTTTAACCCATGCTTCAAAGTTTTCAGTTTGCTGGTGTCCTTGAGTTCTTGTTTCTTTAATGCCTACGTCTAGTTTCCCTGGTTACTAGTCCCTTATTTTTATTTATAGTCCCATAGACTTTGGGCACTGTAATCCAAATTCATTATAGGATAACTTGTTTTGGAAACATAACAATATAATGGTATATAAAATCTCTCTCTCTCTCTCTCTATATA
>JAOVVA010000009.1:21034049-21054856 GCA_028565275.1 Leiocassis micropogon | reverse complement strand
ATGTTATATTTGCAACATTTTTGGGGTGTCGTTCATTAAATGCTATCACAACATAATTCGATCAAATTCATTCTAACTTTAAACAAATTTGTCCCTGATCTTGTCCAATCATGACAACTATATGACAATGTTTGACATCATTAGGGTTCCTGTTGTCACTAAGATATTTCACTGCTTTTATCACTTTACTTTTACTGACATAAATTCCAGTTCTACAGTAGCAATATCTCATAACATTGAGACATTACCTTGTTTAATATTATATTATTTAAAGTGATAATTTAGTCTTGGGCAATTCCCAGCCACCATCCAGTTCTCCCATATCATACAACAGCTACCAACTGGAGAGGGTGAAGGCTAACATATCATGCTGACGACCACATCTTTTTAAGCTGCTGCTCATGTTGTGTCATGAGGCATTCTGGTGTGGCACTTGAGAGCAAAGACTAGTCATACTGTACAGCACGTAAAAACATAAACCGATTTTGGAAAAAAAGATTAAAGACCTGAAGGTGGTTCTGAGTGTCACATTTGCTTTTGATACAGTAGCTGTCCACTTGAGCTCTCAAGATGAGGTCCAAAAAGGTGTCCATGCAAGTGAAGGAGCCCAGGATTAGGTTAAAAAACAAACTTAACCCATTAAAAAGATAGCAAAAACATTGGTAGCTGCTAATACCACAGTTTGGAACATTCTTAAAAAAAGGAATTAATTGGCAAGCTCAGCAACAACAATGGGCTGGAAAACCACAGAAAAAAACTAAAGTGGATGACTGCAGAACTCTGTTCATGATGAAGAAGAACCCTTTCACAACATCTGGCAAGTCAAAAACATTCTTCAGGAGGTACAGTATGAGTGTTATTCTCAAAGTACAGTTAAACCCTGGATTGCGAGCATAAATCGTCTTGGAAGCTTGCTTGTAATCGAAAGCACTCATATATCAAAGCAAATTTCAAATACAATGCGATGGTCTACAGAGGCCAAACGGCAAAAAAAAGATCTTTATTCCAAAATTACTGGACCTGACTTTATGTAGATAGAAAAATAACAAAGGTGTCTGAGTACATACAGTATTTTCCATCACTGTGTACAGTACTGTACAGTATATTACTCTAGATGACCTTATAACTGCTTATCACAACTCTGTTTTAAAGTTACATAAATAAATACTCATATAACCAACCAACCAACCTTGCTGGAAAACTTTAACTTGAATATCAAAGTTTTTCTTTTCAAGTTTAAGTCTCCTTCCACAACATTTGCATTTATGGCATTTGGTTACATTTATTTCGTTTTATCTAACTGAGCAGCTGAGCGATAAGAGCCTAGCTTAAAGTCCCAGCCATGGCAGTGCTGGTATTTGATTATCTGTTTATTTATAGGCTTTAATTTATAATTTACTTATGTGAGTCTATGTGATTTAGAAAATTATTTAGCATTTTTACATATAGTTTTTGTATTTTGCACACTATAGATAGGCCAGCTGTGGTCTGTGTTCTTCAAAAATATATTTAGATTAATTAAAAAAAAGATTAACCTATATGTACATTCCATATTTTTGTCATTCTTAAATAAAATTATAATTAGACTAGCAGCACTGCATCAGCATCATACTTGAACGTGTCCAATTTCAGATGTTTTAAACCAAAACCCTAAATTTGGCTTTGCCTGTTGTGAAATATAGCCAGTAGTTGATTGATTTGAAAAAGACACCAGTGTTTTGAAAAATAGTTCTTGCCCACACACATTACAGAGAAAGCCTGGCAGAAAGATCCACATGGCATCTGGCTGAGATGAATAATGAACTGAAATGGTTAGGAACATTATAAATTCAGATTTGTTTTGTTTTGTTCTGTTTTGTATCATTTGTTTTAGAATCCGTCTTGTTATAAGCGCTTTAGTGTTGCTGAGGTGCGCAGTGGTAGGGGTCAGATAAAAAAAAAATGAAATAAGAAAAAAAAAATGCCTAAATGTGATTTAAATTAAAATGCAGATGAAGATAATGCAATTGCATTACACCCCTTGCTGCCACGGCTAAAAATTCATTTGTTCTACAAATTTCCCTTTTTGTTTCCCTCCAAGTGACCACTTACAGTATGTCATAGAGGTAGTATGCATTTCTAAATACTGAGAGATTATTTTTAGTTTCTGCTGGACAGATCTGCTCAATTAGCCAATGAAACATGCATTAATAGTATAATAGAATTCAGATCCTTTGTGGGGTCACTGGAACAGTTGGTGCTTGTGTTGTCGTCACCTGCATGTTTTGACTAAGAGAGGCCAACCTATTGCAAATGCTAGCAATCAGCCACATTTGATTCAAATATTATGTAATTAGGTCATCCAGGCAGCATGGTGACTTAGTGGTTAGCACTGTTGCATGGGTCCGATTCCTGGGGTCTGTGGAGTTTGCGTCTTCTCCCTGTGCTTGGTGGATTTCCTCCAGGTGCTCCGGTTTCCTCCCATAGTCTAAAGACATGCAGATTAGGCTAATTGCCGTCCTCAAATTGCTTGTATTGTGTGAATGAGTGTGTGAGTGTGAGTGCCCTGCGATGGATTGGCACTCCGTCCAGGACGTAGCCTGCCTCGTGCCCTAAGTCTCCTGGGATAGGCTCCAGGCCTTTTACAGGATAAAGCAGTATAGTGAGAGTGAGTGAGTGTACAGTATTGTCATCCAATAAGACTCTGATGAAAGAATACCACCAGCTTTTGTGTTAAAACTGCTCTTCCAGGCAAGGCTAATGGATAAATATTTAAAGGCATCATGCAGTAAATACAGATACTTGAGACAAGCAGAAAGGAAGAAGGCTCTTCATGGGATCCTGAGATAACTCACTCCACTTGGGATTTTATAGTAAGATAGAGACTAGATATATCAAAAAGAAACAAATCTCCATCTCCAGCAGCATTATTGACTTTCACATGATCACAGAGAAGCATTTCTGTGAAGAATATCTCATTCTTACTGTACATTACCACCATAAGGTATTCTAGCATATAAGTTTTTGTGGCATTTAATTTGTTTGAGCTTTTTTCTGTAATTAACAAATTATAGCAAGATAATTTCCTGATTGTTAGATCAATATATACGTAATAAAACATGGCATGGTGTGCTATTAGAAAAAATTCTTTGATTCTTTGAAAGCTTATTTTCTTATAAAAACATTACAAGCAGAAATTTGGCGTTGCTAACATAAAGAAAAGATTCCAACTTCCTACATGTTGCTTTTTTGGAAAATAGAAATATAAAAGAACTGTTGCAAAACATACAAATATCTTTATTTTATAAATAAAATGGAAAAAAAAGTTAAAGTGATAATTTAGTCACAATTTAGATTGTTTAATAACAGAGAATATAGTACATTAAGTAATATGTTTATTAGTCAAATCTATTGTTTATTATTTATTGTATTTATTGCATTATCTGCCCATGTATCCATCCATGTACTTGGTAAAGTATAAATGCATTAAAATATACCCCACCTTTTTCCCCCCACCTTTTTTTTTAACCCAATTTTATTTAACTAAAAGGTCAACATTCGAACAGGGAGAGGTGGAACTAAGTGAGGATCCATAAGCTGTTTAAAGAATAGGGAGAGAGGTTGGGGTCAGTTATAATGGGAAAGAGTAGGCTTTAAGTGTTATAAATATATTTTGATATAAATATTCTTTAATATCACTGGCCCTGAGACAGACACAGTTTAACCACACAGGCCCATTCCACATTCATAAATCCCATGGGCCCACACCCGGCCCATGTTTATTTTTAATACAAACTGATTGTTTTAACCTTTATTATTAATGCTTAATTAATTCCCATGCTCCATATACAGTAGGAGTTACATTACTCCAAATACTGTGCATGTGCACATGCAGTAACCATCCAGCAATTATCTGCAGGATGAGTTAAAAACTGCAATAAGTAAGAAATATGATTAATATAATTAATTTTACAAATAGATCAGCACTGTAATACTACACTATCCAGAACACACTGAGGCCTACAAACAGGGCCTCTGAGAACTACAACTCTATATACACATGCTTCAGTTCTCATCATTACAGAGTGCCACCACCTGAACATCATCACACTTACACTCACACAGTATATAAGATTCTCAATTCACTCAACCATCTGTGAAGTAATGTTCTGTGTTTTCTTCGACAGCCCATTGCCAGTCTGGTGTTATTGTTGTTTGTTACTCTGGTTGATGATCCCGTGCCTGTCCCTGGTTTCTGCCTGTACAATTCTCCTATGTATAGTTTGCTGATCCAATGACACTTGGCTCTTCCTTTACTTTGGGTTTGCTACATGTGTTTAGTTTTGTTTGTTAGAATAAAAATTTAGATTGACCTGAAGCTGCATTTGTTCATAATTGCATGAAAGTTCATGATTATGGTTGAACTAACAGGCATTTTGGGGGGAGTTTTGTCATTTTTCTTAGAAATAATATATATTATTAGAAGAAACAAGCAAGAGGCATTTCTCTCCTGAGGTTTTTTCTCCTGACTCATTAACACCCTGAACGGACATCTGGAATAATATCACGCTACCTGCTTGTGTGTGCAATAATGGTCTACTTGAATTGAATGCAGAATGCTTCAAGTATATTGTTTCACCTTAGTTTTTTTCCCTATAAAATTAATGTCTAAGTATACTTGAGTACTCTATTTAAATAGGAGTACTCAAAAAAATGAGTACTCTTAAAAAAATACATTTTCCAACAGTGCTTATTTTATAATAGAGCTCTAATTTTGCACGGTATGCTAGAATATCATTAATTCCGTGTTAAACCTATATTTTAAAATATATGGTTGAAAAGCATGCATTTTGTGTTGAAAGCATGCCACAAATTAGCTTTCAGGAAAACTTGACCTTTTAAATTATTAGCAAATTCAGAGAAGCAAATTAATTATCGTATTAATCAAACAAATCCTAAATTGTGCTAAATGTTAGGATGGCCTTTCTCCTTCTTGTCTAAAATTGTGTAAGGTTAAGTAGCCTATCTTACGCCTTATTTACATCAAGTTGTACTTCTACTGTAAACAGGGAGTGTATTTGTCTAAAGATTATTACCTCCGGCACAAAACTGTGGACTGGAGATTTTCTGAATAAATTTAAAGAAACTTATAGCTGGTGTGTAAAGAAATCTCCTCGAAATCACATAATTTTAAAAAATCACATAATTTAAAACATCACTTTTACTTAACATTTTGATTTGAGCGCATATCACTGTGCTTTCATTACAGGTATTTTACACGCCCTCACCTCGGACTGCTGTGGATATGTTTGGTCTAACAACCCGTGTTTTATTTCATACTGGCGCATCAAATTACAGTACTTCTTTGATTACCATCATAAAACAGACAAAACCTTTCTCTCATTTATATAGAAGCTTTTGAATGCTTACAGAGCGTTTCTCTTTTACTGTTCGAAAGGATTTTACGTACAAATCTGTCACATTGTTTGAGCAGATTACATAAATGAAGTGGCATGACCCGTCACTGACACACGTTTTCCTGCTGCTTGAGTTGCATGAAACCAATCTGTTCTATTTTGCTGGGGTGCAAAGTGTGAGTGATTCATGTCCAAATGGCACTGTAGAATTTATAATGTCTGTTACACAGTCTAGATATCTAATTACTCAAAATATCTAAATGACTTTAAATGCTCTAAAATGCTTCAGCACTGACAGTGTGTCGCCATGTGGTGAGAATAACTTATGAGTCACTGTGACCCATGTCACAATTCCTGGATGACTGAAAAAAAAAATCATATTCAGCTCAAAAAGGTTTCTCTTCTGATGTCTGTGGAGGCTTTTCCCATGGGACATTGTTGTGTGTTTTCCTAAATATAAAATATTGTTTTAAATTGGGTGTGATACAGTATAAAAAACACTTAATAGTGCAGTGCTCCATCCTTTATGGACAGGATTTCAAGACCCATGCTCTATGGCTTTCTATTAAGAACAAAGGATCAAAGCTCACAGGGTGTTCTTGTAATTCAGATAGATCACTGCTGAGCCATTAAAATTTGAGAGCACTTTATATACACAGAAATCTCCAGAAGACAACCTGATAGCTTGTTCTACCCTGAAAGTTTGCTACTGCGATCTCTCTGACTTTTATGGTCACAGATACTGTTTGGAATTTTCATTCGCTTTTTTTTTTTTTCTTTTTCTTTTCTGATTCCTCTGTAGACTGATGATGGCTGAGTGATGGCTGACGCGGTTGGTCATATAAATGTAGATACTCAAAACAAACAATACACAGTATAGTCGGTTTTAAATGACATTACACTACATAATCACGATCGTTTTAAAGACTGATTAGCTGATTTACTGAATCAGTGTTATTGTGTTTGTGCTTTATCAAGATTCATTTTCATTTATACTGATGAACTACTTATATAGCTATATATTATATGGGACAAATGGGAAAGTTATTTCAGAAGCAATTATTTCTAACATTATCAGAAATGAATTGGTTAACTTATAGATATTTTGCTCCCTATAAAGACTTTTTTTCATGTGAAATCCCCTGGTATATTTGTAGACTTCTGTAATCTTAAATGTGTTGTGTGTGTGTGTACGTATATACAGTATAATGAAATAATTAATATTAAATGTAAGTGTGTACTAGCTGGAACAGTATAATGTATTGTACCTTATATTAATGCTGTCAAGCGATTAAAATGTTTTATCTAGTTAATCACAGTCATAGTGATCACAATTTTTAAATATTCAGATTTACTTGTATTATAAACGTGCAATGTTGGAATAAACAAATGCATGACAATCTGGTTAGAGATAACAGATTATGCTGTTTTTATAATATCTCAAACATTAACATTTAACAAATGTTAAATCTCTCAAATGGTACTTGCATTGCATACGATGGCTGGGAAGTATGGGGTGTGGCAACCTACCAACGGCAGGCCTCCTCATGGATCCTCATATCCAAAAATCAGAACCCTAGAGCCTTAGCCACCTGAGCCACTAATCCCACATCTTGCATTTAATGTATTCTTTTTAAAAAAGCTCCTCTTGAAGGTAGCTCGAGCACACAACTTTGGTTTTATCCAAGCTTCCATTTAGAAGCTTTTTCTTTTTTTTTATTACTTGTTATTATTTGATTATGGGAAGCTATTAGGGTCAAACTTGATAATATAACGAATACAATTTCTAGATAAATCACATGCGTTAACACATTAATATTGACAGTCCTACTATATACACAGTATACAGTATATCTATTCTTTGTTCAATCCTCAGTGTTGAACCATTGCATATTGTAGCCTCAGAGTTGTTCTTGGCTGACAGAATTAAAACCTAGTGTTTCCAAATTGGCCCTTTCTCTATTGACCCTGTCTGACACGAATAAGCAGGTGTACAAGTGATCCTATTGAAGTTGCCAGTGAGTGTATCAGAAAAACAAAAATGGTTTCTATGGCAACAAGTCTTTCTCTACAGCATCATCAGGGGATTTTACAACATTTAATTATAAAGACATTTTTGTTTACAGATAGTGTAGACTTTCTTTTTTCAAATTATGGTTATTAGACAATTGTTTTCAAAATATTTGAAATATTTTAATGTTTGGAATTTTTTTTTATTAGTTTAAATGCAAACATTTTACATCAAGGCAAAAAATATTACATTTTAAAGACATTAAGCGACGCCCACTCAAACAGGGTGGCTATTCACAGGTAAATGTTTTGCAGATTGTTCTGCGTTACTTTCTCTAAGGGTGATAAATATGCAAATATATTTATTTTGCAAATAAATATGCAAGAAAATAAAGTGTATAAAATGGCATTTGACAGAACACAATTTCAGTTTATTTCATTTCATTTAATATGAGTGCTTGGAGAAAATAATTTTTTTCTGGACTGTAAATTTTCTGAACAAATTTAAAGAAACTTATAGCTGTTATGTGTAGAAATCTTCGAAATTACATAATTTAAATAAGCACAGTGTGTTTGTTTGTTTGTCCAAGACAAACAATTGTACTTGTGCACCACTTTGTCTCAGTTTGCTCCTTGTGCATACGATGCATACCTCATATATCGTTAGTGTAAAACCACTTTCAGTTAGTTTGAGTGTAATTGCTGTCTAAATAAAACTTACCAAGAGGGAATGCACCAGGGATCGATTTTAATAGAATTTAAAAAAGTGTATGTCGGAAAACACTTTAAATTATAAAAAATATAGGTTATTTGAGGTATTTGATTATAGTAACTATAAACTGGCATATACTGTACATTATTATTATTAGGGCCCAAACACTATAGGGTGCGCAGGACCCTCTCGTTTTCCTAAGGATTTTTTTTTTTCCACCCTTTTGGGCTTTTTGGGGGTCTTAACATGCTCAAAAACCATGAAAATTGGCAGACAGTTTGGAATCTTTCACACGGCATGTCCTGGGCTCAACTCAACAGGAGGCCGGTTATTTTGGGTCGTTCCCAAAAACGCACTCGATGGATTTTGATATACTCCTCCTAGGGGAATTTATACAATCGTCACCAAACCACGCCGGTGTAATCTAAAGACATTTAGGCTGCAAAATTGCAGAGGGATTTTTGGTATCTCAAACGGGTCAGCCGTAATAATGCTTTAAACTTACACTGAAAAATGATTAATAACTTTGTGTGGCATTATATTGAGTGACATTACAGTATATTCAGTGACACGTTCAGTGACATCACGTTCAGTGACATCACATTGAGTAACATCATAGTGTGATGCTTCTGTGGCCTATTCTACGCACCTCACAAATGTTATGACTCACTCACACACGCACACACACACACACACACACACATACATCGCACACATACATACACACACATTACAAATGTTAAAACTCACACTTACACAGATGCACGCACGCACATACTGTACACACTCAGACATACGCACGCACACACGCACACACACGCATGCACACAAATACACACACATTACAAACGTTAACACTCACTCTCAACACACGGCAATGGCCTTTTGTAGGTCAACACGCTCTAATAACACACAGTTTGTGCGGTGCCCCTGGGGTGGCGATGGCGCAGGGTGCTTGGGTCTGTCATCATTGCTTGAAGCTATATGCAAGCACTATAGGGTGCACAGGACCCTCTTGTTTTCCTAAGGATTATTAGTTTTTTTTCCCACCCTTTTGGACTTTTTGGGGTTCTTAACATGCTCAAAAACCCATGAAAATCGGCAGACAGGTTTGAATCTGCTGCCATTAGGATGCCTGAGAGTCGCGTGGCCCGGGGCCCCCACACAAGATTTTGCTGGATAGCTCATACACACTTTCCCGTAGGCACACGAATCTCTGTACACATTTAGAGCTCATTGAGCCGAGCAACTTTCGCACCTCACGCATGTCATGTGCTCAACTCAACAGGAGGCCGGTTATTTTCGGTCGTTCGCAAAAATGCACCCGTTGGATTTTGATATACTCCTCCTAGGGAATTTATACGATCGTCACCAAACCGGGTCGATGTGATCTAAAGACATTGAGGACGCAAAATTGCGGAGGGAATTTTTGAAATCTCAAACGGGTCAGCCGTAATAATGTCTTAAACGTATGCTGAAAAATGATTAAAACTGTAACTTTCTGTGTGGCATTTTATTGAGTGACATATTCAGTGACATTGTAGTGTGATGCTTTTTTTCAGCTTCTGCGGCCTATTGAACACACGTACAGTACACATCACAAATGTTAACACTCACACACACAAACACATCTCACACACTCGCACACATGCACACACACTCATACATCACACACATGGACATAAACATACACACACTACAAATGTTAACACGCACACACACACACACACACACACACACACACCTCTGTCACGACACGCACACATATGCACACATATCACAATGTTAACACTCTCACACTCACACAGACGCACACACGCACGTATACACAAACACACTCATACTCATGTATATCACAAATCACAAATTTTAACACTCACATCTCTGTCTCACACGCCGCACGCAGAAACACACACTAACAAGTCACATGTCTCACACACACACACACATCATACACATACTAACACACACGTCACAAATGTTAACACACACTCACACACCACACACAAACATGCACAAATTTACTCGTCACACACAGATTGACAAATCCACGTCTCACACTCACACACACACACACACACACACACACACACACTCAACAAATATTTAGAGCCCAAACTGACATTAGCTCTGTGTGATATGTGCAAGTTGTTTTTCGAGGTCTTAACACACTCCCCAGGTGGAGATGGTACAGGGTGCTTGGGCCCATCATTGTGGCTTGCAACTAAATTTATTTGTTTTTAATATATTGTCAATTATGTGAATATGATATTGCATCTGAACAGGATACTCAGAATGCTGATGTGACATTAACATGAGGATTTCTCATACTAGATCTGTCTTGGTTTTAAAAATGTAATTTTTTAAATGCCTTGTTGTACTGTAAGTGTTGTAAATGTTGGGACCTAATTAATAGTTGATCCTCTGTTGGTTAGCTTTGTGTGTCAGTATTTTACATGACTGGGCTGGCTTGTGTTTAGCTAAAATTCTGTTTTCTGTTTTTTGTTTTCCCCCCAGACATGCATCACACTCTTTGGATTTGTGAAACCCAATTCAGTGATGTCCGATTTTCCTGGCCGATGTGATGTGAAATACAATATGACAGATCATTCTAATTAACTAGTGCAGTGCTTCTTCAATCCCAGATGTGTAGGTACATATCATAGTCATTTGCCTTCCTACAGGAGTTGATAGGGAAAATGTTCAGTCTTAGATGTTGATTTGTCTCATCTCAAAAATCACTGTGACAGAGGAGAGCATCATTCAGGGAAGCTTAGTGACTGGAACTAATGAGGCCCTAATGTATGGTTTTGTTCCATGGCACACCATGTCTGAATATCACAAGGGAAAAACACAACTAAACATATTATGTATTAGTAATGAAATGCCTGGGAAGTTGACCAGCAGGGAAGAAAACAAAACAGCAAGCACAATAGCAGTGGCCAGGCTATTATTAATATTATTATTATTATTATTACCTGAATATTATAATTATTCAACTTCTCAGTTTCAGCTGTATCATTTTGTCAATGTATGCTATAATATAGTGAAGATGCATATTCACAAGTATGAATCCCAGGGATGCCACAACCATCCATGGCAAGACATTCAAAAGAACATAACTGTCCCTGTTAGAGCAATGCCAGACAATTGTGGGCATCTGTCAGTTCATGTATACAGAAGACAGCAGTTATCTTCTCCTTAAAATGTGATCAGCTGCCTTGTGACACACTTCATGAGCAGCAGGTGAAAACAATGTGCTGACAGACCTCAACGTGTGTTGGAGAAAATACATTAGTCCACAACCCCTTCAGGTTGGTAGCGGCTGTCACATATAAATTTTATGAATTACACTACGATATATGAGGAAAAGAAATGTTACAATAGAAAAAAATATTTTTGCCTTCCAAAGTGTACTGCGTGTGGGTTGCAGAAAAATATTTCTATGGCAGAATAGAAAGCAGCATATTATATAAGTGACCACATTTTAGACAAAAACAACTAAATGGAAGCTGCTGGGATTTGCATGCAAAAAGGAAACAGGTGCATGAGTCGAAAAACTGTGGGTGGTTTTGCGGGATGCTCAGTAAAACTTAATAGGTAATTTCCTGTAAATAACACTGTACAAATTGTACCTGACAGTAAAGGGTCCTCAAAACGTTGTCACACAAAATACCCTTTTTTTCCATTAATTATTGCTTACTGGGCTTTATAGGGTTTTTTTTGAAGGCATCTTTGCTCTACAGCATTTATTTGCATGTGCCTAAGATTTTTGCACTGTACTCTACATTTAAGACTAATAAGACTAATTAAAATTAATTCAGTAATCCACTGCAGATCTTTGAACCAGCATGGAAAACTATGTGAACACCAAGCAATGCCTTGTTTGACACTGAAATGAATAAAAAAACTATCATGCAATGGTCACTATTATATTAATTAATACATAAAATGAATAAGCAGTGTGATTGGTAAGTTACACAATTGAGAAGAACAAGAAGACATTCTGAAATTGAAGCACAAGCTCAGTGAGATTGGAGTTGGGTCGGCGAGAGTTTGTCCCCCTGGTGGACCTTGCTCAGGTAGACCTGTGAACAAGCAGAAAAAGCATTTTTAAACATCTTTTTTGGACCTGCCACTCAGTCAGGAACTTGAAGGCTACACTGGGGAGCAGCAGCAGAACCCCACCCTCTGGTTGGAACTTTGCGCTGGGCAGGACAGTTGAACGTCCTGATTTGTTTGGCTTGGGCATGTTCAATAAGTTTAGCTTGGGCTTGTTTAGAATAATGGCATCACTTTTGTAATATGCTCTTACTCCCATCCATCCATCCATTCATCCATCCAGGGACATCCATCCATCCATCTGGGACCCTCTGTAGTCCAACTAGGGACTGTGGAGGCCAATGGTCACCATTGGAGGTGGAGGTGACCATTGTATTTGTTCCCGTTTTCACAACCGTGGTACTGTAGGACCTGTCAACATTCACACACACATTCACACACTACGGGGAATTTGACTCAATCTTCTCTTCCTCGAGGAAACCCACCAAGCACAGGGAGAACATTCTTTTAATTTTATGCACACAGACCTTGTGGCGGGAATTGAACCCGGACCCTGGAGGTCTAAAGCGACAGTGTTAACCACTACACCACCTGTCTGTATGGGGACAGCTGTTTAATTAAACATACACTTAATGTTTTGATTGTCTGATGATTGCCTGACAGTGCCCCAGACTGGCATAGATGGCCAGATTTTTTAAACAGTCACTATTTAGCTATTTGTTCACTATATGTATGTACCCTTTTACAATATATGTATTTATTCATGATAAATACATATACTATCTGTACAGTATATGTATTAGTGATTTCCTAACCAGAAAGAGGCTTATAAACTATGTACTATGCATGAAATTATATATAATTATATATAATCATATACCTTGTCGTTCACTTGTGAACTAGTGAAAAGTAGGTTGTTTCTATAGAAACAACAATGTGTATTTTAGGGTAGTTGACTGACATTCTTAATGCTGAGAAGAACAAATGTTTAACACAGTAGATTTTTCCCTGTGTTCACAGGAATTTGCTGCTGTCACATTTTATAAAGTGTGATTCTTTAGAATAAGGCTGGCCAGACAAAGCTTTGACTTGTTTGATTATTTTATGCTCTGCAGTATATTTTAATTTTCCAAAAGATGTCAATGAATATTTTTATTCAGCCTAATACCAAAAATTAATTAATTAAACATAATTTGGATGCCACTGGTGTGTAATGGGTAGTTGCCACTGTTACTTTATATCTTGCTTAGTGGATGTATTTTTTTTTACACATGCATCGAAAAGAGCATTTTGATGTGATGGGAACAAATAATAGACAAAATCTAAATTTCATCATTTCATATTTAATATCCATTTGTATTTAATATGAATGAAGCTGTCAATAACACTGAAAGCATTAACGCTGCCCATCACCATTACATTAAACAATCGTAATTTAACACACATACCAGATTGTTATTATATCCACGTTTTTTTCTTTTTTAGCATGACCTTACACACTTTCTAATGTCTTTGACCCATTACTTTTGCGTCATTATTATTCAAATGTGTTATTCTAGGCTGTATCTAATGTGTATTTATCAACTATCTGTCTGTTCACTGCATCATCCTGTTTTTAAACCAGTTGCAGTGTGGGAAACTGATCTCTGATCCATCTTTAAATGGTGGCCTGGGGTTTGCTCTCTGTGAACCTGTCAATGTGTTACTTAAATAAGGTCATCTTCATAGTGGGAGTCCTTGAATTGGGAGCACTGCACAGAGTGCAGATCTAATAAGAGCATGTATATGCAAAAAATTAATGGGAAGTGCTCTTGCGCTAGGCACACTTCACACCCAAAACTATTCATAAATGTTTATATATACTGTTATTTAGAACGGTAATAAGATATATCTATTTATAACAAAAATTCCTGACTAAACTGATGTGATATTGAAAACATTTAGGACTGTAATTTAACCACAAACAAGCCATTATGCATGAATGCAGTCTGCAATGTTTTTTTTTTATTAATACATGGTAAGGCAGGATGATTAGCACTGTTGCCTCGCACCTCCAGGGTCAAAGGTTTCCTCCATGTGCTCTGGTATCCTCCCAAATTAGTGGTCTTTGATTTAAAAATGTGAGGGCAAAAGGGAATTAGGAGATTGAGAGTGAATACAGCTCACATGCTTGTTGTGCCACTCTCTTTTTATACCCCTGAGCGGTAAGATGGCTGATCTACTTCTAGCTATGCTTATAGTTTAAAATGCACAAATGTCAGGACATGTCAAAACTTCTCTAGGGCCCCAAAACACCCTCAGACCCCAGAGGTTTAAGGAATCCTATTTCTGTTGCCATGCTACCTTTGTTTCCCATGTGGTTGCCAAGCTGGCCATGTCTTTGGACCGCCAAGGAGAGACACAGGAACACTGCGACCAACGTAATGGATCCCCACCATAATCTCCAATCCCCTGAATGAATCTGGTGTTTTGCAGATAATAAAGAGAACAAAAAGGAGATGGTTCCAGTTGTGGCCATCATCGGTCACCAGCTTCTTCAGCATGACTCTGAGGGTCTGATTAAAATGCCCAATTAGACCATTGGTTTGGGGCTGATGCACCAAGGTTCTAAGCTGTCTCACCTGCAGCAGCCAATTTTTTGGGCATTAAACAGTAGCATAAACTCCCATGTGATGATGTTGGAGGTACAATAGGTTTGTGGAGTGAAACTGTTTCTATTGGGTGCAACGATGCACTCAGAGGGTTATTTGGGGCCTAATTCTCACCTTTCACGTATCAGACCTGGCTCCAACTGTGTTTCTGATGGTCATCCCCTTTCTGCTCCTGGCCAAAATTACCGTATTAACATTGAATTGTTAAGAATAATATATACTGTACCAGTCTAATGATCCCAAAGGTCAAATAATTTATTGCTAACTCTTAGTTGGGGTGAGTAATGTGCTAATGCTGCTATGCTTTTTCTTTATGTCCAGTGGCTAGAATCCAGTGGCTAGGGTTTGGGCACTGGCTGGGAATCAAATAGGCTAATATAACACGTTTATTTACCTATTTTGCTGTGTTGCTACATTGGATATAATTTCACACCGTTTTACTTATGATAACATCTGTAGTCTACAGCAAAACCATTGCAACATACCAAGCATCTTACTGATTTGGATAGCTTTCACTCAAATGACGTCATAAAGTTTTTGTCTGATGCAAAAAATTAATTGGTCAGGGAGATTGGTATTGTATGGTACATTTTACATTTTGTAAAAGTTTCATATATATTTTGCATTTGCATAGTTAAGACAAAGGTTTGTCTAGAGTGCTGTACACATTAGGACTGCCCTGAAGTTAATGGGAAGCAGTGAAACTGAAAAGTAGTGTTTGCTGCCGGTAAACTTTTTGGTCCTAGTACAAGTGTAGTAACAACAGTGATGCTAAAATTTAAATGAAAATGACATTTTTGTATAAATCATGCACACCTACCTTGTTGAACCATTATGTAGGTGAACATTTGCATAATTTTACACAACCCTGTTAAAAACCCAGGATTTTTTATAAAAGAATATAAAAACAATAATAAAATGACATGATAAGTAATAACACATCTTTGTCCAGCTGTAATGCCATGAACCAACAAAATAGCAACCAACAAAATTCAAATTCAAGTGAAACCAAAAAAAAAAACCCCAAAATAAAAGAACAAAAAAAGAAACAAGTCAAACTCAACAGCATTTGTGTTGATGGTGATGGTTCCACCAAGTCATGTCCTTCTTGTTATTGTTATGCCATAACTACCCTTAAAAATACTTCAACATTAAGAGAGCGAAGTTTTTTTTTTTAACATTTGACTTCTCCTCGACCTTTTATGAAAGTTTTCGCTCAATCAAACTTCATCAAGATCTCGGATGAGCTTGACAATGTTCTACAAATCTCAAATGTTGTTTAGAATTAACCCATCACACAGCATTTATTCTTTAACTGAGAGTTGCTAAGAAGGTTTTGTGCGAGCCGAAATACAGTTTGAGCGAGCATGTACAAGGGTAAGATCAAGTTTGTGTGAAAAAAAGTTTTTTGCTTAAAAATGAGAGACAAATTCAAGGCCTTACTTCGCAGAGCTTGTGAGCACACAGAGGTGCCCCAGTGGATGATAGGTGGGGCAACCCCTGTCTGTCAGGGTTGGCCTGGCCCCCGTGAACCTCCCATGGTGTCAATCCTGCATATGTTTTTTCTTATTGTGCTTGCAAAACTCCCATACGAGTAGAAAAATGTCTTCTATACTATAACAATGAGTGCTAGTGCTTTGACACATAAATTGACCTGGTGGACTCAATGCATTCAATAGACATATGGCCATTAAATCTAAATGACATGACTGACAAGCAGCCTGAGCTTTTCTGATTAGATAAATATACCCGAGTCAGTAATATTAGAATGTGCCGACTCCTTTTTGATGCCTCATGTAATTTGTAAAGATTTCATAGGGTTATTTATAATGAGACTGATACTTGTGCTGCCAAAGCTGTAGTATACTGTATAAATATAAAGATGCATGGTGTTTTTTCCTCATATGTGTAATGGAGAGATGCCCATATTAGGCAAATCTTCCGAGAGGAAGAACAATTGGCCGGGTGTGTGTCAGTGTGAGCTCACTAGTTGTGGGTGTGTGTGGGAGACCAAATCAAAGGTGAATACATGGCTCTTTTGTAGAGCTTCCAATCAGGCCGAGAGGCTGAAAAGGCTGCTCATGCTTTTCAACAACACTGAACAGCTCAGCCAACTATTGGAGATGTCAGTAAGCGATGAGAAAATGATTGCTTGTCTACAATGTGATTCTAGTTGAAATATTATTTATTAGTCCTGCATTGTGTATATCTGCCAATTAATGTAATCGTTTTAATATTACTAAGAATAGGTAGACCTACTGTATACAGGGATGAAAAAAGTGATGACAAATAATATTTAAGAAAAATGAAAGATGCTCCAGTTCCTATAGTACTTAAAAAGTAAAAGCAAATAAACGTTATTTTTCATGTGAAAAGTAACCTTTCATACTTATCAGTGTTGCTTTGCCTAAGATGAGCATTCAATCGTCTTAAATTTCAGTAATCATAATTAAACTATTACTTGCTGCCTAGCCATAACATTAGCAGTTAGAATGTATGCTAATCAAACCTAGCATTAGCAAAGAAATTTAGGCTAAGTTAAATATAGCAAGTTAAAGTTAACAAATTGGCAAAACATATCTCAATTTGAGGGATGCCTACAACAGCCAAACAAACACCGACCAAACAGAATTTTTGTTTTACATATACAGTATATAAGATAGATAGATAGAAGATTTGTTTACTTCAGCAAACATTTTCCTGAGGTAGGGCCAGGGCGCTCATCCTCAGGTTTTACACTGAAGCCCTGTTGCTTATTTTATTTAAGCAGAACACAAGTCTATAGTGTTGACTACATTTTTAAAAATAGTGTTTACACACACAATTGAGGGTATTTGTGTCGTGTTTTTGTTGTTTATTTAAAATTAGGTCCATTTTAAAATATGTTTTTAAGTATTATAGTTTGGAATGAAATTGCCACAAACAGTCTTTACCCAGAAGTCATCATCAGTAAACACATGGTAAAATGGATTTCATGTCAACTAAAATGAATTCCCTAAAATGCTATAGCTATAGAAAGGATTTATTTATAGATGTGGTTCTGGTATTACAAATGAAGATGGGTACTCTTTCGAGCCTTGTTCCTTTCAAGGTTTCTTCCTTTTGTCACAAAGTCACCTCTTGTTAAACAGAATTTATTTTTTCATTTATTTTTCTTTTTACAGTATACCTATAATTTTTTTTTCTGTTAAGCTCCTTTGTGTCAGTGTCTATTGTTAAAGGTGTTGTACAAATAAAATTTGTTTATTTGAAGTTTTCACGCAGATAATTTAAGTGTTGTTAAGCTAGCTAGTGATTAGCTATAACACTTGACAGTTTTGTTTCTCTTTTCTTGTGACTAAACAACATGAAGTGTAATAGGATCTAGGACTACCCTCAGCTGCCAGAACGGCTTAAATGCATAGTGACATTCTAAAATGTCCTGGAACTGTACTGAAGGTACGGTACTAAACCTTATTCCAAAAGATATTTCTCCAACTGGATTTTCCTGGAATATTCCTTTTTATCACTACGTGTACATAAGTTTATAATATTAACTGTTCCAATGTGCAAATTTTGTATATTATAATTTTTGGTAAAAAAAAACAGTAAAAAAGGGTGTTCAGGACGTGGGATTGCAGAGAATTTGTTTGGGGTTGTTTGAAGTATTTTGTACAGCCTCTCAGACTACATACTCTCATTTTCTGAGGACTCTTACTTTTATTAAACACTACCTTTTGAATTAAATGTTTTTCTATTTCACAACCTTTAAAGTGAATAAAAGACGTAAGTTTATAATAACGAGTGGAATGATGGACACTCAGAGCTGTAGTTAAATTAAATGGCAAGCATCATATGGTGTTTGAGCAAAGTCTGTTACTGTCCTTTTTTTCCTTATGGGGAAGTTTTTTGCTCTTGGAGATTTCTATGGTGAAGGAGGAAGCACATGCTCATGCCAAGTTAAGCAACCAATCCAGAAAGTGCCAGGACCCATATAATGTAACAGTTTTCCTTTGGGCAAAATTTGCTTTACAATCTCTTCCTCTCTCTCTCTCTTTCTTTCTCTCCTCCTCCCGTAGTCTTTATGCTGAATTGCATAATAACAGCATAAAGAGGCATATTTAACCTACTTCAAGCACTCAGCTTTTTTTAAAAAGCTCCACTTTTAACCTTTGACCCATTGTGTCATGTTAACAAGTATGCCTGCACAACTAATAAAAAAAAAAAAAACTAAATTAGTTGTTTTGGTACAGTATGTTGAAAAAAAAAAACTTGTTTCTAGTGCTGAATATGATGTGTATTCAAATTTAGGGTGTGAAAAATTTAAATAATAAATTACATGAACAGGTAAACATTCACTTTGTGTATATTTAAATTATCATAAATCACATAGTGGAAAAAAGTTACTTAAAAATGAAAAATTGGTGGCACGGTAGCATAGTGGCTAGCACTGTGGCATCGAACCGGGTTGAGGGTGCGAGTTCCACAGTCCTAACGATTAGCCCAGAGTTCCCTGGGATATACTCGGGGCCTCCATCACCCTGTTCAAGATAAGCAGTATAAAGAATGAGTGAGTGACAGAGTAAAAACAATCAAAGGTAGATTAGTAAAAGATTGAAGCAATTTTGTGCAATTGCATCAGATTTTTTATTCCAAACCCTTATTTTTTTCTTTTTACTTCTGTTAGTTTAGATCATGGACATTATTTTTTTCTGTTGCGTGATATGCTCGAGATTGGGTTGCTTAGCTTTGAAAGGGAAGTAAAGCCAGATCAATGTCACAGTCCACTCAAAATCCAGCATAGCCTCTTTGACATTCCTGCTACAGTACCTATGTACTATGAAACAATGCACTTTTTAAAAAGAGACATTTTAATGCAAAGTAATGTAGTTTTAACCAAAACTATGACCTCTAACACTGTCTCTTATCCTACCAATTAAGAAATACACCCAAATAAATGTTACAGTTGTTCTGCTGTAATATTTTGCTTACATTGACGTTTGCTGTTCTGTTTTTTTTATATGTATTAACTCATTGTCACTTTATTCCACATGACATTGTGTGCATCTGTATTACTTAATGAATGGGGAAGAGTGGAAGGTATAAGAGTATAAACTTGGCATCTGTTTAATTGTGCTAGTCTAACAAACTGTCCAAAGCAGTCCAAATAATAAAAAAATTACTGTCCAAATTTTCCAAAGCAGCAAAATCAAGATATTTTCATACTCAAAAAAATAAGGTTTGAACTATAAGACTGGACACGCAGTGTGCACATATGCAAAACATAGACATTACAGTTGACATATATATCTTATATGAAAATATTTGTTTTGGAACAGTTTTCCATCGATGACTGATAAATGGTAACCAGCTGTTTGTCTAGAGGGGGCTATTACAGAGTAATCAAACCATGCTGGAGTCAGAGGTGATCAAGAGCCTGTGGTACATCTGAGGGAAATGAGTTAGATAATTACATTATTAGGATTTCCGAAGAACAAACAGATGAAAATGTGCTATTTTAACCACTGCACTGAAATCTTAAAGTTGTGTAGTTTTTATTAAAAGAATGCAGAACAATGTACCATAATGAATAACAAAAGTCTTACATGTTGTTTTAACCCATCATTTCTTTATTTAAGGAAAGTGTGGCATTAATAATAACCTGAAATTTTTATTATTATTATTATTATTATTATTATTATTATCTTACTCACTCTCACTTATCATCGCAGGAGACTGAGGGCACAAGGCAGGGTACATCCTGAATGGGATGCCAATCCATCGCAGGGCAGACACATTCAATCACTCATTCACATATTATGGGCAATTATATCGTGTAAATAATTAACCTGGGGTCCGTTCTTCGTACGTCGCTTGACACATCCGAGATGAAGTGACACATCTAAGATGAGATCATCGCGCTAATTACGATCTGGCTAAGTTGGTTCTTCGAGCACACCTGTTGTTGATGATTAGTATAGCTGGATTGAGTTGTCT
>JAOVVA010000009.1:21005411-21024471 GCA_028565275.1 Leiocassis micropogon | reverse complement strand
ATTTACACATTAAGTTTACTGAAAGTAAAAACAGTTGAAAGTCAGAGGACGTTTCTTTTTTTGCTGAGTATATATGAACGAAACTAAAAGCCACTTCCGGGTTCTTATACTCAGCTAGGGCAGCCTCATTGGTTCCCACGGGAATCGCGGTCGCCCTGGAAACAATGATTGACGGGTGCGATGTCCAATCCCAGGTCCTGAAAGACATAGGCCCCAAAACATATGCGACATACCTGACATATACTACGGGACGTAACATATTGTAGTGTTTTACCGCCGGAAGGATCTTGGAGGACACGCGAGCTTACTTGCTACCCAATGCAAATGGCTGGGAGTACCTTACTACTTCACGCAGTCACATATACAACAAGGGAAACACATTCACTCGAGAACCACCAATTCAGCCTAAGCATGAACCAGAGCACATTAACAGGTCACACACACTCTAACACACAACCCTGGCCGAAGCCACTAACCCAAACAACCTTCCCCAACATGGTGAACACATAGAAAACAAGCAAGGCATGATGGTTGTCAGCCGCCGCCCCGCCTACGCCACAATATGCATGTAATGTTAAATAATAATAATTAATAATAATATTAATAATGCTAATATTATGTCAGATCTTTTGTCATTACACTAACGTCCTACCTACTGTAACTTTGCTCTTTCTGAACTGTGTGGATTTTTTTGCACTTGTTTGAGGGTTTTCTGGTAAGCAGGAACATAAAATGCCATTTTTCCTCCACATACAATACAGATCGAAACATGCCATGTTTTTTTTTTTTTTTTTTTTTGTACTCCTGAAA
Organism: Leiocassis micropogon; assembly: GCA_028565275.1. Taxonomy (NCBI): domain Eukaryota; kingdom Metazoa; phylum Chordata; class Actinopteri; order Siluriformes; family Bagridae; genus Leiocassis; species Leiocassis micropogon. The sequence goes on along the minus strand of JAOVVA010000009.1, from coordinate 21,023,661 downwards.
TACTGTATTTTGTATAATAGGGCATGCACACACCTCTTTTTGTTCATGTTTTATTTGTATTTGTCTTTAAATCGTAGAAAAATCGTTTAAAGAAAAAAATGCATGTTAGATTATTTTGATTATTTTTGTCAAGCCTCTTTTAAAAACACATTATATAGAAACTTGTAAGCCTGTAGTCAAGTTAGGCTTTTTCTCTTTCCCATACTTGCAATTATTTAACCCTTAATTGATTTAGCCTACAGTAACTAACTGAATTTATTATTATTTTTTTTTATCATACTGCTGTCATTATTTGTTGAAAAAAAATCATAGTCAGTGAGGTTACCATGTATGGTTCCTTGCCTTGCCCTATACATAAAAAAAACACAGATACATTTAAAGTTTTATTTCATAAGTGCCAGGCAAAAATGGTACTTATGAGTTACCAACTGTGGTTCTTCACTCAATTAAGGGATAAACTGTAAATGAATGCAGACAATGCAATGATGCAGTGCAAGAACTCATCATATAAAAATAACACACTGTACAGTTTCAGTACCATGAAAAGTACAGCAAAACACTTTACACACTAATGATAAAAACACCAAGAGCAGGGTGAACCTGCAAACGGTAACTGTGCGAATTAGAATAGACCACAATAGCTTCTGTATGTCAGAGAGCAATGAGTCACATTTACAAATGACTTAACAATTAAATGAATTAGATTATGAAATGCTATAAAATACATTGAACTGTACATTGCAAAAAAAAAAAAAAAAAATCAGGGTGCATGTAATTAACAGCACAATCTGAATCTGTTTTATAGACTGGCCTTGGTTTAATGGACCCTTTAGAGCCAATAAATGCGCCGTAAACTACTGAGTATACAGTGCTACTGGGCGTATGGACATGTAGTAATACAAGGTGATTAACCCTTAAAGGGGTGATTAACCCTTAAAGGGGCTTTTCTTTTTAAACAAATATGCATACATGTATATATGTTTTAATTTTATATGAATAATTAATTCCCCTTTATAGCGTATTACCAAAATATTAGTCTATTTTTTTGCCAAATGTGTGATGTTTTGTGTGATGAAATGCTCTGCACCTGTCTAGTTTGTCGTAAAAAATGTAACAAAAATGTTGCTTATGTAAATCATGTATAAACATGACGACATGTGAATGAACCTGACAAAAAAAAAACATGGTGGAAGATAATTAATTAGACAATACCTGTAAATAAATAGACAACAGTAAATAGTAAAGGAAGTGGGGTCATATTTTAAAACACTCATAAATCAAAGCAAAATTTTCCATAAGGAATAATGGAAACTCTAATTATTCGTTCCACAGCCTAAAAAAAAAATACATAAAATAATTAATACAAAATATAAAGTAAAAATAAAACAAATTAACCTGCACTTTACCTTTTAAAAAAAGTAAAAATAAATCCAGACAGATAAGTGTTTCCGTTTATTCACGCAAGCACTTTGTGTGTGTATGTGTGTGTGTGAAGCTAAAATAAGAGGAGAGAAGGAATCAGCCCCTCTCCCTCTCCTCATCTTACACAGAAAACCTTGTGTGTTGTGTGAGTGAAGGCGAGACGAGGAGGGTGTGTGTATGTGTGTGTGTGTGTGTGTGTGTGTAAAGGCGAGAGGAGGGGTATGTGTGTGAAGGGGTCCAATGACGCGCGCACACATATAACAGCAGGCTGGTACAGAGAGAGAGAAAATGGATCTTTAACCTCTCTAATGAGACTTTTTTTTGCTTTACATGCGCACACACGTGTGTTATAATAAACAGTACACATGCGCTGTACACACGTGCTTACAAACTCAAAATAAAACATGTTTTACACACACACACACGTGGTAACAGTGTTATAGTAAACAGTACACACGTGCACGGATGTTGATTATACCAGTGAGAGACGCGCACAAAGACAAGGAGACATGTAATGTTTTTTTGTATAGTTTGTTTTAATAGATTTGTAGAAATATGGACTCATCATTAACCAACCTATGAAATGATTCTATTAATGTTTAGTAAATACATTATTCTATAGGAAATCAAGTTTTCTTTATGTTTACTTCCTTCTACTTTATGACAGCTTGTAGATGGATGGTGGACTACAGTGTAAAATACAGTCTTACCCAGTACCTGTACGTAGTTATATTACACAGATTATGTTCAGCTCTTAAAGCAAACCAATTATTTTAATGACTGTCCCATCCTCTAAACATATGTCCTATTACTTAAACATATTAGGAAAACTCCCAAGCATGAAACGACCTTCTTTTCCATTTTTAGCTTTATCTTATATATAAGATAAGCCTATACAGTATATTAACTTTAAGAAGCTTTTTAGGCTCAAAGAGCGACGGCTCTCTGTGGAATGAGCAGCCCTGTTTAGAACAGGCTAATCATTATCTTATTAAAGATTCATGCTTAAAAATTTATGTAAGTTCAGCAGGCTTTCTCCTCCACTCGTCTCACTTTTTCTTTGTCTGCTTTACAGACCCCCCATCTACCCCTTGGTCACCTTCCCAACACTTCAATGAGGACAGAAAACTGCCTCGAACTGGGAACATGAAGGGCTTGTCGGGCAGCCGTGGCCAGCATCATCAGCTCCCCATGCCTCACTCCCCGTGTGGCCTGGTGGAGTTTGATCGACCTCATGACATTCATGGCGTTCACTCGTCTGACCTCCGTCACACGTACCTGCTCAGCCCAACAGACAGCTGTGCCATGGACTACCAGCACCACCAGCGCTACTCTCCTCGTAGCTCCATCCACTCCGATTGCATGATGCTTTCACCAACAGTGTTGCAACCTACTGGTAGTGCTGACCACATCTCCAGCAGCACATTTCCCAGAATGCACTATGATTCCCAGTACTATGACTCAGCCTCCCGAGATGACTGTGCTACCATCACCACGTCGGCCACTTCTGCTGCTGCTGCCTCATCATTTGCCTCCCATCATGCTGTTAGCAAGAGCAATCGCATTCCTGCCAACCTCCTGGATCAATTTGAGAAGCAGCTTCCAGTGCACCGCGATGGTTTCCACACATTACAGTACCAACGCACTTCCGCTTCCGAGCAGCGCAGTGAGAGTCCTGGACGAATTCGTCACCTGGTGCACTCTGTCCAGAAACTCTTCACCAAATCCCACTCCTTGGAGGGCTCATCCAAGATGAATGGTGCTAAAGGGGAGGGTGGGGTCCATCACCACCACCACCACCACGGTGCCCACCACCCATCCAAACATGGGATCAAGCGCAGCAAGAGCAAGGAACGCAAGCATCGCTCAGGCAGTTGGTGGAGTTCTGACGATAACCTGGACAGCGATGGCACTTTCCGCACTCCTGGGAGTATGAGCCGACATCACGCAGGCCATTGTATTTCTGAATCTGTACGCCCTCACTTTGGTGACCACTCGCTCAAAACCTCCAAGAGCAGCAATGATGTAAAGTGCTCAGCCTGTGAGAGCCTTGCCATGCCACCAGAAGGAAAGTTTATGAAAAGGAGTTCCTGGTCCACACTCACTGTCAGCCAGGCCAAAGAAGCATACAGAAAGTCCTCCCTCAACCTGGACAAGTCCACAGTCCATCATGATCTAAAGTCCTCGCTACGTGGCAGTCACTATCTGCAGGTTGGTAAAATATTCAGATGATCCTGGGCTTCAAATCTATAGTGATTGTGATTGAATTAAATATTCAGATTAAATGAAAACCATGAATGTCAGGTGGCTATACAATGTTATATCAAGTTCACAAAATACACTTTATTGAAATTTAAAGGTAAAACCATCAAACCTTGTAGGGTAGGTCAGAGGATATGTAAATCATTTTTAATTTAGAAAGGAACAGTGTCCGATGTGGTATGTGGCTTAATATTGGTTAATGCTGAGCTACCTGATACTACACACGGATTGAATTTTATTAATTGAATACGTTTTTTTATATTATTACTTGCTTATTCCCATTGGGTTTTTGAGGTTGCAGAGAAAAACCCCTGAGGGAAGCTATCTAAGAAATATCGACAACATGTCTTACTGGGTCAGTGCCTTTTTGGAGCCAAAGTAAAACACATATGCAGGCTGTAATTATGCATTTTTGCAATTTGTTGGCGGGACCTTACTTATCTTGTTTTTTGGGGGGGATTTCTCTGCTTTCTGACTGAGATGTCAAGGCATTTTAACTGTCAAAAAGATTTGAAGGAATTATAATTTTCCTTGGCTTTTTATCTTCTTATGTACTCACATAGTAATGGAATTGTATAACAATCATATACTACGCAATATAAGTGTTTTAAATGCATCAACTTATTTATTAATCACTTCACATTACTCATAAATTCCTTTAAACGTCCTGACTTCATTACACCTCCTGCCCTATCTATCTATCTATCTATCTATCTATCTATCTAAATAAATAAATACAATTTGAATAGATTTAAATAAATAAAACACTTAAGAGCCTGTGATGTGTTAGTTACACTGTTAGTTACAGTGTATCATTTATTTGAACCTTAAAGTATCTGAAGCAGTGTAGAGCTTTTTTTTTCTTCTAAAACAACCATGCAGTATAAGAAGCGTATCCCATAGTTGTGGAAAAGGCTCACAAAAGTCAAATTATCCAAGGAGATTGCTGAAATTGCTAGAATTGCATGAAAGACATATTATTAAAACCTGGAAGAATACTAATGAACAGTCAACTTTGCAAAAGAAACATGGTCAAATTACGGTGGTCTGACATTTATTAATTGCTTGGTGAAATTGGATCATTATGAATCAACAGTTGTTATGTTTAGTAGGAAAAGTAAGAGCTGTGTGCGAGCCTCTTGAGGCAGTGTTATGGTCTGGAATTGTTTCAGTTGGTCAGGTTTCTTTGAAACATTACAGTATTTGGCAATTAAAATAAGGCAGCTGATGACCTGAATGTACTGAATGAGCAGGTTATCAGATCAATGGATTCTTCATCCTCGAACATACAGTACTCCAGGACAACAAAGTTAATCGGGCTCAAACTGTGAAAAAGTGGTTATGGGAGCATGAAATTATTTTCACACATGAATTGGCCACAGAGCCCTGACTTTAACCCCACTGAAGGTCTTTGTGATATGCTGGAGAAGACTTTACAGTGAGCTTCGTCTCTGCTGTTATCAATACAAGATCTTACCCGAGAAATGTATGCAAATCTGGGTTTAAGTAAATGTTGTTGAATAAATTTCTTAAAACAATGGCATGGAAAATTCATGGTATATCCAAAGTATTATCAACTGTAGTTAGTCACAATCATAGACTTAGATTCTCTTGTAGACTCAGATTTACTTGTATTATAAACATGCAATTTCGTAATAAAGAAATGCATGACAAGGAAACAGATATTTATAATGTCTCAAACATTAACATTTAACGAATGGTCTCTCGAATGGTAAACTCCATGCAGTAGAAATCATATTGTGAGCCCTGTCTGTTCCTATAGAAGTGACCATTTGACTCTTTTTCAACTTGGCTAGCGCAACTCCCTAGAACATGCTTTGGCAAAATATCTTTCTTTTGTTTTTAACACACCCAGAGTGAATGAGTGCAGTTACCATTTGTCATTGATTAGATGTGTAGTTATGGTTAGTAACTGATATCCAGTGGTCTCCGGTGCGATAAAAGTAGCTTATGCCAACTGCCGCATTTGCAAAGCCTTTTTCAGTGTCTTACATTTAATGTATTCTTGTAAAAATTCTCCATGAAGGTAGCTCGAGCATACAACTTTGGTTTTATCCAAACCTCCATTTAGAAGCTTTTTTACAATGAAACTTGCCATTCAGCACGCCTGGTGATGTTTGCTCAGTCACCATATCTGCGTTAAACGTGCCATTGTCACACACAGCTGGTTAACCGTGCTGTGATTATGGGAAGCCATTAGGGTCAAACTTAGGGTCATATGATTAATTTGCATTTAAAAAATAGTAATACGTTCAAATTTCTAGATTAATCACATGCATTAATGTGTTAATATTGACAAGCACTAATTCAAAATTAAAGGTTTCTTTCATTCAGAGGATGTCCGAATATTATTACTGGTCCGGCAGCATACTTGGTTAGCAAATTTAAAATAATATTGTTTAAAATTCAGTGTTCTCAGTACCCTATGAACAGAAATTGTAAAGTTTGTTCACCTGAGCATTAGTCAGATTTCTAGCATGCATCCAATCCAGTTCATTGTAAAATAAGACGATATGATTCACTGAATGATGTTTTAAAGGAAAGCTCGCTACAGATTGTTGTATGATCATGTGTGGATTAATTATTTCTTGTAATTAGGTGATTATACTGAACAGTGGACTCGATTTACTGTATTTTAGGTCGTATGTCAGCAACCAATTAGGCCAGTTAATATACAGTATTTCCATTTCTCTTGGATCTAAATATGACTATTATTTTCTCTCAATATGGTTCTTGAAATGTAATGAAATTGAACATAAAGCAGATTTTTCTGTTCCAGTTAATTATCCTAAGAAAAGCATAATTCATTTATTTGTTCATCTTCTATACAGCTTATCCTGTACAGAGTCACAGGGTCCTGGAGCCTATCCCAGGAGGCTTAGGGCATGAGACTGGTTACACCCTGGGTAGAGTGCCAACACACACACACACACACACACACAATACTGGCTATTAGGGATGTGGGAATAAACCAGAGCACCCGGAGGAAACCCACCAAGCACAGGGAGTACATACAAACGCCACACACACAGATCCGAGGGGGAAATTGAACCCTGACCCTGGAGGTTCAAGGCTACAGTGCCTACCACTACACCACAGTGCCTCTTCAAAAGAGCATATAAAAGGATATTTATGGTTAGGTGCCCTGAGTGGGGCATTAAAAATGTCAGAATTTGGTGTAAATGTGTTATTACCATGCGAAATAGCCCTATACAGTATCTGTCTTTTAGTTTTGCTGCTATAAAACACCTGATGCTTAAACTGGGAAGGTATCAACAATTTGAAGCTCACTAAATGTACCCACAGCAGTTTCATCTGGCGACTAAAATAAGAAGAATCGGATGCAATAGAATCAGTGATCCGGGTTTAAATGATTAGATCGGTTCTACCTGCTGACGAAAGTAAGCCTAAGATTTATTGGATGTGATAAATGTGTTACTGTTGCTGTTGTCAGGTTCAGTCTTTTTCAGTATCAGATATGATTTATCACTCTCTGTGATAACATCTGTGAATATTAATATTTGTCAATTTCACACTTTTTCAGTTTTTGCCATGATTTATCACTTTGCACAATTTCAATTGTGAATGTTATTAGTGTTTGACAACACATCACAGGCTGAAATAAGTTTCATGGGACTGCTCTATCATTTCAGGTTTTTTATTTTTCATTCAGGTTTTTTATTTTTATCATTCAGGTTTTTTATTTTTATTTTAGCACAATTTGGTAGTTTCTTTTATGCTTCAAAATCTTATAATGAATAATAAATCACTTAATAATATTAAATGAACATTGTTTGCTTTAATAGTGTGTTATAAAGATGACCATATTTAATATATACAGTATACTGTATACTGTATAAACTACAAGGTTCTTGATAGATAGAAAATAGCAATGAAATTTCGCAGCAATGTTCCTCGGGTCTAACAGACCAATGCCCAATTTACAGAATTCCAGTCTGGTTCCAATTAATCACATATTCCTGCAGTTTATCTCACTTGCTCTATTTAAAGATTCACATTCTCACAATTATTGTGAAGGCTTGCCAGTGTCTCAGTAAGACCAAGCTTTGTCATTGTTTTTTTTGGACTGTTCTCTCAACTCCTCTTTTTGTATTTCCCTTGGGCATTGGGTTTCTATTTTGCTGGTGGAATTGACCTCTGTCCATAGTTTTGTGTGAATGTTTGTGTGAGCCAAACTGAACAATACTTTTCTGCTGGATTTACAAAAGTTTCAAAAAGCCAGATTTTCTTTATTCTTATGTGCATATGTTGATCACCCATAATGTTTAAAGCATGTTTCCGACACTGTTCGTTTGAATGTACTGTAGTGATGCCCACAACAACTTGGAGCACAAAATGAATAATTAGGGTAAAATCTGAAACTCTCAATGGGTAAAATGGGTAAAAGCTGAAAGGCAGAGGTAGAAGTCACTTTTGCAACAGATCAAAAAGATATGATCATTATGTGCTGGTGTCACCTAACACCTGAGTGCATCACAATAGGAAAAAAAACACCAATAACAATAATACCACCACCAACAACAGTAATAATAATATTGTTTAAAAAAAAATCCTTCAAAAAGTGAAACTCATATATCCTAGATTCATTACATGTCAAGAGAAATATTTCAAGCTAGTTTTAATTTTGATTCCTATCTGTTATAGTGCATGAAATCTCAAAATATTTTGTAATATCAATAAACAAAAAGGATTTCCAATACAGAAATGTCTGCAACATTTGAAGGTTATGTTCATTTATGCAGTCAATACTTATTCAGACTCCTTTAGCACGAATTACTGCATCAATGCGGCATGGCATGGAGGCGATCAGCCTGTGGCACTGCAAGGGAATTTTAAGGAGCTTTAAAAGGTCTTAGACCATCTGACATTGCTTAAAGTCCCAGCTAAACAACACTGCCTATGCAAAAGGAATCATCTCTCTGACAAGCTATTCCACTCCCGGGCTACTTGTGTGATTGGAATGACCTGAATCTCAAAACCCACCATGGGCTCAGTAACTAACTTCATGTAGAACATGCATGTAAGGATAACTCTTCAGGTAATTATGTATCAAAATGGTCACTGACATTGAAAATTTATTTCAAGCACAAAATCTCACTAAATATACATAAGCCTGTTTTAAGGTTATTCATTGATTAAAGTTGAGGTTTAAATTCATGCGTTAAATATAGTTATCCCTTTTCATTTTTAAATAAATAAATGGGACTACTCATTTGTATATGTACAGTACAAGTTTTTGCATTTGTATAGGAGATGAGCTATTAATGCTGTATTACTAATACTGAATGCTATGAATATTTTGGGATGGTTGATGGTATTTTGTTGTTTTGGCTGCTCCCATTAGGGAGCACAGCTGCTCATCAGATCTGCACACTGGATCTTTTTTGGCACAGGTTTTATGCCGGACCCCCTACCTGACGCAACTCTCATATTTCTATCTGGGACCAAGGGTTCTGCAAACCCCCTGGCTAGTTGTGGGGGAACGGGCCTGGAAGTGAACCCAAATGCTCCAAAATATGTGCAACAAGTTAGTTATCATCTACAGTATTTGTATGATATATATACAAAGTAATAAGCCGGCACAGTGGCTTAGTGGTTAGCACTGTCGCCTTGCTTGTTCGATTCCTGCCTCGGGGTCTGTGTGCATGGAGTTTGCATGTTCTCCCGTGCTTGTTGGGTTTTCACAGGTACTCCGTCTTTATGTCTTTATGTCTGTATGTCTTTCCTCCCACAGTCCAAAGACATACAGATTAGGCTAATTGGCATTCCCAAATTATGATTGAGTGTGTAAATGTGTGAGTGTGTGTGTGCCCTATGATAGATTGGCACACTGTCCAGGGTGTACCACGCCTTGTGCCCTAAGTCTCCTGGGATAGGCTCCAGGCTACCTGCTCTGATTAGACCTCAGTAGTAGTATTAGTACCATTAGAAATAGTCGTAGCAATTGTGGTGGTGGTAGTAGTAAAACAATATAGGAAATCATTTGAATGTAAAAAGGGCACAATTGTCCAGACGATTTCTTACTACAATAAATACCAGAACAGATTTTTAGCAATAAAGGCTAAATAATATATAGGAATAATAAACCTTGCTGCAAAAATATTCATTCAAATGAAGTTTTTTTTGCCATCATTATAAATATTTAATACCAAATGGCATGTACACATTATTATGTAAAATATGTAAATACACAGTGATAAGTGAAGGTCAACTAGTGTATAGGAATACTGTCTTGAGATTTAAAAAAAAAAAGAATTTTACACCACTGCTTCTGGATAAGTGGGAAATGCTGCCATGTTTCTTCGTAGGCAGGTTTTACATGTTGGAAAACAAGGAAGTTAATTGTCTGGAAAGTGAACTTCAACATCTGGCTAACTTCTTCAGTTGCAAAAAGAACAACCTCATTTTTCCCTGCAGCACTTACATTAAAGCCCTCCTGCTCCGAGGAAGCACAGGACCATGCTTATTAACAACAGGGAAACTAAATACAAACGCCTTAACTTTATTACAAAAGCACAACCTGAATCTGTAAAAATGCCAGGCATTTAAAACAATAAAATGTTGACTGTAGGTGCGTCCTGGCGAGGCTGATCATTGAGCGCTAGTTGCTGTGGCAGGTGATATACAGTAGATATATAGAGAGGGACATGCATCAGATGCCAGACTGGTATTTTCTTTTTGTTTGTTTGGTGAAATCAGTTCCACCAAACCTGAGTGATATGGCAGGATTTATAGCTGTCAGATCCTCTGTATACATCCAATAATACATTCTCAAACCACTCAGAAGTAGAGAACACAATCACAGCCAATTTTAAAATGCAGTTTTTATGTTTTGGCTTTCCAGTTTTTCAGACATCATGTGATCAAACCACTTGCCCCTTGCTGTCTCTGCTCTCGCACCCCAGATTCGGTCAATTAGCTAACTAACAGCCATTCCGAAATTGTGTGTGTGTGTGTGTGTGTGTGTGTGTGTGTGTGTGTGTGTGTTAGAATCAGATGGTTTACTCCAGGACGAGGGTCAGGAACTAGTGCCACACACAATGAAACGGTACAAAATTGCATGCTGTGCATGTTCACATGGTATCTGATGTCATTTCTTTCAATATTTTTTTCCTGGACAACATAAAAATAAAGCCCATTGTGCTTTATGCACATATGCTATAGCCGTCATCAGTGCTTGAAAGCAAACAATTAGGGCTGTCAATATTAACATGTTAACACGTGATTAATCTAGAAATTGTAACACATTACAATCATACGATCAAGTGTGACCCTTATGGCTTCCTAATATTGCAGCGCAGTTACTTGCTGTACGTTATAATGGCTCATTTAGCGCGGATAATAAGATGAAACCCAATAAGAGGAAACATCACCAGGTGTGCTGAATGACAAGTTTCATTATAAAAAGCTTCTAGATCAAAGTTTAGCTTAAAGGGAAACTATTATAACAAGAATACTGGTAGTCCCCAACTTACGAACATTTGAGTTACTAATTTCCGCATATACGAACGGACCATGGTTCTACTTTCAGGGATTCCCCTTGCGATTTTACAGTTAGTCACAGAAACAACATTTTACTGTGATTCATTTCCTTAGACGCAATTGTAGTTTTTTGGCCACGTGATGGCAGTTTGGGGAAAGGGGACAGTGTTTAGTCAAGTGGATTGGTCTGCTTTACATTGTATATTCATGTCAAAGGCGTATAAGTTTCACTTTGTTGGACTTAGGAACAAATCGGACTTATGAACGTGCTCCCGCAACAGAACTCGTTTGTATTCCGGGGACAACCTGTACAATAAATGTAAGCTGTGGAAGTGGTGGCTCAGACTGCGACTGTGATTAACTAGATTCAAAACTTTTAATCAATTGACAGCTCTTGTCCTAAGGTGAATAAGAAAAATAATTATTGCTTGGTGTGTATACCCTGATACGCTTATTGGGTCCCGAACCAGACGAGGGACAAACATACACATAAGCATGATGAATCTGAAGATCTTTATTTGCTATGAGCATGATATTTAGCATAAGAGGTACCCTGTTTCATGTGCTTCCTGTACATCAAAAGAACCATGTCATTAACATGTAAGTTATAGAGAGGCATTTATCGCAGACACAAGCTGTTTGTATGTATATTCATCTGAACATGGGCTATAGGAAGTGTTACCATATGGGGAACCAGGAAAAACAATAAGGCGGTTGTTTCATGGGCACAGAAGCATTCGAAAGTTCACATAATATAACGAAACCTTACAAGTTTGCTATGGAGCATAAAGATCGGACTTTGCAATGCAGTTTTTCTTCCTTGACGGTACAGGTATACTGTATTTCAGCACTCAGTTTGTGAAAAAGTGGTTCTGGGAGCATGAGGAATCATTTTCACATATGAACTACCACATTGTGTGCTGTAATCAACGTTGAATTAAATCTTATTTTTTTGGTGTGTACTAGTGTACTAGTGTACACTAGAGTACTAGTGGCCGTGTACTAGTAAAAAAGTAAAAATTATATTTTATCCTGAAAAATAAAGCATTTGTTTCCCTAAATCTTTAATCTTCTGATCTCAGACTGGAACTGCCTCGCTTCCTAACAGAAAAAAATCCTAATTGCTTTTGAACATCAGAATAGTGCATTTGCTGTGAAAAAAATATTTCATCAGCTGTACTTGATCGGGTTTAAAATATATATTACTCATGCAAACTAAACTTATAATTATTTACTGTACTGTGTTAAGAAATTATTATTATTATTATTTTTTTACCTCTGTGGTCCCCAACGTTCACAAAATACTGTACAAGGTAACCATAGTAGCAGTTACACATACAATGACAATACAAATATAAAGTGGACTGCAATGCATTTGGAATTGTGGGGATCATGCAACAATTATATGTTATTACTTTTGAAAGCCTGTGTGTTCCCTTTGACTGAATCTCCTCTTAATCAACGCTGCAATTTTAAAACCGCATTTTCATATTTACAAACTTGATTTTTTTTTTTTTTTTCGGTTGTCAAAAATGCATTGTTAGCATGGATTATGTTCCAGTTGCACAATAAAACCATGTCCCTTGATCAATAGCTGTAATTAAGTCTAGTTTCATCATTTAAAGCCTTTTTAGCCTTCAGGGACTCTGAGCTAATGCAGTTTTATATTGTGCTAATAAAAACTGTAGGGAACTTAATTTTTCTCTAATTCAAACCGAATAGTTATTTAGCTCATATGTGTTAATTAAAAGTGGCCTGCTACAATGTGCTTTATGTACAAATGCTATAGCTGTCATCAGTGCTAGAGCAATTTTATTGCCGGGAAAGCAAACAGTTTTCAGTTTGCACACTTTGTATTAGGAAAAAAAATATTTCATTGTAAATAACTGCATGAGCAAAAGTACTGTTTCAGAAAATAGTTATTTAGCCCATATGTGTTGATTAAAAGTGGCATGGTTAGTACTGTGGCCTTGCACCTCCAAGGTCAAGAATTCAAGCTCCTCCCTTAGTGTCTGTGTGTGCATGGTGTTTTTTATGCTTCCCCGTGCTTGGTGGGTTGCCTCCAGGTGCTCTGATTTCCTTCCACAGTCTAAAGACATGCAGATTAGGCTAATTGGTATTTCTAGATTGCCCATAGTTTAATAGTGTGTGTGTGTGTGTGTGTGTGTGTGTGTGTGTGTGCGTGTGCGTGTGTGTGCTTGTGCCCTGTGATAGATTGGCACCTCATCCACGGTTTACGCTGCCTAGTGCACAAAAATCCCCAGACATACTGTAGGTTGCAGGCCTCTCGTGACCGTCTATAGGATAATTGGTATAAAAAAATGAGTGAGAATAAGTAAGTGTTGGATAAAGGTTCAAAGAAAACCTGCAAAAAATGCAAATAAATTCACTTCCCAATACACCTCTTCGCTTTGTGCTGCACCCACTTATGTTGGCAAGGATTTATATTTCCAAGTTGTGAAGGGCAGTCAATAAGGCCTTGAAATTTTTCTTAAAAGAAGGGTTTACCAAGACTGGTGAAGGAGTGCAGTTGGTTACTATGGACTGTACAACTTTATCTTAAACCACTCTAATCCCAACTGTGACAAGTTACTGTCCAATTTTAACTCCCAGGGGATTAAGACACAGGGTGCATAAGCGTGAGTCATGCAACATGACTTTTTCAATCATTCTGTTAAAAAGAAAACATGGCTACCTTTGCAGGCTTAAATGAGAACAACATTCAAACAAGCTATTGGTATGTAGCTACAGGGCCAATCGTATTCCAGAGGATGTAGAAATCTCTGAGCCAAAAATTGCAGAAGATCCAGACAAGAGGCAGAGAGTCGACTTTTGAGTTCATATGTTTTTTCAACCGTCCAAAGCCATTAAAGTGTTATTTTGAAGAATTTGCTGATTAGAAAAACTTTTAGCAAGCAATTAGTACTTAGTGGAATATCACTTATTAGAATAAAAATTACCATTTAAAATAATTAGGCATGCTTTTGTCAAAGACTAGTCTTTGGAAAAGAGCCAGTTGATAAAATAAGCCTACACCTGCCTGTTTTAATCACTGCACCAGCTGGTGAAAGAGGAAAATCTGTAACTTTCTCTATTTACACTTGATTAATATGGATTCTATACAAATGCTGCCTATCGTTACAATATTCTTGTGGGAGCAGCAACGTGCATAGAACTGCAGATTACTGTCACCGCTGCTCGTGCTGCCTAATTATCTTTTTGAGTTGCAGTAATTTAAGGATAGGGCTTTTTAGAGTTTCTACTAGTCTTCCGTTACACTGTATATTTGGTGTGTGTGTGTTTTTTTTTATTTTATTTTTTTTACAACATATCACCCATATTGGGGCTTTAGAAAGGCTTAAACACTCACATTCCATACATTTCAGCTTCCAACATGAAGATAATACCGAGGAGAAAACATTAATAGATGTGGTAATAGATCACTAAAACTCTTTTTAATGCTGATCAGGGATTGGAAAAGTCATGTTTTTTTGTTGTTTATTAAATTATTGTCACATAAAATTCAAAAGAGCTATAACAAATAAGGCTGTTATGTGCCAGCATTTTGGCAGACATTAAAGACATTACAGAACTTGCTAATGAAGAAATAATGCAGAAATACTGTATTAACGGAATCTGTTGATTCTAAACTTTATATTTAAAATGAAACTGGTATATAAAAATAAATTATTAACAATTTTCCAGTTCCATGTCATATTGTAACAATGAAATACATCCAAATAGACTGAATGTATAAAGGTTTTGTTAAGCATGAAGTCCAGAATGAAGTTTGAACTACTGAAATAGTTGTCATGTGATATAAGCCTGCAACTGACATGAGACAGTGGGAATCTATCGTATACACTCAACAAATTTGACATAATGTATAATAAATAAATTGAATAGAATTGATTTCCAAAAGGTGTTATACCAGTCTTCTGTAAGCTACAGTACACACATTCTGCCTTAGGACTGAAATACATCCTATGATCTATCACTCTTTGGCCTTGTCCACTGTATGTCACATACAGTGCTGATGAGAAGTTTTCAGACCCTTTCAAGTCTTCCACATTTTGTTTTGTGCCACACTTATCTTAAAAAGTTTTCAAATCCTTTTCCTCCCTCAGCATTCTACACATAATATTCTGCAATGACAAAGAAACAACCGTTGTTTCGAGTGATTAAAATCTCCAATTTAGATAAGTATTCAGACCCATCGCTTAGTACCTGGTCAAAGGATCTTTGGCAGAAATGACAGCCTCAAGTCTACTTGTGAATGACACCACAAGCTTGGCATGGTTTTCTTTTGGAAGTGTCTCCTGCAGTATTCTTCTTGGCAGGATTGCTCAAACTCATCCAGGTTGGATGGGCAGCATCAGTACATAGCTATTTTCAGAAATGCTCTGCTGGGTTCGGGTCCAGACTCTGGCAGGGCCACTCCTATACTTTCACAGAGTGGCTCTGAAGCCACTCCTATGTTTTTTTTTTTGGTGGTATGCTTTGACTCGTTGTCTTTTTGAGATGTAAATTGCCACGCCAGCCTGAGATCCTGGCCACTCTTTAAAACATTTTCACTCAGGACAGATATTTATTTTTTTACTCCATATTTCCCCTTTATTCTGACTAAGTTTCCAGTCGTATAACATACGATGATACATGGTGCCTGATTTCCTGATTCCAAATAGTTCAATCTTTGTGTCATCAGACCCCAGGATTTAGTTTCTCATGGTTTGAGAGTCATTCAGGTTCTTTTGGCCAATATCCAGTGCTCTGTCATGTGCATTTTAGTGATAAATGGCTTCTGTCTGGCCACTCTACCACAGAGGTCTGATTGGTGGAGTGCTGCAGTGATGACTGTCGTTTTTTAGGTCTCTCCCATCTCCACATTTGAACTCAGGGTTCTTGGTTACATCTCTGATGAAGAACCTTCATTCCGATTACTCAGTTTGTCTGGGGCAGACAGATCTGGGAGGACTGTTGGTTGTCTATTCCATTTGAGAATGATGGAGGCTACAATGTTCTTGGGCACTTTTGATGTTGCAGAAATTTTCTTACAGTATATCTTTCCCCAGATCTGTGTCTTGACACAATGCTATCTTGCATGTCATTCTCTCGACCGCATGGCTTTGTTTTTACTTTGACATACACCATTTACAGTGAGACCTTATATACACAGGTGTGTGCATTTCTTTATTGTATCTAATTAACTCAATTGGGCACCATTGGACTCCATTTAGGTTGTAGAAGCATCTCAAGGACCATGATAAAGGTAGGATGGATACTTTTTTAAATGCAATATTTTAGTCTTTATTTCGCCTATCCCAGGAGACTTACAGTAAGGTACGAGGCAGGGTACACCCTGGACATTGTGCCAATCCATCACAGGGCACACTCACACACTCAATCACACACGACGGACAATTTGGGAACGCCAATTTGCAGGTCTTTGGGAGGAAACCTAACAAGCATGGGGAGAACATGCAAACTCCATGCACACAGAGATGGGAATTGAACCGAACTGGAGGTTGATGGTGATAGTGCTAACCACTATACCACCATGGCACCATTTGCTGTGGCTCTCAAATGTTTGCAGATTAACCGTTTAAAAAAAAAAAAAAAAAAAAAAAAAAAAAAGAATATCATTAATAAATAAATTGCTCAATTCGAAAACCTTCTCTTTTAGACATGTACAGGTCAAACAGACTGATTCCTAGCATTGCCTCTGCGGTGCACTGAAACTAATCAAAAATTCCCCAAAAAGTGTTGATTCCTACAGACATGTATTTACTCCATAATCGTTTGTCTTAAGTCTAATTAAGAGTGCTGGAGGGTACTTTCTTTGCTCCACGTGTTGAGCAGCTTGTCAGCTTTTGCATATGTATGATTCATGCGCAGCCGCTACAGCCACATCCTACTGTACTTACAGTATCCTGCATTCCTTTAAAATGAACTGAAAAAAAGGTTATTGTGGTTCTGACAAGTTATAATATCTTTAACATGCATCATTAAAGTGTTTCCAGTTGTATTTGCCACTGGGGAACTTTCACTTTGTGGAGTCTATCATTTAAGGGGTTTGGAACACAAGGAATATATTTAAGTTCTTGCTGCAGTGCCAAGTTAGTTGAGTGACCTTTGTTTCGGACATAACACAAGGTAGTAATTAACCAGCTAAATATAGCTCTGTTAATTTACATCTATTTAAAACAGTGACTTCCAAATAAGCCACCACTCTCCTCTAAGCAGAGATATGTTTCTGTCTATAGTATAAAGGAAACAGACTGTACTAATCACCTAAGTAAATTTGCTGTAATTTCACTACATTGTGCATTGTGTTTAGTAGTTGCGTGGTGTATCCTCTTAGTCATAAATAGACACCAGAAAGGCGTGTTGATAACAGCACTGGCATGTAGAGCAGAATGTACTTGGCTCCATTGCCACTCCTTTTTTTCATCTTTGCCAGAACATTTAGTCCCATTATTAACAACACACAGCATACTGGACTATGAAACCACTTATCTTAGAAGAGGCCCCTTATGGGGAAGAGTTGTTCTTCTCTGAAAAATGAACATTAAAAATATTAGACACACACACATGAACACACTGGTTCCTATTTTTAAAAAAGTGTGTTAGGAACAAACATGGTACAAATATTGTAAATATTTTGAATGGGAAATTAACAAATAATAAATGCATATAGGGCAGCGCAATGGCTTAGTGGTTAGTTACTGTCACCTTGCACCTCTAGGGTCTGGGTCGATTCCCACATCAGGTCTGTGTGGATATAGTTTGAATGTTCTCCCCGTGCTTGGTGGGTTCTCTCTGGACACTCTGGTTTTCTCCTGCAGTCCAAAGACATGCAGATTAGGCTAAATGGCGTTCTCAAATTGTCTGTACTGTGAGTGTGAGTGTGTTTGCCCTGCGATGGATTGGCACTCCGTCCATGGTGTACCCCGTCTCGTGTCCTAAGGCTCCTAGGATAGGCTCCAGGCCCCCTGTCACCCTGTATACAGGAAAAAGTATAGACGGTGAGTGAGAAAAATTA
>JAOVVA010000009.1:20979168-21005311 GCA_028565275.1 Leiocassis micropogon | reverse complement strand
AGGCTCCTAGGATAGGCTCCAGGCCCCCTGTCACCCTGTATACAGGAAAAAGTATAGACGGTGAGTGAGAAAAATTATGGTAGACAGCTTGGACCAGTAGTGGCCGGTCAATAAAGGGCGCTGGGGCGCCGCCCCCCCTAATGTAAGCATGTGATTTTAGGCTGAGCTCTAATTGGATTTTTTCAAATCATCCTTGGGATGCAGCACTGTGCACCCTGAACCCTCCCACTTTTGTTCTTAGCGAATAAATATTGTTTTTAAATATTTGGGCTCATGTGATTGGACCATTCTCAACGAGTCTTATTAACGTTCAGCAGATTGTTAATTAATGTATTGAATAGTGATTGACGTGGAAGCCAGTTAAATATGAGAGAAAATTCTGTAATTTCTTTTCTAAAATATCCCTTCACAAGAAGAAAGAAAAAAAGTTAAAGAGCTTGGACCAAATCGACCTGACCTTCTAATTAAGCAGCAGTCAAGTGATTGCTTTTCCAGCACTTCTTATGTCTATTTACAGGTGATTATTAAAAGTTTAATTTTAATTTTGTTTGCGCCCCCCCCCAAAAAAAACATTTTGCACCAGCTGCCACTGGTTTGGACACTCCTCCAGCTTAAAATTGACTCATAGTTTTCGTTAGACAGGTCAAGAATGGTCATTAAGTATAACAGTTACATAGCATAATAAATTCTCTAACTCACAACAACCATGGAATTCTCTAAGCAGCTGTTTGGGGAGCTGAAAATGAAGCTAATTGATAGCCTACAAAGTATAAAAGGCAACAAAAAGGCATCAAAGCATTTCCAACTCAATTCCATTCCATTAAAAGTGATTAAGGTGCACAGTGGAAGTCAAGGCAAGATCTGAATGGCTACACATTTTCAGTTACAAGTATGTTGCCGTATGTTGCGCAGAAACGCAAAAGAAAACACGAATAAGGACCTGTAGGGTCATTTAGCTGACACAGGTATTGTGACCCATCAATTTTAAGGTTTGGATGTTGTTCGTTCTGAAATGCTTGTTCTTACCATAGTGCAGTAGAGAGTGCTCAGATGAGCTGCCAGGCCAGCCCAGACCAGTCTGGTCATTCAGATGTGATCTCGCAAATGGATTTTGTTTCCTGCAGAGCCTCCACTTCCAGAGAATGTGTAGAAGCCCAGGGGAATAGGCCTTTTCTGGGGTATCGAACCGGCCAATTTGGTGCTGGTCATTGTGCTGCAGGTGGGATCACAGGGGTTGACCTTCCCCCTCTCGTTCTAGTGTTTGGTGTGGACATTGGCTGAAGCTCTTGGCTTGTGTTCATGTGGTGCAGTTCTTTTTCAGCATGGTTCTGCATCCCCCTTAAAAAATGTCTACAGAGGGCGTTCAAGTCAAAACAGGACTTGTGATAAAACTGATTGACATTTACAGAAGACTTTGAAAGTACTTGAAGAAGAGACCTGCAGTAAAACATTTGGATGGTTCCAAAGACGGTTCTACTGCCTTACTTACTGACTTAGATGTGAGGTGTGTCCAATGTTCTGTTTGTTGTTGTTTTGTTTATTCCAATAACCTTTGTTTTACAATGAATATATTTTGCATGTTTAGAAGGAAAAACAGAGGTTATGAAGCACCTGTCTATTCTGCAGTGTTGCCTTACAGAAATATGATTTGAATGCTCACAAGACAACCTTACCTGTGACCTCATCACTGTGATATATACCAAATAACACCTCACCATAAGCCAGAGGCATTTTGTAAACAAGTGCTTAGGATCGCATAAATAATGATCTCAAAAATTTCTGATCACAAACAACAAATGTATATTTGCGGATAAATAAACAGCATTTAATGAAAAGTACACCTTGACAACTGTTAAGCAAGGAGGTGAATCTACAGTATAATTTAGGCTTGTCTGGCAGCCAGTAAAACAGGAAATATTCCACATGTTGGTGGAAGGAATGATTTTAATTAAAATTCTCGATTTCTTGAAGTTAATGTGACACAGATAGTCATGAAACTGAAGCTACAGTATAAAAGGAGGCACATCCACAAAAGACAATAATCCAAAATGTTCCTAAAAAATCCACCATGACCTACTTCAAGAAATGCACAATAGAGCTTGAGGCTGGCCCTCAATATACAGCCCCAAAATACACATTCATATTTATGTATTATTATTTACTAGGAAAAAAACTGTGCATTCATTTTTGTGTACAAAAACTGCAGCAACATGGTTAAACAGAGAACCTGGTTAAATAGAGCATGGATGGCTTTAGCGTTATTAATTGCCTGATTCTGCATATAAAGAGATTTTTACATCGCTTGTCAGTCATGCATTTATATCTAGCAACCACTTTATCTTGGGCAGGGTTGTGATGGATTCACAGTTTGTGCTGAGAACACTGGGTGTGAGACAGGGCCAGGTGTCACACATATACCTAATTGAATAATAATTAAAAGAATGTGCAATATTTATCATTCTCACATTCTCACTCATATTGCTTATCCTGTACAGTGTCACAGGAGGCCTGGAGCCTATCCAAGGGGACACGGGGCACAAAGTCGGGTACATTGGACTGCATCAAGTGGCACAAGCATGCACACACCCACACACTCACTCACACACAATGGGCAATTTCGAAACAGATTAGACTAATTTGTATGTTTTTGGACTGTGGGAAGAAACTAGAGCACCTAAAGGAAGCACCACGAAGCACAAATATTCAAATATTCAATATTCACAGATTTAAATAGAATGAAATGATTTAAAACAGGAGTGTTTTACATGTAATTCATTTGCGTTCTAGCTGTGTGTTAAGAAATTGTCTTCCAAATTAGTCGAATGTCAATAGCCAGCAGGTCAACTACTCCGAATAAAACCTGTAGGTTCTCATTAGCAGCCGAAACTTCTTGTGAAGCCTCTAGTAGAACCAAACGTAAAAACACTACAAAAAACAATTATTATTATTATTATTATTATTTATTTTTTTTAAAGGAAATTAGCCCTTCCCAAGAGCACCTACAGTGCCTGAATTTTATCAGCCATCATTGTAACTACAGTACAATTGGCACCGTGTATATATTAGTATGTGTATACTATATATGCCTGTATTTGCTCTTGCTTCTATGCCCCCACTTTGCAACCATGCTATATATATATATATATATATATATATATATATATACACACACACATGCATGGTTGCAAAATGGGGCAAACAGGCAAGAGCACCTGATACGTTGTGTAAAATATAGAAGTGGATCATTGATATTTTGTGGTTGGCGGTTTAAAGGCTCTTGTGAAGATTGATGGCATCATGAACTCTGCCAGCTACCAAGATATTTCTGCCCCAGACCTGGTTGTTTCTTCTAGAATTGAAATACTTTTCATAGAGAGAGCTTTAACAAGATGAGGAGTCAGATATACTTTCAGATAAAGAAAGGTTAAAAAATGCAAAGTCATCATTTTTCAATTCCAGTCTCCATAACTGTACTGAAAACCCGCAGCATTCTGAACCAAGGAGATAAAAGAAGAACTAACAACTGATTTTTTTTTTTTAGAGCATAAACGTGAGAATATAATTGAGTTTAAAATATTCCGCAATGAGGAGTGGAACAAAATGCTTTGCACAACATACAGTACTGAGTCTTACATTAAGTCTCCAACCATGTAAATATTATAACACATAATGCTATGTTTTGACAGATCATTAATTCATTTAGATTTTGGTTTTATGAGAAAAAATATATTTGGAGTATTTGTGATTTATTTTTACGCAGGGATGCTCCGGGTACTCCGGTTTCCTCCCACAGTCCAAAGATGTGTAGATTAGGCTAATTGGAGTTCCCAAATTTCCTGTATGTGTAAATGAGTGTGAGTGTGTGTGCCCTGTGATGGATTGACACCCTGTCTAGGGTGTACCTCGCCTCATGCCCTAAGTTTCCTGGGATAGGCTCCAGGCCTCCTTTGACCCTGTATACAGGATAAAGCGGTATAGACAATGAGTGAGTGAGTGAGTAACACTGGACTTAAATGTTACTTTAAATGCTTTTTAGTTTGGACACTGGGTCATTGGCTTTGCCATAACCATCTGCTGTGATTGGCCATCATAAATAAGCCGAAATGTTTTAGGGTCAAAAAAGACACAAGAGTACATTTTTCATTTGAAGGGTAAAAGAGTAAAAGAAAGACCTAGCAGGCCTGCACAAACAAGGGCTTTGATCCTGAAAGTGCACCATCAGGAACATGGTGTAAATGTGTGTCTCTTGGTTTGTACAAGAGTATTTGCAGTTATATGTGTATGTGAATTTTGTTATCTAAGGTGATTTATAGTGTAATATCAGTCTAGCTTGTGGCTAATGAGGTGCGTTTGTGGAGTTATATGTGTTTTTTACATTTGCATTTTAGTTAAATTTGGCAAGGACGAATGGATTGATGCATTTGCAGCTCATTCTGGTGAATGTTTTGACAGGCAAGGGTCTATTTATTCTTGGATTAATTTTAGCTAGTGTAGTCGTAGACGTTGTGTATTTTAAACTCAAATCAGGCAAGAAATCAGTCTGTATCCTACCCATTGTCTTTGTACATTTTTTTATCTACATAAAACTTTGAAACACTCGACATGAACTTCCCTTGAGTTCACTATCTGCTACTGAAACTGGTGTGCATTTGCATTTTTTTTCTGTATTCACAATAGTAAAATTAATAAAACATAGTTGTTTTACACAACAATAGTAAAATTAATAAAACATTTTTGGAGCAAAGAGCATTTTAAACAAGAAATTATTTCATTTAAAATAAAATAAGCAGCAGCCCGACGCATACAAGCATGCAAATACAATCTTAATGTATACACATCAGCATCAGTACGTGACAGAAAGTGTGATTTGTGTTTCTTTAATTGTGGCCTGGGTGTGAGTTCCAAGCAGGCTTATCCGAGTAGTTCCAAAAAACTGCTGATTATGAGGCGCCGTATAGGACTTAAATCAAACTTCACTCGTGCACACACACATGAAACACTGGCATACACATATATGAAACAGTCACACATACATATATACGACTAACTGCTCAAACAACTACATATGAAATGTAGCCACACACACCCATGAGACGCGCGCACATATACACAAACTCTCCGCGCACACACACACACACACACACAAACTCTCTGTGCACACACACCTATGAGATGCGCACACACACACACACACACACACACACAAATTGGATCTTTTACTCAACCCACCAGGCAACTGTTGCGCAATCATGTAAGAACAAAATCCCAGTGTGAATGTATGTAGTTTTCTGAAATTCTGCAGCAGAAGGATACATGACAGCTTGAGTGTGTTCATGAGGTTCTTCTGGAGAAATGAACAAACTGTCTGTCTGTCTGCTGTAGGAGAGTTGATTGTAACTTGGTGTTTAACCATTGAGAACTAGGTGTTCATACACAAGAATGACAGACTGAGAAATGCAAAAAAAAAAAAAAGACAAACGAGACATTCTGCTTCATTATTTCACAGTGGCAGTGAAACAACAACAAGAACACAACAACTCATTGTTTGCCCCTTCAGTTTCGTTCCATCTTCAGGAACCAAACATTGTTTTCACCGTTTTTGTCTATGCTGACAAGCCAAGCAAAACCATTTGCTCATGTGTATCACACCTTACAATGCAGCAGATGTTGAATTGCTTTGCTTTACACACACAGTACTGTGCAAAAGTCTTGAGACACCCGACATTTCTTTATATTTTGCTTCCTACTGTAAGAGCCAGACTTCATTATATATATTTTTTTATGTATTCTAGAGAAATAGTTCTCCGTGCTTCCTGAAGAACTTTTTTTGGCTCTCATTTTCAGTCCAGTCCCTGTACCTGATCAGTTTCAGAGAAATGTTTTTGTTTATTAAGCCACACAGTGATCTATGAATCATTCAAGCATAAAATACCATAATAACCATCTAACTTAAGGCATAAAGCAGTGAGAAACAGGTGCAAACGAGGACAGATGATCAGGCCGGTGATTCGTTAACTGGTGATGCTGAATGCTGAGTCGTTGGAACAGACGAGAGGGGAAATGAGGTTGCTGCTGAGGTTATCACATTAAGGCATGTTTCAAGAAAAAAAATTGTTCCCATTAGTTATATTTTAATTTAATTTAATTTAATACGAAGGAATAAGAGGTGGCTCAAGACATCTGCACCATACTGTATGTCCTGATATATATACACTGAGCACTTTATTAGGAGCACATGCTCAATCATTCTTGAATTATCCAATCATGTAGCCGTTTTTAACACGCCATGGCTGTTGGTGCCTGACAGGCTGCTTTGAGTATTTCATAAACTGTTGATCTCCTGGGATTTTCACACATTATAATTTATAGATGTTATACAGAATGGTTTAAAACAAACAAAGAGTAAGTTACAGTTCTGAGGGCAGAGACACCTTGTGGATGAAAGAGGTCAGAGGAGAATGTGCAGATGACAGATGATAACTCAAATAACCACACTTTAGAATTGGGTAGTGGAAACTTCAAGTGATATTCAGGAGAGGTTTAACTAGTTCATAGCTCTTATTAAACTTTTGTGTTTTTTCTTTACTTGAGTTTCTCTTTCATTCTTATCTTTTACCCCTATTCCACTCAGCCAAATTTGCCACATACATCTCCTGTAGCGACCCCACATCGACCTGTTAACGATTTAAAGAAATGTATAAGGACATGTAAAATGACTCAACAGCGAATTTTGACACGTCAATAATGATGTTAATTTGAATGTTTCAAAACTAATGTTTCAATTGCGACCTATTAAGGAATTTAATAATGTTATACAAATTCCTAAAAAATCGATAATGATTACGTACTGTCACTACAGTCCTCATACAGTAATCATCTGTACCATCCCGCTAATATACTGTATAGATGCCAGCCTGTGGACACTGGAGGAATGTTTTACACAGATGTTTTAGATTCTTAGAACATTTCTATTGTGCACCGGACTTTAACGTGTAAAGATCTTTCAATTGTGTTTAATCTTCACTATTTTCCTCAAAATATTACATTGTTAGTTTCCTTTGTTTATTTGTGTTTATTTTGGCCGAGGATGATTGGCTCGCATGAGCACCACACAGCATTAGGTAAGGTTTGCGCGTGCCACCTCACTTCTGATTGTTTTCCTGTCTTTTTAGGTCTCTCCTTTTATTTTCACTTTTCTTTATCTTTTCTCTTTCTTTTTTCCCTATACCAGAGCAACGCTCTAATACCTGGTGCTATCTGATGTTCGCACATAGTGTGCTGGTTTCTGGAGGTTTAAATAACCTGCCGGACAGGTGTTGCACGTTTCCTCTGATTGGCAACATGGCGGGGTTGCCTAGCAACCACGGCCGTCCACTGCTCTGCCTGTCTATAAATCTGCCTAGTTGTCTGCAGATTTGCCCTTCGCGCAGGTCGCCGTGTTACAGTAATGTATAAAATTTGTTTTGTTTAACTCTGATTTCGGTCTTGCTTAAACGTTGCAACATGCACATTTCTCATTTGTATCATCCATATTTTGCAGATTGTACAAGTACATGTCCCAAAATTATATACACCTATGTGTATAATGTTCTTCTTGTATGCTTCAATGTTTAACCAATGACACCCCTCCTGCCCCCCCCCAACTCTAAACTGATTTTACTAATTCATGCTTTACTAAAAAGTCCTTGTATTCTTTGTACCCAGGTGCCTGGTGATGAGTGGAGTGGTTACCCGGGAATCAAGAAGGATGAGGAGATCCCATGTCGGCGGATGCGCAGCAGCAGTTACGTGAAAGCCATGGGGGATGATGAGAGTGGTGACTCAGACACCAGTCCCAAAGCGTCGCCTCAAAAATCAGTTCGTCCAGATGCCCTCGTTCTCAAATCTGCCATCCACAGACCTCATATAGACAGCCAAAGGTAGGACTGACAGAGAGGTTTCTTAGTACTTTTTGACAAGGTCAGATGAAGCAGACAGAGTCTCATGATTTAATTCATGCCTTTATGCCAAAATGAATAGCCTCGCTGTGGCGTCGGACGTACGGTATGGTTTGACCGAGTTGTTTTTTTATGCTTGTTTGTTGTTTTTTTTTGGTGAAAGATAAGGGTAGACATGAGGTGTGACAGAGTAGCCTGAGGTGCCATGTTTGAGTAGCGGTTACTATCACTTCTATCTGCGCTGAGAGATGTTTCTGATAGCAGCCTAGCAGATTCAGCATCCTAAATGTGATGGTGAAATGTAGTCTGTGAAATTTATACTGCACATTTAAATCCATGGGTTTCTATTATTATAGCATAAGTATAATATAGTAGATGCGTATATGTTATTAGATTTGTACCAGGATATTCCAAAGTGTTGATGTGTTGTTTCTTGTTACATTTCAAATGTTTGAGTTTACATTTGTTTCAGAGACACCTGCACTGGGATTAAAACGGTGCAGTAATGGACGGTTTGGTTTCTTACAGCAAGCAGGCAGACATTGTTTTGCTTTAGTGTATTAACAATTATAAAGCTTATTGCAGCCACTAGTAATTCATCTGTGTTTGCATACATGACAAATTAGTAAGCAAAATTACCACTCAGGCACAAAATATACAAAGTTTGATGGGATCATTTAACGCAAGTATGAATGTTTTTGTGTTCAGGGACCAGAATATTTATACCATGAATATTTATGCTTATTAACAGTTCTTTTTCAGAGAACTTACAGTTTAGCTTCGATGCCTGTAGATGGTGAAATCCCTCAAAATGTGTGAAATTTAGTCTGTCGAAGGTTTACATAATGGTGCTGCTGACTGGAATGGATCATTATCTCTGACCTTGCTGCATGTGTTGGGTGGAGATATTTTTATGAAAGGTTGCAGTCTGCCGGGTATTGAAGCCTAGCTTGTAATTTGTCAGCAATGACTCATCTGAATATTCAGTAGATCGGAAATGACACGAAGCAAGCCGAGAGCAATCAAGCTTCTCTGCGTTTTAATAAAGATTAATAGAAGAATTTAACAAAAAAAAAAAAAAGTTGCGATCTCAACAAGGAAGCTTGATGAGAATGTATTTAAGTTTTTGATTGCTGTAGCACTATGTAAGAAACGGCAAATATTACGTTTAACCTGAATTATATTGTGTTTTTCTATAGTGCGCTTGTTAATATATAAATGATAACCTAAACAAAGTAAATAGTTAGATATTTAGCCTTTTAAAAGTATTTTGAATCTTCTCTGATGCATCATGAAAAGACAATGTAGCCTGCTATTACAGATGGAGAGAATGTGCTATGCAGTCTTGACAGCCTGAGTTGTTTTACAAGTGAATCACTGCTCAGAACCAAAAATAATTCAGTCCAAGCTTTCTAAGATGATGCAGTATAGTCTAATTAGCACCGAAATGGTCAAACATGCATAATTCATTTCTCTCACTGTTAAACAGAAGTCAGCTACTGGAAATCTGTAACAAATTATTGTTAACTATTGTCTAAATTTAAGAGTTGTTAAGTTTATGTTGTTGAAAGATGTTAGCGATTGCAACTTCACGAAGTCAGCAAATGTAGCAAAAAGTATTATAAATGTTGTTTGAGATCGGATTGACCTTGGTGGAATATTCTGCGTTTTTTTTCCCCCAAGAATCTTTAGTTTTTTTATTTAGCAGGGTTAGGTAGCTTTTTTCCTTTTCAAGGTATATTGTCATATATACACAGTACGTATTAGCCAAAACATGATATTGGTGCTAAAAAGTTTAATTTTTATAGAGGATCATGTAACATATAAAGTTCCTTATCTCTTGATCCATGCTTAATTTTTTTGTAAACATGCATACACATTTATCTTTTTATCTTTTTATGAATTCAAATCTTTCAACAATTTAAATTTCACATGAAAAGACATAAACCCGAAAAAGTGTATTATTCTAAATTGCAAATTTGTTAAGATATTGCAACCTTATATTGACATGGTTACGGACACTACAGTTTTTTTTTTTTTTTTTTTTTTTTAAAGCTTTTACTAAAAACCAGAATGGTTTACTTTAAGCAGTGATGTTTATAGGTCATATGCTTCCAGAAGCTTACACAAATTTTCATATCCATAATATGGATAATTTGTATGGTTAATTATTATTAATTGATGCGAGACAGTATAACGCTTAAAAATGGCGATTTTTGGGGCATCTACTGTATAAAATCAGCATTTTGAAATTTTTAGGGAAGCAAGATTGGTCACTTCCATGTTGTATAAACTTGAGAAGTAATACACATTTTCTGTAATATACAGTATGTATGAAGCAAACAAAAAAAACACCAGTATTGTGTTTTGGCTGTATAGAATCATATAATCACACTGCTTCTGTCCAGTGGTTATGTCTGGATGCTGTGTCCCTGTATTAGTCTTTATGGCCAAGATTATGAAATCTTACAAATAGACAGATTTAAGCTGAGTTAAGTGAATGGATACATTTCTTGAAATTTCAGAACTTTTTACACTAATTTACAAGACATCAGGTTGGTGAAAAATAGTATCATACCCTGCAGTTGCCTGCTTGTTCCCTTCATTTAGCCAAGGCTACCACTTGCAAACAACAAGAGATATGCGTCCCCATCCCGGTGTGTCTCTGGATCCAGCGGCCTCCTACCACCCTCCCCAATATCGCTCTCGCAACCAGAGCTACATGCGCGCGGTCAGCACCCTCAGTCAGGCAAGCTGCCTCAGCCAGGTGAGTGTAAGCAGGCTTTCATACACACACACACACACACATGTTAAACATTGATTTGATTTGGATACTTGGATTTGGATTTATTATTAGAGAATCATACTGTAAGTCAGCAGTGTGTTAAAACCTGATAGATATGGTTTGTTAGTAATATTCAGAAGGCAATAGGATTTTATAGATATATATATATATATTCGTTAAAAAAAAGTTCTGTCTCACTCCTTTAGTGTTCCTTATTTGATACTGATGCTGGAAGTGTAGTTTTGGATGCTTTTCCCGTGTTAATAGTTGGCTATGCTAAATGTGCTTTTGTGAGTATGCATGGTACCCTGTGATTCACTAGCGTTCTATCCAGAGTGCATTTCAACCTCGTGCACAGTGTTCCTAGGCTGCTGATATCCCACACCCAGGCTAAAGCTAAGGTCGCATAGACAAATGAAACAATTAATAAATCAGTCAATTATGTTTTTGTTCCTCTCATAAATGAACATGCATACTGTAAGAATAAAAGAAGAATCTTCTTTGAATCACAATGAGATCTATTACAGCAGGCAGAACCGTTCTTTGCTAGCATCTTGGAACTTTTGTTAACCTTTCTTATTCATTGTAACATTTTCTGCACTGGCACAGACACACAGCAATCCTATGTTTTAAAAACCACAATTAGGAGTGCATAAATTGACAACTCAAGCTAGCCTTAAGTGTGGTGATCATTTTGTAAGCATGCAATTGGATAAAAAAAACGATTTCAGGACTTTTGCTCCGTTTATCAAGGCTTTTTGAACTCAAAGTTAAGTTAAATATGAATTCAGTTGCCATTTAAAAATGTCTATGAACACAAGTTATTTTTTTCTCGATCGTGATGACATTTGCATGCGATTACTTAGACAGGCACCTTACAAGAGGGAGTAAGCAAGCAGCTTGTATGTGGTGATGAACAAGATGATGGAGCAAGTCTGTTTTGCCAAGATAAATTTAGTGTGGCTTGAGTCTTTCTTTGGATTTATAGACTGTGGATTGTTTTAGCAGTGTATCAATATTACTGCTTTGGATGATTTTTAACGGATTCAGTTTTGTGAACTTAATGGATGAGCCGTGATGAAGTAGAGACCATCTCTTTAAATGCTGGAGTAAAATCAGGGCTTGTGTTATGACTGGGTCCTGATAATGTCAGGAATATAACTTTTCAAGAAAAGCTTTTGCTGCTTGATGCTTGTATTTGGTGTCTAATTACTTCTTTTTTTCAGGCAGGGTTTTTAATACATGCATTCGACACACAACTGACTTTTATTTAGTGTGCAAATATTGCTCCTGTACTTTCTTTCATTCTTTCATTCTCTATTTTAAAAGGATACCTGCTGAAAGGCTAAATTTGTCGCTCCCATTTTCCCTCCTGCTAACACTCCTTTGTATTCATTGTGCAAAGGGGAAGAATCAAAGTGAGAAAGAGAAAGGAAGAGGAAAAATTAAGGACTGCTATTCCTGTTTTTGTCTCTCAGGTGAGTGAGACTGAGGTCAATGGCCAGTATGAGTCAGTTTGCGAGTCCGTTTTTAGTGAAGTAGAGTCGCAGGCCATGGAGGCCTTGGACCTTCCTGGCGCTTTCCGCACTCGAAGCCACAGTTACCTGCGTGCAATTCAGGCTGGGTATTCCCAAGATGACGACTGCTTGCCTTCAATGACATCCTCCACTGTCACTTCAACTCTCAGATCCACAACAGGTAACCCACCCCTCGATTCCAAAAAAGAGAGAAAGGGGTTTAAGAGCACATATCCATCATACTGTCCGAACATCCTATGACATACCTACATATGTACAGTGGGGAACCCTTGTGCTTGAGAGATGCTGGGATGGGAATGTTCCTGGTCAAGTCCTGTCCATTTGTGCGTTTGTTCATTTGCTTTGATCTCTTTGTCCTTTAAGTGTTCAATCTCAGATGTCTGTGATTATGTCTTTGCACGACCGATGCATTATCCAGTCCAGTGATAATGAGTTGGGAAGGGTAGTTCACACAGACTGACATGCTCACAAGGCAACACACTCTTCTAAACAAAGCATGCTTTCGTTTGTTTTGTTTTTTTCTTCTGACATGACAGAAAAGTTTAGAGGAGAGGGTGGATAACCAGATCAGTCTTTATCAAAATACAGGTTCATGCAGTTTATCTGATTTGCTATTTAAAGTTATTAGCATTATTAACAATGGTGTAACCTGCGGCTTACCGGGATGAGATGCTTCATTTCAGGCCTCCGGTACTGGTTGCACAAAGTAATTCCAAAAATATTTTAGAACCTGAAGGCTGAGTCTGATCCACTAAGAAATGTACATCAAGCATGTAAGTGGTTCAGGATATGTAGTTTTTTTAGAATCATGGATAAAAATAATGATTTTTGTTGTAAATGGCTAGTAAAGGAAAATAACAACAGTGACACTCTAACTGCATAATTAATATGTGAAGCATGAATTTAAATCGTAAAGACAATGTCGTGAATAATGAAAATTCATAATTTCTAATTATTATGGCATAAAGACTAAACAGTACAGAAACAATTTAAAGGTTTTGTGCAACACCCGCATAAATTGTGTCCCTCCATGAATATCATCAATGATTCTTTGTGCAAACAGTGCCACTCCCTGAACACACACTCATTAATGGTGTATCTGTGTACATTCCAAGTATAGCTATGAACCCTATTGAAACACCCTTTGATTATTTCAATATTCACTGTCAAATATTGTTATCCAACTGGATTTTCTTCTCTGTAAATACAGGCCTTTTGATGCTCCTTGTTTTTGTTCAGTTTGTTTGTTAAGTCCAAATGAACTTTGTAGTGAATTATCTGTTTATTCTTTTTTGATGTGGGTTCCTCCCGCCATTTTTGTTCCCCCGAATGGCATTTCTTTGATTGACCATTTTAAAAAACTCAACTGGTTTAATTTGACAAAACCATCGAAACCAACCAAGTTACTGCAGCAACTGAGGATTAAGGAGAGATTCCCAATCCCACGGTCATACCCTGCTGAAGCGCTTTCACCGTACAACGCTCCTTGTCGACCTTTAACATTTGTGGAATGGGTCACTTTTATCTGTTTTATTCTGGTATACAGCACATATAATTATACTTACGGTGTCCCTCTTGGCAGCAAATTGCGAAGGGAGCGTTTAAGATATTGAAATGCTTTGATAAGTGGTTTGTATCTAGATGTTAAAGTGTACAAGAAATCAAGATAATGTAATCTTACTTTTTCTTTGTTTTTTTTTGTTTTTTTTTATATATTGTCTGTAGTGCTTCATTATATGACCAGGTCCAATTAGTCCAAAAAGATCATAGAAATCATGAAACTCAGACTACTCTTCACATTCCAGTTCGATAACTTAATTTAGGTAAATCTGTTATACTCCGGTATGTAATGTCCCAGTATTACAATCCCTCTTTGGCAGCAACAAGTAAGCAGAAAGTTTTTGGGGTCCCTGAAAACAATTGAAAATATGACCGATATGGGTACATTTATGAATGTAGTCAAATAGATAGGCTTCATCAACTGCCCACTTATAAGTAGGTAAGAATAGAAGATTAGGATAACATCATGAAATTCTTGATTTTCCTATATTGTAATGCACATAATAGCACATTGTAGTTGTAAGCATAATTAGTTGGAGATGAAAAGTTTGTATAAACCCTCAATTTAGAGGGAAGGAAACAAACAGAGCCTATCCTTTGGTCAGCCACACTACACAAGGAGATCCAGAGGAAAAAAGCAGAAGGAGGGCTTACTTGTCACAGGTATTTTACTGTCAACACGCATACATATATCTAAGTATATGTGTGTTTTTACACTGCCTTCTCGACTGATTAGGGACTAGCCTCATTACGGCTGCCATGTTTTAACACTAGATTAGAAAAGAATAATGATTGACCCAAAGCAGATTGATTCAAGCTCTATGAAAATCTCTAAACAACTGGCAAAACTTGTACTTGGGAATAGAATTGTTCATTGCTTTCTTGGGCCCCTGATTTGGAGTCCACTAGTAATTTTATATGGGTTTAATTTAATAGTGAAAGTATTTTCATTCATTAATATGCTGTAAATAATTGGATCTCTAAATTGCCATTGGTGCAAAATAGTTTTAAGTTCTTGAATTGAAACTGAAATGTCAGTATATTGTTGGTGTGGACGTTTTCAGCTATGTAGGACAGTGGGATTGCAGCCTCTCCCTGGTGCAGCCCTTGAAGGCCTCTTTTCATGCTCTGTTTACACACCCACATCTCCACATGGTCAAATCGCCTTTACATTGGAGGACCCAATATGTTCAATAGGGTTCATATCTATCACTTGGGCCACTTGTGATTGTTCGATTGCCTTTTCATCTTTTCTGTTGCACAAAAAAACATAAACTCCTAAAATCTGATGAGAGTGTCTAAAAGGATGTAAAAAATATAAATACAAATATTGTGAAAATATAGATACAAGTATTTTGATTTTGGTAGAATGATCGTTATGATTATGAAAGTTGTGATGATGATGAGGAGGAGGAGGATGGCAAATGCCAAGGGAACCCTGCTGTCCCTTGGACTGATGAAAAGATGGAAAGACTTTTGGAGGCTAATGCTTGACATGAGCGAGAAGGCAGTGTAAACACACAATACAAGGCATATGCTATGTGAGTAAAAACAGTCACAAACCAGTGTTTGCCAGTACCGTGGATGAGTAGTAATGTACAGACCATAACCAAAACCATTTTACAACCAATGAAGATTGGAAGAGTTGAAGCTGGTAGTTTGCTGGTCTACACAGCACTGATCATGTCTGACCAGACCAACCATTTGCTTTGCCTCCACTGGGAACCAGCTAAACATAGAATCCTACTCTGAATGAAGCAAAAACATAAAAAAAATTGTTGCTAAACACATTTTTAACAATTGTACATTGACAGATTAAACGAACAAAGTGCAGGTTAATCCAAGTTAAATATTGCTATGTGCTGTAATAAATTTGATTTCATTTCATATAATTTTATTTCACCTCCAAATACTCTTACTCAAAAACAAGACTCCTTGACTCTAAACGGCTTGATGTAGTTTATTAGTTTTAAAACATAAAACTAATAGAGACATGCATTTAGCAACAGCATACTTCAATAACTTTAGTTACTGATTTGCAGCTTAAATAATTACAACTGATGGCAGAAGTGTCTGTGCAGGGTTTTTACTCACATACTGCAAGCATAGATACAGTCCCGTCTTAAGGTATTAGAACAGTTAGGCCAAAGACACATGGGATTGAGTTGGACGAATATGATATGTTGAATCAGAATTTCAGTATTTATTTCTTTATATTTAGATACTTTAACCACATTAGTACATGGCACCTTTTGTTCAAAAATATTGCAACATGTGACTTGATAGAATGTTCTTGTTGCACAGAGTTACATTAGTCTTGTTGCATTAGTTGTTTATAATGATAAACCAACATGAAGACCTGTATAAGGGGAAAAAACATTTCAAAGCTGAGAAAGGAGAGAAAATCTCTCTGTGGCATTGCATAAGCATTGGAGCTAGCAAATCCAGTAATTTGGAAAGTCCCTGAAACAACAGTCAGTGACACCACCAACAGCCCCCACAAGGCAGCAGAGATGGTATCACAATCCAGCTTTACAAGAAAAGTGAGATCAGAACTATAGATTCTATACCAAATTATGCAAACCATTCATCAGTGTTTAGAATTGGAATGCCAGATTGGGTTTTTTCAAACGAATGCAGAGTCATGAAAGTTCTGGAACCGAAATAAACCTCTACCAAAGTGATAAAAAGGTCATTGTATGGAAAAAGAAAGGATCTGCTCATGATCCAAACTTATGAGTGCATCAAGTAATGCGAGTAATGTCATGTGTCATGACTTGGGCCTGCATGGCTGCCTTTGGAATAGAGTTACTAATCTTTATTGATGATTTAACTCCTGATAGTAACAACAACATGAATTCAGAATTCTAGAGAAACATTCTGTCTGCCAATTTACAGAAACATGAATCCCATGTAATTTGGAAAGAACATCATCATGAAACAAAAAAAGTTACCCAAAACACACTGCCACCGAAACAAAGGACTTTATCAGAGGCAGAATAAAAGGTTTTAGACCGCCCAAGTCAATCACCAGACCTTAAGCCAATTGAGCATGTACTGTATTTCACAAAGGGAGCAATAACAGCCACCCCCTCAAAAAGGTGGTAAAAGTGTGGAAAAAAGCAACATAAAACAAAAATGCAACAGTTTAGGGTTAGGCCAGTGGGTCACTAGCTTGAGGCGGTTATTTCAAGCACCGGATATGTAAAGAAAATATTAAGACATGTAAACCATATTTGAATTTACTTGGTTGGGTTGGGTCTTCCTCCAAAGGTGCCATGTTGTAAGTTATTTAACACATCTAAAAGTAAATTGATGCTGAAATTTGGATCATCACATCTTTTAATCTCAAAACCAAATGTTTTATTTTTTTTGTTTCTTTTGTATAGCAAAAACAAAATATGGCCTTGCCTTTTCAATACTCTGAGAGAGGACTGTATATGTAAAAATCGGGGATTACTCATCATGTTCAGGAGAAATCTGATTTTGGCACTTTTTGCTCAACTCCACAACTGTTGAATCCTCTGAATGCTCTTCCATATTTAAATTTGTCTTCCAGAGGGCTATGATGCGATGGAAGGCACATCTTTGTTAAATGAGGATATGATAGAAGATGATGATGGTGCTAGCTCCTCTGCTTACCAGGAGCTTGAGCGTTTTGAGAGAGAGAATGCTGCTCGGAGTCATCA
Organism: Leiocassis micropogon; assembly: GCA_028565275.1. Lineage (NCBI taxonomy): Eukaryota > Metazoa > Chordata > Actinopteri > Siluriformes > Bagridae > Leiocassis > Leiocassis micropogon. The sequence goes on along the minus strand of JAOVVA010000009.1, from coordinate 20,987,802 downwards.
CAGCACAAGTTCTACTGTAACAGCCATTTCTGTGGCTCCAACTTCTTCTCCACCCATTTATCGTGTTCCTGCGCCAACACCCTCCATCCCTGAACCACATGTTCCTCAGGCCATTCAGGCTTTTAAAGAATCAGCCAATATGGTGGCAGCCTTCAACATGCAATGGAAGGAAGAGATAGCGGCCATGCGTTATGAGCTGGCTGAACTGCGCCGGGATGTGTGCAACGAGCTCAAGACCTTTAATAGCAACTTTTTTAACTTCACGCAGTGCTACAATATGTGGACCTTGTGCAGGGAGGCAGCGACTGGAAGCTCTACCCAATCAAGTGATCGAGTGTCAGTTGGTATCCAGACTGGTAATAACGGTTCAGTCCGACAAAACACTGTGGATGTCTCAGTCATGTGCCAACCAGAACCGGCACCGTTTAACATTTTTGAGGTGATGGACCCTCCAAGGATTGAGATCACTGAGGGAACACCTGAGGGCCCAACAACCTCTAACAGCCCAACAAGCCCTGCAAGCCCGGTAAGTCCCATCGATCTATCTGGTCAAAGACCACTAGGGGAGACCAAGATGGACACCAGCGGGAAGAAGAAAAGTCGTAGTCGACCAGAAGGACAGAGAAGCTCCAGTCTGGAACTCTGGTGCAGGAAGTACACTAGTGGGCCAATGTCATACCTGTCACTATCATTCTGATCATGCAAATCGTACAATTCAGTGAAACTCGGGAATTAATTCCACTCTTAACCAACCCTGCAAACAGGGGCAAGGTACTTTTAAAGTTTGCACACACTAAGAGCCAGAGTGCAGTCCTTGTCCCTTTGTTCTATGCAGAGATGATTGCTAGCTAGGCATTTTTTTACACTGAGATCAGGAGAAGATGCCACACTGGTTTATGTTAGGTTAGCTAAACCTTCACAGAATAATCTATTTTGCTGCATTTTTTCTTCATACATGTATATGTCTCCACAGATTTGACCCAAGAATGTGGCAAGCAATGCAAGGAATGTCATCTCCATCCAACTGTCTTCGTAATGCTCCGTCATTAACCACTAAGCTTCTCAATTGACTAAAGTATACACATGCTGCCCTTCTGCAATGACATCCTCACGATGTGATCTAATCAAATACGAGTTCACTAAAACAGCTCATTTAGCCTATCAATATTTAATCAAGACAGCAAATTTTAATTGCTCACAAATGCATTGAATTGGAGAGGTTGTGTTTTAGCTAATATTGTTTGGTCAAGATAAACATCCTAGAGTCCATCAGAGTGCCATCAGGATCATTTTATTTTGTTTTTGTACACTACAGCACTTTGCCCTTGTGGCGATGAAGTTACTGTGGAAGACCTTATCATAAATCATAAACAGTGTATGGTTGGAAGTTAATTGATATTTGAAAATCTACATAAATGCTTCCCTCACAGTAAGCCTTTTGCTGTAAACCTGAATATAAATGAAGATCAGAAAAATATGAAGGAGAACAGTTAGTGTTCAGATTAAAATATATTAACATAGTGGGTAGATGACCTAAATTCTTACCCAGTTATTTCTGTTTACAATTTGATCATCTACCACTCATGTGTGGGTTATTCCAAATAAAGTGGGACCAATTTTTTGTTTTTCTTTTACCAGACCACATGACGCAGTTTAAACTTATTTGTAATTGGAATTAACAATAGAAACTATTACAGATGTCAGATTATATTTTGTATTTTAAGAGTATAATTTATTTAAAATGAAATATAGAGATGCCTATGAAAGTCATTTTGAACTTCCCAAGACGTTTATGTCACTCGGCATAAATTGCACAGATATCCCTTATATGTTGTGCATACAAGGCCTATGTGCACAATCCCATATATATATCTACTGGAGTTATACTGTGAATCCTCTATGTAATATTTATATAATTCCATTAAAAAAAGAAACATATTTATAGAATACAATAAACAGTAAACTTAAATATATAAGAACTATGAGAAACATTCCTTAACATAAAATATATTTCTATTTTTTTTGCTGTTTTATGTAGTGCGTCTACATAGGACTTTAAAAAGTCTATTATTTTGTTAAGGGAAAATCATATTCATGCCAAAGTAGTTATGGACAAGAAGGTTTTTAAGCTGTGTTTCACCAAAAGCAGCTTTGTTGACGGCAGACACTTCGCTAGCACATGATCTCATGGGGAACAGTAAATTCTCTGTCTTACAAGCATGTATGTTTTACAGTCCAACATTCAATGCTTTTTACTGTCTGTTTGTTGTTTTTTTCCTTCTTGCTGTTAAGTGCAACAACATGTAGACTGTGAGTTAAGCATAGTGCACACCACACAATTTTACCAACAATTTCCCTGTCTGTGTGACATCTTACTGTAAGCTCCTGCTGTGACCACTTATGCAGTCTGAACCCAGTGATACGGTGATGTAATTTTTAATAATATTTTCAAACAGGTACAACATTCTCGTAGTGAATCATGTAGCGTGAACGCCGCTGAGATAAAAAGCCAATAACTATTTGTGTGAGAGGGTGAAGACAAAAGTCAAGCACAATATTCATTCAGTTAGAAGTTATTTGGCATACCATGCCCAAATGGTTGGTTGGAACAGCAAAAATCAAAAAACAAACATGGCATGATTTCTGCTGGTGCAAAGTGTAAAATGATTCTTTTTTGCAGAATGAACTGTGCTTATTGTCAGTTTGTCGCCAACATATCCTTCCTCAGCATTTGCCCTTATTCTCCTTTTGCTGGATTCCATAGAAAATATAGCAGAAACGGTCACCACAATTCAAAATCACAAATGCTGCTTTTAACTTAACTCAGAAGTGGGAAATAGGAACACAGAATTATGCCATTTTCCCTCTATGTTTTTGAGCTACAAAAAGAGAAAAACATGTCCATGTTCTTCTTTTCCTATCAAAAATCCAGCAAGCTAGCTGTGATCATTGATCTGTATAGTCAGTGTTATAGATTTAACAAATGAGTTTATCTGTACTGTATGTTGAATAATCGAAAGTAAAATAGTAGCATATTTGGCGATTTTGACGATGCAGTTTAAATTCATTGGCTGTGCATCGCTGGTCGAAGCTCCACCACTCTCTTGTCGCCACTGTTAGGTTCTTGTGCAAGACCCATACAACTGGCCACTGCATGCAGTACTGGTCAAAAGCCTGGACATAGCCACCCCCCCCCCCAAAAAAAGGAAAGAAAAGTGTTATGTTGTTTACTCTTGATGCTGTGTCTCTTTCATGTGTCTCTTTCATGTGCTCAACTTTAATGCTGTTGGGGAGACAGTGAGTAGCCATTTTTAGGCTTCATCTGCAGTTGATTGTGTAAGATGCACCACCACATCTACTATTTCAGTTGATTAGAAATTGCACAGGGATTCACAGATTTGGAAAGTTGTGTAGTGTGCACCTGGCTTAAGTCTATAGACACGGGATGTAGCAAAGTAATGTAACAAAGGCCCATTACTTTAAAATATATATGTTTTTAAAAAAAAAACAACTGGAAGCATTCTGCCCCAAAAAGCCCAGATATTATTGCTTTAGTGAGTAATCACTTAGAATGCTCTGCTAAAGCAGCCGTGCTATTGCTATTTTATATCCTATGAATATATACAGTAATTAATATTTCCCATGGTGTCTAATAAAATACATTAGTAATTAAATCACACCTGAAGGAAAAACTGTTCCGTGCTGTTCTGATGCTTTGCCTCTGATCATAATTATTACATTAATTTGTGCTTATTGCATTAATTTGTGCCCCTACAGTCAGAAAAGATACATTAACCAATGCACAGCATGATATTAAATCTAAATTTAGAAACCTTTTATGTAAAGATAACTCTATCTTTCTCAGACACATACATTAATACTATAAAGTACAGAACTATAAAGTACAGAATACTATAAAGTACAGAAGCGATGCGGATACTAACTCCATACATACAGTATATGCAACAACAACAACAAAATCAAATGTCATGACAACAAAAACCATACATGGAATTCAGGCTAAAATATGATGCATACAAGCACTTGACTAAATACAAACACTTGAACATGGTTTATTTCTGTAGACGTTATTTGTCCTTGTGGTTGTTCCTGCTGTTTTTAGCTCACTGCCATTATTGATTCAGTTTGCATCACTTGAGCATCTAATATTTTTTGGAAATCATAAAATAAATTAATCATAACTTTGGAACTTTGAGCTGCTGTTGTGGATTTTTTTTAGTGGAAGAAAAGCCTAATTAGGTATAATGCGTATATAAATGTGTCAATTAATTGTCATTTCAGGACTTTGCATTGTCATTTATAAAACTGATCTGCTATTTGTTTAAACATGTAGTATTATATTTTGCTGTTGTCTCTTGTATTTCTTTTTTTTTTCCACCTAAATATTTGTAATACAGGTAGTCCCTGACTTACAAACATTTGAGTTACAAATTTCCGCAGGTACTGTACGAACGGACTGCGGTTCTACTTCTGGTTCAATTATGGACGTATTATATTATATTATAAGGAATAGGCACTGCAGTGCACCAGATACCAATATTTACAATTATATACAATATTTTAATGTGTAAGTAAATGTTTTAAATGTATAAATGTATTGTAAGTGTGTCCGTGTAGGGGTGCCGGAGAAATGAGTCCGCCTCACTGGTAAATGAAGTCCAGAAGTACAATGATAAAAAAAAAATGGCTGTCCGCTTAAACAGTGGAAAACAGCACTTACATTTCATGTGAAATTTATTTTCTCAGGCGTGGTTACAGTTTTTAGCCACATGATATCAGTGTGTGGAAAGAGGACAGATTCTGTCAAGTGAATGGGAATGCTTTACATTGTATATTCGTGTCAAAGGTGTATAAGACTCACTTTATCAGACTTAAGAACAAATCGGACTTACGAACGTGCTCCCAGAACAGAACTCGTTTGTAAGTCGGGGACTACCTGTAGTGTAATAGGCCTTATATTTTGTAATGATTAATAGAGAGAGATAAAAAACGGAGTATACACAAATATAGTGAATCAGCCTTATAATTAACCTTTTTCTGTTTTAACATTAAAACTATATTACTGCCTAGCATTTTGCTATGCCACCAAAACCCCTCTGACCCTTCAAGTCATGTCCTTCACAAGACCTCTATAGGTGTGCTGTGGTATCTGGCACCAAGTTATTGACAGCAGATCATTTTAGTCATGAAGGCTGAGGCCACACTACATAACATTAACAGTCCCAAAAGATTCTAGAAAGGCTGGAGTAGATTCTGCAGATTCTATGATGATGACACAAAAAACAGTGGATCACATATATAAGGATGGCACAGGATGAAGGCTCATAGACTGCACGACTTTTCACTCAAATTAAGGCCAATTGAATGTACCGACAACTCTCGCAAGAGCAAGAGTTAACCTTTAAGAAGAAGAAGAGAAAGAAAAATAAACAAACAAACATAGATGCAAGGCAGGTTACAGCATTTTTAATATGCACCATCATCTGCACTGCGAAATAAAGCCGGCACCGCTTGTGTGTACGTGGCTTTACTTCACTTCCACAGAGGGCTTTTCTTTTTTCTCCACAGGTACAGACTACGGCGGACTTGATTCTGTTTGAATCCTATAAAAGATTCTGTCTAAAGTCATGTACTGTCCCCAGCGTCAGTTGCAGTGTGTGGCTTCCATGGATCGGAATTGTTTGTCCAGCACATCCCACAGGTGCTCAGTTGTATTGGGTTCTAGGGATTTTGGAGGCCATGTTAACACCCTACACTCTCTGTCACATTAAACCATTCATGGACACTTTTCACAGTGTGGCAGATAAATATCCTGCTTAAAGCTAGTTTCACAAGGGAATACTGTTGGAGATGCTCTGACCCAGTCATCTAGCAATCATGATTTGGTGTCCTCAGACTCAAACAGAATCTTTTGCTTGCCTATTTTTCCTGGTTCCAGCACATTTACTTTGAGATCTGACTGTTCACTTGCTGCCTAATATATCCCACACCTTGACAAGTGCCACTGTAATGGGATACTTAATGATATTCACTTCAGCTTTCAGTGGGTTTAATGTTAGTGTATGTATTGTTGTGCAGATTGATTTTACAACCTTGCCATTCTTAAAGTTTGACAGTTAGGCTTTAACAAAAATAACAGTAATAAAAAGTGGCTTTCGAGTAGCCTCAAGTAAATACAGTTAAACCTTGGATAGCGAGTATAATTCGTTCCGGAAATGTGCTTATAATCCAAAGCACTCGTACATCACAGTGAATTTCCCCCATAAGAAATAATGAAAACACAGATGATTCGTTCCACAGCCACAATCCACAACCTGCACTTTACCTTTGAGAAAAATTGTGATTGGTTTGAGGGAGGAGGAGGAGGGGAGTTATTGGGTAGGACACACACACACACAAATGGAATTTTTTTCTTTTTGGGTAAATTTAACAAGGAACCTATCCAGTGACACTTTCTTTTGGATCTTTTTGAGGATTTCGCGTAAATGTGACATTGTCGTTGCACCCATATCTCATCTAGACAGCGTGGTTTTGTGTGGTGACCATAAGTATGCTACATTGCAATTCACTGTTTCCAATCTTTCAGCGCGAAAAAGTAAACATGTTAAGTTTTTTGCCTGTCCTCGCGGAAGCTGCGGACCTTACAGAGGCTCGCAGAGCGTTGCGTGCGTACTACTCGCATTACAAGACCTCATTCGTTTATCAAGTTAAACAATCTTGCAAAACACTCGCAGACTAGTTTACTCAAGACTAGTTTAGGTTACTTGCAATCCAAGGTTTTACTGTTGTTGCATTGTTTATGGGTTAAATGATGGATGACGATGCAGTTTAAATTTTGCCAATGTGTCATTAAAAACTAGAAAAAGAGAACTTTTATTTCCTTCATTGATTATTTAAACTGGCAGCACAATGGTTTAGAGGTTAGCCCTGCACCTCCCACCTTGTGTTCTGAGATCCCTAAGACAGACTTCAGGCCCCCTGCGTTATTTAAACTGTATTTTTCAGTTTTTTTTCATGTAGTTCTTCTGATTGCTTTGAATTTGGACCTGTATGGTAAGAATGCTTAGCTTTGTGGAACAAAAATATTCATATTTAGAATTCTTTATAATAAAAATGGAATACTGACACAATTTCAAAATGTAACTACACACAGTAGGTGAACATCTATAAGTTTTTTGTTTTTCCTGAACAGACCAGTATACACTGCTTGGCCAACAAAAAAGCTGCCTTTTCTAATGGACCAAATTACTGGCCTGCATCAAGCAAAGAAAACAACTAAGGAGTTGAAGTTGATATTGGATTAAGAACTGTCCTACATGAGTCAGACCTGGAAAGTTAGTGGTTAACTGTCAACCTTATGGAAGAAATGTGGTCAGAAAAAAATCATGAACAGAGATTATATTAAAAAAATCAACAGTACAAATGGCAGCTATGTTTACAGTAGTAGTGGAAGTAAGAGTATATCCACTTGTACAATGTGACAAGAAGTCACAGGATTGGGACTAAACAGCTTCAGTATGTGGCCATAAGAAAACCAAACAGCTTCTGTTTGCTAGGTAGCATAAAGACTGGATATGGAGCAATGAAAAAAGGACATGTGATTTACTAACTCCAGATTTCACCCTATTCCAGAGCGATGGGTGCATCAGGGTAAGAAGGGAACTGCACGAAGCATGCATTGTACCCATCATATCTAGTGGCCACTGAACAAGCCTCTCAAAGCAGTGTTTTAATCTGGGGTTGCTTGAATTGGTCAAGTCCAGCCTCAGCAATGTTATGTGGCAATACAATGAAGTTAGCTGATGATCTGAATTTACTGAATCACCAGGGTATCACATGCATTTTTTCCCCCTGATGGCTCATTGGCCACCACATTTTCTGTTATCAAAAATAAAGGTGGTCAAATGAAACCTTAGAGTGTGTGATTTTTTTTTGGCCAGGCAGTGAAATATATTAACTGGTTAATTAAACTGTACTTTGATATGACCTGTAATGATGTGCCGTGTTATCAGTATCACCAAAGGTTTAAAGATTTGAAGCTGTGCGAAAAGGCCTTACATTATTTTGGGTCATTCGATGTAACTGTTACTTTAATTTAATTTTATTTAACTTTAATGTACTGTAATATAATGTAAGTTTATTTTTTCATTTTATTTTTTTTTACATTATTTGTATATTTAACTGCTTGGTTTTATTCTTTATATTTTGTTATACATTTTTTCCAATACTGATTATTCAAACAAAGCTACAGACTGTGATACTTGTCCAATCTTCAACTGTCCAGTTTTGTCACTTGCAGTAGCAGAGATTATTCTTGTTATTGTTCTTGGTTAATGGAAGTGAAACAGTATCCCATCTTCTGCTGTCGTAGCCATCTGCCTCAAGGTTAAATGTGTTGTGCATTTTATGTTGGTTTTCTGCTCATAATGGTTTTAAGGAGTGGTTGTTTGAGATACTGTACTCTTTTAGTCAGCTTAAATACCATTCTTCTCTAACCTTACCCAGGTCTTTGTTCTGCCTTCACAGCTGCTGCTCACTGTCTGTCTGTCTGTCTGTCTGTCTGTCTGTCTGTCTGTCTATCTATCTATCTATCTATCTATCTATCTATCTATC
>JAOVVA010000009.1:20954477-20964611 GCA_028565275.1 Leiocassis micropogon | reverse complement strand
GCGCACCATGCGAAGGTTGTACTCTTGTCCCTGCCACTACATGTACTTGTAGTACAGGTAGTGTGCAGTATGCAGGGACACTGCAACCAAGAATTTCTGCTATAGTCCATTACATTTTCCACTGAATGGGTGCAGTAGTCCTTTCCACAGAGCAGTGGCATATGGGTTGGGGCCCAGTCATCTGTGGGCCATTCCTCACACTCCGAGCTTCTGTCATCAGTGTGACAAATGCACTTACTCACCTGACATTACTTTCAGCTCCTTTCAACACTCCAGCAGGATACACTTGGTGCAGCTGGTTCAAAGTCCCACCTTCAGAGTCACTTGTTATTGTGTTGCAATGGTGTTGCATAGACACTGTGCCTCTAAGAAGAGCTACAAGGAAATGTGCTAATGTAAACTGATGTACTGTAGTATCAGTTTAATATCCTGCTGGCTAATTTGTGGAGAAATTGCTTGTGTAAATAACTAAATCAATAAACTCAGCCTAATAATAGTAATAATAATTATAATAATAGTAATAATACATTTATATCTGCTTATAAAAGTAAACCAAAATTGACACATTATATGTTTTCCTTACTTTATATCTATGACAAAAATGCTGGCCTGTGTAAAGATTTGAGATTGACAAATTGACTTGCTCTCGAAATGTATTACAGAGTATACTGTAAACTACTGTAGTTGTGTATTCTGTGTATAGTTCTGTGCATATTTATGTAAAAACTGTGCTAAATTCATTTATATATATTTTTGTTTGTTTTGTTTTGTTTTGTTTATACACATTGCAGAAAAATAACATTGTGCTTCAGATGAATGTACAGTAGGAACTATACTAAGTAGGATAGGTCATCAGCAGCCAAGCTGCATCTCAGTTCTGTCTATTTTAGTTGTCTATTTTAATCTATGCAATGAATCATCATCATCATCGTCATAATCATCATCTCTCCCTGTCTGTGTGTGTGTGTGTGTGTGTGTGTGTGTGTGTCTTTACCTCTCTCTTCTCCATTGTTTGATTAATGCTTTAGGTTTTTACTGGTAACTAGTCTGCATTTCTAGTTTTTATTTCCTTTTCCACAAACTTATTTATATATAGCTCCATGACTACCTGGAACATGTACATTTTAGTCAATCCCACCAAAGCTTCAGTCCTTGCTTTAGGCTTTTTGATTCTGACAGGTTTGCTGGCTCCTTATACTGTATACTGTACACACATGCAGATAAACAGACACCCATAGTTTTGTGATAAAATGCATTCACCAATTATAATTATAATTACAAATATTTGTTTTCTTCTTTTCATATTGAAATATAAATTGAAAATTCTTTAATCATGCATAGAAGTAAAACTTTTGCAGGCCAGATTGTTGTTTAGCCTTTAATTAGAGAATTAGAGTACCTCCTCTTATTTTAAACAAACAGGTTGGAAGACATATCCAGTGATCTTGGAACAAATTTTACTCTGCTTAAGAAATGTCCAATGCCTGTGTTTAGAGAAGAATTAAATGCTTGGTGAAGTTGACCCATAAAAGAAACTGACAGTAGAAATCACATTTATGTTTAATAGGTAAAGCAAGGGCGGCACGGTGGTGTAGTGCTTAGCACTGTCGCCTTGCACCTCCAGGGTCCGGGTTTGATTCCCAGCCAGGTTCGATTCCCATCTCTGTGTGCATGGAGTTTGCATGTTCTCCCCGTGCTTGGTGGGTTTCCTCCGGGTACTCCGGTTTCCTCCCACAGTCCAAAGACATGCAGGTTAGGCTAGTCGGCGTTCCCAAAATTGCCCGTAGTGTGTGAATGAGTGTGTGAGTGTGTGTGTGCCCTGCAATGGATTGGCACCCTGTTTAGGCACCCTGTTTACCCTGCCTCGTGCCCTAAGCCTCCAGGGATAGGCTCCAGGTCCCCGCGACCCTGAATACAGGATAAAGTGGTATAGAAGATGAGTGAGTGAGCGAGGTAAAGCAAGAGCATTTCCACACACAACGAGGATGGGAACTAAACAGATGTGTGGCCATAAGAAAAACAGTTGTTGGAGAGTCTAATGAGAAAATACTTTTCCCATCATCAATACAAGCTCTCAGCCAAAAATGAATGCAGTTCTTGATGGAAATAAATCCTATGATTTTGCAAGAAAGAACATCAAGAAACAACGTCACTGTGAATGCGCATCATTCACTAATCATGACTAAAGGCAGGCCAATCAAACATTACAGTATGCAAATTTTTTTGTTTTTTTGAAGTGTTTCATTGACCATTAACAAAAATAAGTAAATAAATAAATCACAGGTTGTCTATGGCACAGTTCTATATTCACAGATAAGTCTTTGATAATTAGCAAAGGTTTCATTCATGATTTGTTGTATGATTTTCTACCTGTGATCTTCAGCGGGAAGAGGAGACGTAAAAGATATTAGCTGTGGATCATGACGGATCCACTGTGCCACATTTCCGAAGGCATGGTATCTGCAATGGTGTTATAAGTTCCATTTCCTACGTTACCATTCAGAGCATGACTATCCAGTGATTTTTTCAGAGGAACCACTGCGAAGTGTGATTACTTGGCTAATTTCTCACCCATTAAGATTCAACCTGTTCCAGTGTCACCTTTCCACCTGTCCCAGTGTCAGTGAGTGTGGGAAAATGGTCTATGTTTGACACACACACTAGAATAATCTGAGATGAATGTTCAAACAGGTTTGTGACTGATAGACTAGATAAAGATCGTGCCAAGCAAGTGTTTAAATTGATGCCCATATACAGTTCTATATAGTTATAGTTATAGTCACAGTTATATATTAGAGTTAGGAAATTGAAAGGAATTGGAATTCTGGAGATTGCAACTACTGCTTTCAATGAGAGAAGGTTTCCTGATTTTGTAGTACAGTCTTAGTAAGAGTTTGTAATTACCGACAGTATAATTACCTACAGTACATGGATCTAATAACGTGGCTTGGTGGCTTAGTGGTTGGTACTGCTGATGCATTGGCACCCTGTCCAAGTCTCCCAGGATAGGCTCCAGGCCCCTTGTGACTCTTTATACAGGACAAAGTGGTATAGACAATGAGTTAGTGAGAGACATAGGTCTAATACTCCAATGCAATACTCGAGAAGCAATGCCAGACAAATGTAGGTTGTCTGAATATATTTTGGGGAGTGGGATGATTATGTACAGTATGTACAGTATGAATATGCCTTCACTTGCACTTTTCATTTAACCAAATAATTTCTCCTGATCTGTTTAATAATTCTGATCAATGTACTAATATATTAGTTTGGGACGCTTATTTCCATTTATTTATTGATTTGTGGTTCTGGATTGCAGTTTTTGTGTTAAAATCCTTTTTTCATTAAGATACATTGTGATAATTGTATGCCCTATGTTTTTTCCCAATCCCTCTGATTATATTCAGAACCAGCAGTGACGTTTACGCCAAGCTATAAGAAAACACCTCCTCCGGTTCCTCCACGCAGTGTTACGAAGCCGATTATCTCAGTCACGGCTCAGAGCAGCACAGAGTCCATGCAGGATGCATATCACGAAGGTCGTTTACCCCGCTTACCCCGCAGCAGGGATGTCTGGGGGAAATATGTCTCCACAGAGAGCTTGGACAGCGCCAAGGCACTCACGTTGGCCACAGAGGGCAGAAGGCTGGTATCCACAGGCAGCTATACATCAGTGCAGACCTGTGACAAGGCTGTGCTCGTGTCGAAAGCAGAGGAATATCTAAAAACTCCACGCTCATCTATAGGAATACAGGTAAAGATCTCAACCTCAACTCTTTTATAACTGTCATAGTTACTCAATTTATCTAAAAATATACTGTGCAATATGATAAAAAAAAAAATCTATTGTCCAAGACCACAGTGTCGCAGGACAATACAAATCTACAAAATACACACACATACACACACAGTTATACAGTGTATACAGTAGTGCAGGCTTATATACAGTACATGAGCCTTTCACATATCATCTTAAAATGTACTGTATTTTCCTCATCATTCTGTACACAATAGTCCACAATGACAACATAAAAACATGTTTCTATAGTTTGTTGTTTATTCATAAAAAAATAAAGACTGTCAATCCTATTTGCATAAGTATTCAGACCCATCACTTAGTACTTGGTTAAAGCGATGGCAGCCTCGACTCCAGCTGTGAATGATTCTACAACATTTCTTTTGGAAGTTTCTTTCATTCTTCTTGGCATGATTCAAGCTCAACCAGGTTAAAAAGGCAGGGTCTGTGTACAGCCATTTTCAGGTCTCTGCAGAGATGCTCAATTGGGTTCAGGTCCAGACTGTCCAGGAATTCACAGAGGTGTTGTCATTCCTGTGCTTTCACAGAGGTGTTGTCATTCCTGTGCTTTCTTGGCATTATGCTTTGTGTCATGGTCTTGTTGAACTGTAAACCTTCATCCCAGCCTGAGATCCTGAGCACTCAGGGATTTTACTTAAGAAAGTGCTTTAATTTATCAGCATAAATTTTCCTTCTATACTGACTACTCTCCCTGTCCCAGTCACACAAAAAAAAAACATCCGCTCAGCATGATGCTGCCCAAACTGTGATTGACTGTAGGGATGGTTATAATAAGGTGATGTGCAGTGCCCGATTTCCTGATTCCAAACAGTTCAATCTTTGTGCCATCAGAGCAGAGGATTTTGTTTGTCATGCACTGGGAGTCCTTCAGGAGCTTTTTGGCAAACTCCCAGCCGGCTGTCATGTGTCTTTTAGTGAGGAATGGCTTCTGTCTGGCCACTGTACTATAGAGGCTTGATTGGTGGAGTGCTGCAGTATTGACTGTGCTTCCTTACGAGTCTCCCATATCCAAAATGAAACCCCAGAATATCATTCATAGTAACCGTTCGGTTCTTGGTTACCTCTCTGACCAAGGCCCTTCATCCCCGATTATTTGGTTAGGCAGCCGCATTGGGAAAGACTGTTCATTGTTTCAAATCTCTTTCATTTAGGAATGATGGCGGCTCAATGGCTCGTGGCCTTGGGTGCTTTAAATGCTGCAGAAGGTTTCTTGTATTTTTCCCCAGATCTGTATTTTGACACAAACCTGTCTCATGGGTCTACAGATCTCATGGATTTGTTTTAAGACCCTATATAGACTGGTGCATGCCTTTTCTTTTTATGCCCAATGACGTCAGTTAGGCACGGGTGGACACATTTCAATAACCACTGATAGGAGCAGGAAGCACCAAATCACAAAAGGTCTCTATACAGTACTTATATAAATGGTATATTTCGATAAACATTTTTTTGTAAATAAATAACAAATTACCAACTTAAAAAAACACCTGTTTTTACTTTTATTGCAGAGTACTGTGTGTAGAATGATGAGAGAACATGAGAACATATATATATATTTCCAAACATAACTTAAAGATAACTTTTCATAACTTAAAAATAACATTTCAGAAGAATATTTGCATGCCTGTAAAGTAAGCAACATATTATGTAACAGAAACAGATATCATGGTTATGATCACACCTTATATTGACTGTGTTTACTTAATTACTGTTTACAGTGCTCTTTATAAAAGTTTATTTTATGTCGAGATGCTTTAAATTGCATCTTTGTTCATGGTATTTTTTTGTATGTGTCTAAGACTTTTGTATAGTACCTTAAGTAAAACTGCTGTATGGTTTTACTGAGCAAGCTGGAGAATATGCGTATTCTTAAAACCTTTTCACAGAAGCTGTAAAATAAATTCCTAAAAAGAATAATGTCATAGTTTAGTCTAAATAAACAAGTGTAATGTGTTTACAAGTCTATTTTTTTTTTTTTTTTTACAATTTGCATGGTTAATGTTTTTTTTTCATTCTGTAAGGATCACTGACTTTGAGAACATATTGTTCAGGAACACATCTACAGTATCTATCATTTACCATTTCTAACCTACCTTGACCAGCTCATCTGGCACAAATGGCAGAAGCTAAAACTTTCAATGTTTTATCCTTTTTCAGGATTTTTATCTGATTATTAATAATTCTCACTCACTAGCCAGTTCACCCATATCATGAACTGTAAGGGTTAGATGAGTCTCAGAAAAGGCACAAACTGGTTCTCATCCTACTGTATATCTTGAAGCAGTCAAAGCCTAGGACAGTGCTAAACATCTTTTCCATGGCTATGAATATTTCCTGATAATCAACAGATGAGAGAGTTATGCTACAGAACAATGTCATCCTTCCCACCCAGAGACCGGATCCGATCATGCTCTATTGAACGTCTGCCCGTGGATGACTGAGGCATTGATGCAATTCAAAATAGCAATGAGCTGATATCAGAACAAATACTCTTCTGATACATGATTAAGGAAATTTTCATCACTTTGTTGATTGTCTCTCTCCTCCATGTCTTTTTTTTCTTACAATCCCCCAATCCTTTGTGAAGGTGGAAGGAGTCACAGACTCAGAAGCAGAGAGTAAAGGTCTGCCGCAGTATCAGTCAGTGGGCATCCAGGTGGAAGGCGAGAAACGGTGAGGCCAGTGTCCCTGACACCCTAATTGTAATAATAATAATAATAATAATAATAATAATGATAATATTTTCATTATTTAAAAAAATCTTGTTTCTCATTATTATCCCATAACTAGCAATTTTGCAGAGATGCAGGATTAATACATCTTTCCTTCCTTTTGTGTGTAACTGAGCTATATATAGAATCACCAGGTGGATACATTTTTAACACTATAACTAGGAGCTGATTCAATTTGTTGCTGATGCAATCTTCTTAGTATCATAGTTTTATAAATATCTCAATTTAATATTATTTTTTTCACCAGATTTTGTTGTAATGCTAAACAAACTTAACAAAAACTTTACTCCTGACAAACAGGATGCTGTCCTCCCTGTCAATATGTAAATAGTTTAGATGTAAAAAAAATAAATAAAAAAAAATAAATAAATAAATAATTGTAATTAAATCTATTTTTTCCTCGCCATCTAATATTTATATGGCAAATTACATAGCCTTTTTGTGCTTAAGACATTTTGAAACACTTTTGGCCTTTTATACACATCCACAGTAACAATGGGTTTACACAGAAAACATTATAATATATTTATAAATTATAATTACTACATATGCTTTATTACGTAGTAAGTTATGTTATATATTATTTTTTAAATTATTTTAATTTTTTTATGTTAGACTATTCTTTGGGGGAAATAGTTTTTTTTATTTACTAACAATGGTAATCATTTATCAATTTCCAATTCAATTACTGTGTAAATGTTAGCATAAACCATATTGAACCAAATGTTTCAGTCCAGAGTTTTGAAAATGCTTTTTTACCTTTGTGCTTATGTGTGTATGTTAATGAATGCCAGTTACTCTTAATTTACATAACACATGCATGGTGCATAAGGTGATAAGTATTTAGTAATGCCCATAAAATTCCATAAAAACAGTGATCAAAAATAATCAGTGAGTGTAATTGTCTAAAACCAGAAGTGGAACTTTTTTTCTACTAATTACTTTAAAAAAAAAGTAAAAGTATATAAGTATATAGGTATATAAGAAATGAGCACTTTCTTCAGTTGAGTCATTTGTTATTTGTAACTTCCAGCTATTCACGTCCAGAATGGATAACCTCAAGATAACCTCAGTTTATATTGCATTTATATATTTCATTTCTTTTGTCATAATTGAATGATTAGTTCAATTAGCATTAATGTATGAGTTTATGTTGGCTTTATTTTTATATTTTTATAGTTAATTAATGCCAATAACATGAACTGGTTTTCACATAATGTTTCCTTTTTTGGTGTCTGACAACTAGTATAGAGACTCTAAAGGACTTTTATAAAGTGTATAATGATTTCTATACAGTAAGTTGTTCTGGCTAAAGGAACAACTTATTGAAGTCCTTTGAAGCCTCTATACTAGTTTTCAGGGAGCAAACAGGGAACATATTGTCAAAACCAGTTTATGGAGTCTATTAGTCAACAATTACAATACCTTACATATTACATTAGCTTACATTACTAATCTTCTTGTATATTAATCACTAAGGAGCAAAAGTACAGTAGCATATGAGTAGTGTCAATACCGCATTTCTTGTGTAAATTATCATACTAATGATTTATGGATTCATTTCTGGCTTGATAAATGAGATTTAATGTTCCTTTGAGGGTGGGGGAAAAACTAAAAAATTTTTAGCTATTTTCATTTGCTGTTCTATTGTTTTTATTTTTCCCATAGTGGATAAAACCACAATATTTAAAACACATTAGAACTTTCAGATCATTGTGGCTTCAGTACGGCTGCATGTCAGAAAACTCTGAACTGTTACAGTGGTACAGACAGTTAAATGAATTGTTAATCTTCCATTAGGTATTTGGTCTTTTACCTTAGCTTTTTTATTTTGTAAGGCAATCCGGGGCTTATAAATAGAGTAAACTGACTGTTTAGACCGTCTGGAAACTAACAAAATCATAACACACCTCAGTAGACAAAGTTTTTCAAGGTAATATCAATTCTGCACTTACAGTTTAATAAAATACTGAACAATTTAACGTGTGAAGATTCAGGCATGCAACTAAGTGGTAAACTTTCTAGTATCTTCTCGTATTTGTTGGAAAAACAAAAGCAGGAACTTTAAGACCATAACATGTAATGGCTCATTAACTAACTGCATTTCAGATGTTATGGAAAGAGTTGTTTACTTTTGGCCAAGCTATTTCTAATGTTTTATACTCTGCTTTGTGTGTCTCCTCTCAGCCGCGGGCGTTTTAAGCGCTCAAACAGTGTGACAGCAGCAGTACAGGCCGATGTAGAACACGAGCTTTTCCGATCAGTGGAGGATAAGGTAGTGCAGTTTGGTGGCTTTCAGAGGCACTCGGAGCCCAGCTCTCCTGCCCAATACAGTGCCACACGCACTGTGCGGACACAGGGCATCTTTACCTACCGAGATGATTACAGAACCCCAAGTGGGCCATCGAGCCCACGTGCGGCAACCTGGGTCGAGGAAACAGAGGAAACAGAAGCTGGTCGGGTATCCCCAGTGCATGTTGACGGCAGCTGGTACATGCAACTTCTGCACAACGAGACCAAACGCATGGAGGCGTGGTGTAAAGATATGGAGCGCGAGGCTGAGGAGCATGAGCTGTCTGAAGAGAGCAAGTCATCACACACACATACAAAATCTAGAAACACACAGCCATTTTGATAGCATTTGATCATGCTTTATGTACATAAATTTGATTAAAAAAAACATTCAAAGTGATCTTGTAACTGTGCTTCAGTTTTAGGAAAGATCAGGAGTGCTGTTGGAAGTGCACAACTCCTCATGTCTCAGAAATTTCAGCAATTTTACTGGCTTTGTGAGCAAAACCTGGTAAGACTAAGCTTAGTTCGTTATTCAACAACGACAAACATCATTTACTAATTAAACCAAATACAAATAGATTTAAATCAATCATAGCCGAGACCTATACGATTACCTTCTTTAGGAAATCCTGATTCTGTGGACATTCAGTTAATAAATGCTCCATTTTAAGTGCCCCACCTCCATGCCCTATAATATGGATGAAGAAATTGCATGTTATCAAGGAATTGGTGTGTGCAGTATAGTTCTTTTGGCCTCCAGTACACATACATAAGGAATGATGAATTTACTTACCTTATTGCCTTCTCATGGTAAACTCATGTTGCTTGCATCATAAAATAGACTTTACTGTCATGGTAAAATGAACTGTATGTTTAAAGTCTTAAGTGTTTAATATTGTGTATCTATTAAATATAACAGTATATTAAATAAATAAAACAGTATATTTAATAAATATAACAGTATATTAAATACTGTTTATCTAATAAATTAAATAAGGTATATTTATAAAATATTACGTTTCAGAATGCAAAGTAATGTATTCTATGGAATGTAGAATGTTATATTAGCCAATATTCAAATAAAATTAACTGTGGCATTCGCTTAATGACAGATGCTAAGTCTCTCTCTCTCTCTCTTTCTCTCTCTCTCTCACTCTCTCATCATATGTACACTACCGTTCAAAAGTTTGGGGTCACTTGCAAATTTCTTAGTTTTTGTTCAGTGATTTATTTTCTACATTCTACAACAATACTGGGGATTTCAAAACTATAAAATAACACATATGGAAT
>JAOVVA010000009.1:20935583-20945838 GCA_028565275.1 Leiocassis micropogon | reverse complement strand
CCCACCCCTTATGTGACTGGACACTGGAAAGAGAGAGAGAGAGTTTAATTGTCATGAAAGTGTCCATGGATACAAAAATGTCTCTGTGAGCACAGCCTAATTCATGCACTCAAATATATATGATGTGAAAATGTTTATTTATTTATTTATTTCTCTCATATATCAGTGTATTAGTTATCAGTGTTTGATATGAAAATTTTCAAATTGTTGAATGCTGCTGACTAATTCATACACTCAAGACGAACGATGGTAAAGAAAGTTTACATGTACTTGCTTGTTGTATGTTAAGTTTTTGATATATTTTTTTAAGTTCAATTTTTGCATATTAGTCAGCAAGCTGTCATATACCATATCACATGCATTTATATTTATATTACACTCTTACACACATACACCCAATATATTAAATCTGTATATAAGGGTGCAGTGGAAGTAAATACCCCATTTTTGGCAACTGAATCAATTTGAGGCTTCTGCTTTATTGAGTCAGTTTGTGAATGTGGTGGCCACAAATCTATTTTGAGTGTTATTGTTAATGTTGTTGCTCTTTTGGAATGTTTTCAAATATTTTCTGAAAAAGGAATATAAATCCTTAGACAGGTTTAAGATAAAATGCCATAGAGGACACACATTAAGAACACTGATAAAATAATATGTATTCATATTTATGTATTCATAAAATTTATATTTAAAAACATTTATTCAGTTATTGATTCTATTTTAAATTGCCAGTATGGAAATTATTTTATAACTTTACATGTAACCAAATTAAGTACTACTACTACTACTACTACTACTACTAATAATAATAATAATAATAATTATTATTATTATTATTATTATTACCAGTAATAATAATAATAATAATAATAATATTATTATTATTATTATTATTATTATTATTATGCTGTGACTCATTACTGTGAGTGACCTCTGAAACCTTACAATAATTCAATGTGAGAGTTGACTCAAAGTTTGGCACTCATAACCGTCAGCCTTTAGTTCTACTTACATTCAGTACAAAAGTAAACAGAATGTATACATGCAAATAGCTTTCAGATGTATGATAGCTTTCAAATAGCTTTCTGCAAATAGCTTTCAGATGTATGTTTCCTAGATGTACAGTGGAACCTTGGATTACGAGCATAATTCATTCCGGAAGCGGGCTCGTATTCCAAAACACTCGTAAACTCGCAAATTTAATTTCCCCATAAGAAATAATGGAAACTCAAATTATTCGTTCCACAGCCCAAAAAATAAATACATAAAAATAATTAACACAAAATATTAAGTAAAAATAAAACAAATTAACCTGCACTTCACCTTTAAAAAAAAGTAAAAATAAATCCCGACAAATAAGTGTTTCCATTTGTGCACGCAGGCGCTGTGAGTGTGTGTGTGTGTGTGTGTGTGCGTTTGTGTGAAGCCCCTCCCGTCCCAAGAGAGAGTGTGTAAACCGGCACGGTGTCAAATTACGCGTGCGCACACACATAAGAGACGAGGGAGAAAATGGATTTTTAACCTTCTAATGAGACTTTCTTACACAGTAAACCTTTTTTTATTTGAATTTCACATAAACACACACACACACACACACTAACAAAAAAAAATGGCGAGAGAGAGAGAGAGAGAGAGAGAGAGAGAGAGTGTGTGAGACCTGCCACGGTGTCAAATTACGCGCTCGCACACATAACAAGGCTAAGGGAGAAAATGGATTTTTAGCCTTCTAATGAGACTTTCTTTTGCTTTACATGCGTGCACACGTGTGTTATAAGAAACAGCGCTGTACACACACATACAGACACAAAATAAAATATGTTTTACACACGCACATGTGGTCACAGTGTTATAGTAAACAGTACATGCGCGCAAGGATGTTGATTATACCAGTGAGAGACGCGCACTAAAACCCAGCAGGGGAGATGATTACCCACAATTCCGCAGCGCAAGAGAGAGAAAACCCGTTGGCTCAGTTGTGATCACGTGACGCTCGGCGTCAAAACAAGAAGCGCAAGTATACATGGTACTCATAAACCAAGACTTGCTCGTTTTCCAAGTCAAAATGTATTCAAAATCTTTGCCCGTCTTGCGGAACGCTCGCAAACGGCGTTACTCGCAATCCGAGGTTTCACTGTATTTAAATTCCCAAGAATTACATTCTGCAGCCTTAATTGCTTTATTAATTTAACTTGATTTTAATTATTCTCTTTTCCTACACTCTGAATTAAATGAACAATTTAAATAAGTTCAGCTGAATGTCAGATTATGCAATAACTGCATTATTTCACCTCAATAGATTCTTGCATTTTTCCTGCCAATTTATTATGAAAAAAATATTAATTTTAAATTTTTAATCAGTTCACTTACATATTTTTGTTTTTGGTGATAACATACAGTAATTCTGGTTTATATTGTTATTGCATCAATTTCTATCCACATCTACACTGATCAGACATTAAATCCACCAAGGTTTTGATTCCCCTTGCGCCATTAGGGCAGCTCTGGCCCCCTGGGGCATGGCCTGTGGTGTGTGTCACCAGGACATTGCCAACAGATACTTTGTGTGTTGTGGGTTGCAGCGTGGAGCCTTCATGTTTCAGACTTGTTTGTCTGGTGCATTCTCTGGGTTCTCAATCGGATTGGGATCTTGGGAGTTTGGAGGCCGGGTCTGCAGCCTTGGGCGCTTTCCCTCCTGGGCCCATTGTGCAGTATGCTCTGGTGTACTGGGTGTTCTGCTGCCTTTCTATTGTGGCATTTCTGCATTTTGTACTGTATTCTGCATTTTGTTCTGCATTCTGATTTGTACTGCATTAGCTTTTCTGGGGGATCAGACCAGACGGGTTTTTTGTCCCCATGGGCATGGGAAAGGCTTTGGGTCACTATAGTTTACTAGTATATAATTGATAATTAACGTTATTCAATTCACATGGTAGTGCTGTTAATGTTATAGTTGATTAGTGTATATCATCTGACAGTTTGTTTGTGACAGACTTTGCTTGTGACATTGTATGACACTAATCATGAACAAAAGCATGCAGTAAAGTTAAAAACTGCAAGAGCAGCCCTTTAGAAAGATTAGGTTACATAGAGTATGTACAGTGGTTCTATGATAAAGTGGAGGACCACCAGGCCAATTTAACTCTGAATTAGTGTTATGTCTATTATAGATGTCAGAATATCTCAGAATAATTGACACTTCTATCATAGATAGTGAACTATGCTCTCTGCTTTGCACTTGACATTATGCTGTAATTAGGGAAAGTGTTGTGTAAGTCCTTAACATTGAAGACTTTTAGAACAAAACAGTGCTTATTATTATTTTCGATCCACTTCTTCTATTCCTCAACAAGATGAGAGAGGAAGAGCAGATGAGCCTGATATAGTGGGAGCCTTTTTTCAGACTACACATGAGGCAATGCTATTAGTACTTGGATAGGAAATTAGCACACATTAAAACCCCACTAGGTCCAGAAAGAAACTAGACTGCTGGTTCAGACCATTAGGAAGTAGATGTGGAATTACTTTCGTTCATCTTCTGGTAAATGTAAAAACAAGCAAACAATGAAACGAATAAATAAATAAAACTTTAGAAACTAAAACTTTCTTTAAACTGGTTTATTTCCATTTTTAAGACATGGCTTGTTTAGATGCTGGTACCTGCATATGCTTCATTATGATGCATAATAATTAAGTATATATCGATATACATTAAGAATCTCTAACTAGTGTCTAGTTTGCCATACTGATATATTTCTTTTGTACTTAGTTTACCGGTTGTTATATTTTAACCCTCTTTAAATTATAAAATGTAAATGAACATTAATTAACCTGAAATATACAGTATATATCAGTTATTGAAACTTTAATGTAGTTGCCCTAATCTAATTATCCCATCTAAAATGATAAATTGCAATCATCTACATATTTCACTTACCTGTTTTTAGACAGTAAAATACAAGTACTGTAAGAAGTCTTAATTTTTTTAATTCAGGGTTCCGGACTTTTTCACTCTCATTTTGTCAAGTTTTTGCCTCTCATTTTAAGACCAGTCCCTGTACCTGATGAATGATATTTTGTTAGTTAAGCCACGTAGTGACCTGTATTCAAGCATAAAACAAATCTAACTTAAGGCATGAACGAGTGTGAAACAGGTGCAGATGATGACAGATTATGACAGATTATTAGGCCAGTGATTATTATACTGGTGATGCTGAATGCAGTAGTTGGAACAGACGAAAGGGGAAATGAGGTTGTTGCAGAGGTTGTAATATAAATGACATTATGATTTATTTTTTCATGAATAAACCAGGCTATTTTCTCTAGTATTCTACAGTTAAGGGCAGGGGTAGCTCAGTGGTTACAGCATTGGAGTACCATCCAGAAGGTCCCAGTTTGGCCCTTGAGCAAGGCCCTTAACCCTCAACTGCTCAGATGTAGCAGATATGATGGTAAAAGCATCCATTGATAATACCATAATTCCCAAATCTTTATTAAAGAGTGTAGCAAATGGATTTTTATGTTAACATTAAAAAGTTTAACACAATTAACTCTAATATATAAAAATATATTCAGCTCAGACTAGCAAAAGAGCAAGATTCCTTCTTTAATCTTTAAGGTTTATCTTCATTACTTGGAGGTGCTTTTTTTGCAGGGCTATCATTTCCATGAATAATTCTACTAAAACAACTGATTTTAAAGCTTTGAACCAATATTAAAGATATTTATATGGGAGAATCCTGAAAGGCCAGATACAGAATATGGAAATGATTAAGTAGTCAAAAGAAATGTACTGATATTTATATATGCAAATGTATTTTCACATATTTAAACTAGCTCATATGAACTGACCTAATAAATGTATACTAATAAATGTTTAAAGAGTATCTTTGAGTTCTTATATGCGCTTTAAGACATGTCTTAAAAACATTTGCTTTAACACGTCTTCATGTCTGCTTGACCCTCTTTTTGTTTATGGAGCTGAGTAGTCTGTTTATGCTGAGAAACTACGAGGGGTGAGACTCCTAGTCACAGTAAAACATTTGAATTGTGAAAATGTCTAAAAAAAAAAGGATGATTGTCCTGACTGAGGTGACTCGGAGCAAGTGGAACACCTGATCCTTGAAAATCGACGGAAAACTTGTTGCCAACTTGTGGAAGAAACGCATTTGCTTATGGGATTTACAGGAGATCCTGGGAGGCCAGCATTTATGACCTGAAGCAGGAAGTCAGATCATGGCTCGAGAGAACTTTCTTTAAGGGATAAGTGCAGGGATAAAAGCATTAGTGTAGGAGGAGATTATAAAGGGAAACAAGAGTAGTTTTTACTCTCATAAGTGTGTTCTGTTATTCTGTACAATCAAAAGTCCCAGTTTGACTTGAACACCTGTTGTATGTAGAGTCTACACACAGGAAGAGGATTATAGATTTATGGACGTAAATCTCAGTCCATATCCTGATTCTTGTAAAATTGCTTGGTGACGATGTGTTCTAAAGAAAGAACTACACAAAGCAAAACTGAACTGTACGGATTTTTGGAGCAAAGCCATAAGGCACTCCTGTGGGATAAAATGTTCAAAATGGCTAATGCTGTGATACATTTCCTGTTTAGGTCATCTATGAAGGATCGTTGCTGTGGAGGCTGTTCCGGTGAGTCAGTAGTGTGAAGTAGCAGACAGAAATCTTTCATTCATTTTTAGCACAAAAATGATGTGCTAAAAATAAATGAGGAATGCATTTAATTCATTTTGAAGGATTACTTTCTACAAAGTAGAAAGAACATTTAGCATTCTACAAAATTCTCGAAAAACATACTGTGATTTGAGACATACAGTAATATACAACCGTGTACAGATTTTTAAAATTTATTTTTTTAAAAATAAAAAAATAAATTTTTAGAGTTAGGGTCAGCACTCTGCTGAATGCTGCAAGGTTCAGATGAAATGTTTAAAACACATAACTGATGTCCTGCAGGTCTTCTTGAAGGGCTCTGTAATAATACAGAAACTTGATGTCTGCACATTTTTGGGGGTTTTAGCCAGAAGTGGGATTTGTCTAATTTTATAAGTGGAGTGCAGTCTTGTGGTCTTAACTGTATCACATTAAATTCTTTTGGAGACTTGATCACAGTGAACTAAGTGAGCGATCACTATGAGTTGATAGATACTTCTATTGATTATCATCGCTGTTTAGATATAAATTAGCACAAAGCGGTAGTCAGGGGTAGCTCAGTGGTTAAGGCATTGGAATAAAGTTTGGAATATCCCAGGTTCAAATCTCAGGACCCCCAAGTTGTCCCTGTTGCAAGGCCCTTAATCCTCAAGTGCTCAAATAATTAATGAGATGAAATGTAAGTCGCTCTGGATAAGGGCGTTCCTAATGCAAAAAATGTTGTAGATTTTGAGCAATTACTGCAGTAATTAATGTTTTGGTTGGCAACATTTTAACAAGAACACATTACTTTAGGAAAAAGAAAAATATCAATGACTGTGATCAGAGATCAGTTAAATACTAAAAAATACAGCAAGAGGGAAAAAAAAGTATTAGTAATTGCAGCTACTGTATTTTTTAAAAGGGAAATTAAGAGCATTTCCACCTGCACAATGTGATGAGAACCCACAGCAATGGGACTAAACAGCTGTGTGGCTATAAGGCTAGCCAGAAAAAAAAGGTTTCAGTTTTCTTGCGGGGGCAAAAATATTGGACTTTGGACCATTAAAAAAAAAAAAAGCATGCATAGTGGCCACTGTACAAGTCTCTGGGCTCAGTGTTATGGTCTGGGGTTGCTTCAGTTGGTCAGGTCTAGGCTCAGAAATGTTATGTGACAATAAAATGAAATTATTTAACTACCTGAATGTGCTGAATAACCAGGGTATACCATAAATTGATTTTTTTTTTCTTCCCTGATGGTACAGGCACATTCCAGGATGAGAATTGTCATGTTAAAATTGTGAAAGATTTGTTCTGGGAGCATGAGGAATCTTTTTCACACATGACCCCAACCCCATTGAAAGTCTTAGGGATGTGCTAAAGAAGACATTGTGGAGTATTTTAACTTTCCCCTTATCAGTACAAGGTCTCAACCAGAAATGAACGCAACTCTGGATGGAAATAAATCTTTTGAAGTTGCATAAAGCTGTTGAAACAAAGCCACGGCACATGTGAGCTGTAATAAAAGCCGCTCAAACAAAATATTTGCGTGTTTTTGGCCAGGCGGTGTATTGCCTGGTTTGCTATTATTGTCTCTCCTACCATCTCAATCCTTTGATCCTTTCTCTACACAGAAATGAATCAAAGTAGAAAAATCCACTTAATATTCTGTGTTCTCAGCTCATCTCCAGTACAGTGATGAGTCAGTGAAAAGTCCTAAAGCTCAACACAAAGTGGATGCAGAAAAGCTGTCACAACAGCTTAAAGACCTGATACAAAAATAGCAAAACAGTGTGGCAGGCCAATCCTGGACTAACTCTGACTTCAATAACATTGATTGTGATGCACATCCGGACCGTGCAGTTCCAACTAGAGTTGAATTTAGTCCTAGACTGTTTAAAACATGTCACTACAAGATGCACCAGTAAACCAGGGACTGAAACTCCAGACTCAGGCCATGCTTACATTAACCTTCCTACTGATTTTACACACCTGTTCCTCACTCCATTTCATTTAATACTGTGTAAAATATCACATAATTCACACACACACTTTTTGAATTTTTTGTTGTCATTGAGCATTTCTGAGTGTTGTTTCCAGTGGTCGAGTTGAATTCTTCTTTATATTGAGAATGAAATTACACAAATTGGGTAAAGAACGTGTCTTTTATAATCTTTAAAGCGGTCAGTCATTTCTAAAACTTCAGTGTTAAACTGAATCCTTCGTTTTCATTACTTCTCCACTAAGAGGATTTGTGCGTATGAAGTGTATCATACCTTCAGTTCTCTCCTTTTTGAAATAAGTCAAAAGCTGTGCTTGAACTGTTCTCTTGGCCATTGTGAAAATGCGGACAGCGCGAAAAATGATGCAAAACTTGCGTGAGCTTGTGAGTTACAATATTGAATAATCGTGGCTAATTGTGGCTAATAAAGTGAGTGAGTGTGTTAGAGTGTGTGTTCCGCTTCAGATTCCTATCCTGTCCAGGTGCAGAGGTGGAAAGAGTAATACACTTTTGTACTCAAGTACAAGTACTGGTACTTCAGTGAAATTTTACTGAAGTACAAGTAAAGTTACCATTTATAAAAATCAACTCAAGTAAAAGTAAAAAGTAGCTCATTAAAAATTGTTACAGAGTTTTTTATCAGTGTGGGTGGGATGGGGATTCTAGTGTAGTTCAAAAAAGACAAGCAGATCTAAATCTCAAACTAGATGTTTTTAAGGAACACCTTTGCATAATAAAGCTGATGCGTTTCTTGGGCTTGAAATCAAAGTGGTCGCTTAAATACTGTGTGACGCTTTGCGCCGGATAGCCGAGAGAAAAAAGAGCTCAGAGCACAAAACCTTTATCGGCTTCTTTCAGCATCACAAAATGCTCCTAGAGTATCCTACATGGTTTAAAGAACCGAGTCACTAAAATGATTCAAACGTCCCATCACTACTTCTCACACACACACGTCCGCAGCGCACACACTGGGGGAGGGGCGGCAACTCTTAAAAGTTCAACATACATACGTAATGTGGTTTACAACATAGTAGTGGCCGTTACAATGGCCAGGGGTTTGCTTCATAAGAATTTGATGGCATTTCGCTTTCAAGATTCAAGATTCAAAGAACTTAATCCCAGAGGGAAATTGCTTTGTCTTGGTTATACAGTTGCTTTGATTTATTTACCGGGAAGAAAGGCAAAAAAAAAAAATTAGACAGGAAAAAAATTCAATTAAAGAAATAAAAATGTAAAGAAAAATAACAATGAACAGAAGTAAAAATAGAATTAAATATAGCACACAGTAAGTTACATATTGCACTTGAAATGTAGTGTAAATGAAAAGAAATATTGCACAAATGTATTGATAATCAGATATTGATAATCAGCTGGGTCTGCATCACTGGCATCTGTTTTGTCCGTCTCCATCGTTCTTGTGAGTTTAGCGCGTTTGTTCTCCACGCCCATCAATCAGTGCAGTGGTTTCCCAGGGGCAATTTTTTCCCTTCCCTGTTGCATCAGTAGCGAATATGATTACAGATGCAGCGAAGTAAAATACTTCAAACAAAACATACTTAAGTAAAAGTAAAATTACAGATTTAAATAACTACTTTAAAAAGTAGAAGTACACACAAAAAACTACTCAATTACAGTAACGCGAGTAAATGTAATTCGTTACTTTCCACCTCTGCCAGGGTGTACCCTCCCCATGTCTCGAGTCTGCAGATAATAATACTCGAAATTATAAAGATTTCCTATAAATTACTTTTTGTAGATTGCAATGAATATTTATAGATCATTGGACTTTCAATATACTTTTATAGCTCTATATAAATATAGTAATTTAATTTTTTATTATAAATAGTAGCTTATGTCTAGCACTATCCTGATCAGGTTGGCAAATAATTAATAATTTAATAAAGCATTGTTCAGCAGGTTGGGTGGTGAGCTGTTGTGTACAAGCTTTTTAACAAACACGTCTAACAACTATAGAGAACAGAAAGAACAAATAAGGGAACAGTTTTATTTACACTTTATTGTTTAAAGTTTATTCATGAGATTTATTTGAAACAATACTACTTTCAATCCCTTGAAAAAAAAACTTTTGAGGTTATGCAAACAGACACACCTCTCAAACCTCAGCATTCACCTAAATGCTGGTGAACACACATCACTGTAGATACACAACACTGTCTTAGTTTAATTAACTCCTTCAAGAAGGGGAAGCTAGAATGTAAAACTGGCTCTGAATGCCTCAGCTGACAGTTGTACCCCTAAGCTGTGGCACAACACCAATATGCATAAACACTTTAGTGGATTTGCAGATTTGTACATCCTAAAAAAATGTGGGAAACCTGAACAACAGACAAACTAAGTATTAAAAGACCGGAAATGAACGCGGATGGCATCCGCCTATCACAGAATAGAGCGAACAGACAATAACCAATCAAATAATGGAGCAAAGCTGACACTAGCCAATCACAGAAGGGGATGACGCACGTTCGGACGTAATACTGGTTGGAAACTAACATCTCCTTCTCTACGCCCAACTAAAAACGAAAACATGTGACACTTCCGGGTGTTGCACTGATCGGTGCGGCTTCTAAAAACGTTCGTGTACAACAT
>JAOVVA010000009.1:20901783-20919859 GCA_028565275.1 Leiocassis micropogon | reverse complement strand
CCCCTCATACCTTGTCTTTAGGATCTGCCGGTTGAGGCAGTGGAAGAGGACCTGATTGAGACTGGCCAGTACGATGGAATATTACAAAAGCCATGTCCTGATGAATACAGCAAGTTAAAGGAGGAGGAGGTAAAACTCATGAAAATGCCTATTATTATATGAAAAATATTTTTCATAATTATTTTAATTTTTTTTACATATTTTTTTTTTATTACAAAGTTACATGTAAATGTAACTATATGTAATGTAATAAAAAATATATAAAAAATGTAATACATGCAACTTTGTAACTTAAAAAATTATAATTTCAGCAGGAAAAAGACAGAACTCCATACATAAGGGGTCAGAAATAAAGCAACATTATAACCCTAATTTATATAAAATGTTTGTATTTTCAAAAACACAGACAGAGATTTTATAATGCACATTAAACCACCACTATCAAATTTACTGATCAGACCAGTTTGAGAACTGTATGTGCTTGTGAACACTAAGTTTTTCTCACCCACACATTCATCAAACAGATTTTATCCCCGATTAGCCCCACCCACCCACTTTACACAGAACATGGAGGATTAGTGATAAAGTACACATGATCATAAAAGTCTGTTACTCTTTATACTGCGTACTGCACAATTCTGGGATGTGTGTAAAAAGTATTTAAATATAAACATTCATTCATAAATGATTTATTCCTATATAATTGGTTCATTTAATAAAAAAGGTTCTTGAAATCGTTCAGTTTGTCATTGTATCTGTTTCACTTTAACACCAACTCCCAACTTAGGGTTCTATTAAAGGTCTTGAAACGAGGCTACCTGTGAAGTATCTGTATGAATTTAAAATACCTAATGTTTCTCTCTCACAGCTAGTTGTGTGGGTTGATCCTCTGGATGGCACTAAAGAATACACGGAAGGTAAGAATGTCCCCTGACTTTCATCTGCCGTCTAACTCGTTACTATTTAAGACATCACTGTATACCATTCCATAACTTTGGTTTGAACTGGGTTCTGAATCACACTATGTTTAATGCGAAGATGCATTGTATAGAGTGTATTAAATGCCGTTGCTGATGTAACCACTTTAAACCAGGGTTTACTGTGGTGCTGAGCTCCATGTGAATTTCCTCCAGGTTTTCTAGTTTCCCATCACTGGAAAAACATATCACTAATCGGATTGGAACAAAATTGCCCATAGGTGTGAATGTGTTAGATGGGCTGGTAAACTCCAGTTTTTTCATATATGGGTGTGTTCGCTAAGGATAAAGGTTTCCTAGCATGAGTGGGAAAAAAAAAAAGTTTTCTACACTGTTAAATCATTAACCTTTCAGTCAGTGCTCAGGCAGGCTAACATGAGATATGGGGCGTGTCAGTGTTTTATACATGGTACAAAGTGCTTTCACAATGTATACAGCCATTGTACCATGCATACTGAAAATGTAAGGAATAAAGCGTTATGATAGGTGGTGTTGTAGTAAAATGGTTAACAACAGTGTAAATGATAACAAGCATTTTATTCCCTTTTCTTTGTTTACCAGTAAACTCCTGTTTTTTCCTCAATTTAATATTGAGGAAAAAACAGGAGTAAGTTTGGTCTTATTACATACTGAAATGTCAATGAAATATAAACTGACATTTCCTCACAATCTCACTCCCACCTCCACCCCCAATTGGGGTGGTTCATGCGTTTATGTGGATGAGTTGTTACTATAGAAACAGTGAAACTTTAATATACACCAGTAATTTAGCTTGCAACCCGTCTTTACTGTCAGAACTGGTTTTAATTATGAAAATTATTATTAGAAACTACTATTAAACTACTATTCGAGAATTAAGCAGCGCTGTAGTATAATTAAGCAATATCACACGAGGGAGAGTGTGTTGTGCTGGTTATCATCATGACCCCGAGAGTGTGTCTTTTAATGCTTTTATACAACAGTTCCAGAAACACCATTGATCAACAGATTATGATTTATTCGTTTATTTAACTAGTTATTTTGCTCCCCAGCACATATTCCTCTGCGCCTATTGGAACTAACCGACCGTGACTGTCAGAGCTGGTGACTGACAGTTAGTGTAATTACTGTAACAGAGGTGGAAGTAGTTTTAAATTCTTACTGGTTTATGTAGCCAAAAGGTGAGGAGAATAAAACATGGAGGTGGTGGACAGTTTAGAATATCACTTTAGAATATCTAAAATAAGTATAATTTTAACATCCAAGGTCAGGGTTGAATCCCAAATGGGGTTAAATGGGAAGCTAGAGTGCTAGTGTGTACAATCCCTAGACCCACTCACCAAGTGGCCTTGATTAGGGCTTACAGAGGCATTTGGACCTCGGTCTTGTGTTAGAAGCTAGTTAGCTTTTTAGCTCGGCTTAGACGTAATTAAAAGAACACGGGCAATTTTGAACGACTTAAAAGCAATTACTGAGTAGATGAATTGTTGAGATTGCAATACCGACCTACTTTCACCCATGCTACGACCGACAGTTAGTGTAATTAACGATTGTAGAGCACCCGGGACACGTGGGATTGATCCACATAGTCACAGGTTAAACGTCACAGGGGTGTTACTGTCCATTATCATCCCTCATGTAATCCCTCTCATCCAAGCAGATTGCCCAGTCAGAGCTATCTGATGTACAATAAGGTGTATTGTAAGATTGATTGATTTAATAATAAGTTAAAACACCATATTATATTCTGAACCGTGTAAAGAAGTGTTAATTCACCTGCTTTCATTTGCAGCTTTTTCTCTTTTCATTTTTCCATCTCCGGGGGACTTCTTTCACATATAATCACATTGTCCTACACTGACCCTCTGCCCCCTTTTAATATCTCTTTCTCTCTCTCTCTCTCCCTCTGTTCATCTTTGTATCTGTGCTTCCTTCAGCTGCATACATATTGAAAAGGCCAGTTGTCTGTGTGAATTGGCTCGAGGCCCACAGATCTCCAACAAGTATGCTAATCCTTAATCTGTTCTGCTTTCGAAACTTGGCTTTGCCACACCCTAATGAACGTTCTCACCTATGTTACATAAACGTATCATTCAGCAAGAGCACACTTAAATTGGTGTGTAAATCTTTAAAGAGATGACTGTTTGTTTCCTTCACATTTTGTACAGTGCTAGATCGACATACCAGACACATTCAGGTATACTTGACATGCTAGGTGTTGAATAGTGTCCCTCTGTCATGCATTTTATCATGAACAGATCTGAAATATTTAGCTTTTTACCCACAATAGTAGCACAGGTTTATCTTTGCTGTACATTTTTAGTTATTGTCACTTTGTCTGACAGAAACATTATTGTTGTATGCCTGATTGATTGTAATTTTTTTAAACAACTTAACAACTCTTAAGAAACATACCTTTTTAACTGAAGCAACACACTGTCATTTATTTAAAGCATAGCCAATAAATGTACCACAAAACAGCCCAGAATTTGACTTACAGTAGCACATATAATGTTATTTCTAAACAAATCAAGATATTGTATATACGTTGAGAAAGCCAAAAAACAGTTTTCATTAAAAGGAAAGGCTATTTTAAAATCAACTATGACCATCATGTCAATTGTTTTATTGTGTTTTCTCAGGGCTCCTGGATCATGTGACTGTGCTGATAGGTATTGCTTATAAAGGAAAGGCGATTGCAGGAGTCATCAATCAGCCCTTCTACAACTACGAGGTCAGGCTGTTAAATAGGCTATACTACAATACATATGGTTCATATTAGTTAAAGCAATGATTCCTGAACACTGGGTCACGACACACAGGTGGGTCGCAGGAGATTTTATTTGGGTCGCCATTGTTGTGGTTTATATTTGCAGTATACCTTTCAGTCACAAGGGGGAGTTAGTTTTCTACCACTTTTGACTGTTCCTGTCATAATTCTGCTGCAGTTAAGAGTTAGAGCAGAGGAAATAAAAATACTCATAGTTTTTGTACTCTGCTTGTACATGCTTTTATTTGGTATCATTTGTAAAGTCTAGTTTTATTGACTTTTAAAATTAACATGTTTTCAATAACATGCATATGTGTTGTTTGCCATTCGAAATGATCAATAAACATGATCAATAATGTTAATTTATTAACTTTATTTGCTGGATTTATAAATGATGACTGTTGTGAAGTGGGTCATGATGGTTCGTAATTTATAAAAAGTGGGTCCCTAGTTTTGGTTAAAAAAAAAGGTTTTGTTAAAGCATTCATAAATCCATTTAAAATACTTAAATCTACTCATCCATTGATGTCTCAGGTAGTCTCAATTATTAATACTGTACTACTGCTAATAATAATGATAATAATAATGTCTGCAATGAATTGGTTTCCTGTCCAACATACTGTATATGCCTGACTCGTGCTCAAACTCGTGCTTTCAGTTTTTTTCTTCAGTTTTATTACGGAGTATGTTTGTATGATGACAAAGGTTCATAGCCGACATGTGTATTGTTATTTTGAGTTTTAATAATGCATTTATTCATTGTGAAATTTCAGGCGGGTCCGGGGGCCACTTTGGGCCGAACTCTCTGGGGAATGTTGGGTTTGGGATCCTTCGGGTTTCAGCTACAGGAAGTCCCAGAAGGGAAACGCATCATCACTACCACACGATCCCACAGCAACAAACTTGTTACCGATGCCGTTCAAGCCATGGATCCTCATGATGTCATCAAAGTGGGAGGAGCTGGAAATAAGGTGTGCATTATTATTTATTATTATTATTATTCTAAGGTTAAATCCCAAATAGCGTAAAAATTCCAGGAGACTTGGGGCACAAGGCTGGGTACACCCTGGACAGGGTGCCAATCCATCACAAGGCACACACACACACACACACACTACGGGCAATTTGGGAACGCCAGTTAGCCTAATCTGCATGTCTTTGGACTGTGGAAGGTAACCAGAGTATCCGGGAGGAAACCCCCCAAGAAGGGGAAAACCAGAACACCACTGTGACACTACACAATATTATAATTATGAAAATTCTAAAGCATAACTGTTAGTAATAATCAGTTTGAGCTGACACCAACTATCTCACACATGACCCTTGCTCTTCTTGGGTCTGATTTCTGTTTCTGCATCATACTGAGAAGTTTATACTTTCGCACTGAAAACAAACACTAGATTAGATCCTTTTTTTTAAAAATCATTTCTCCCCCTCCTTGAAGTTCATGTTTGTGTAACACGCTGTGACATGAAAATGTTGTATAATGGAGTTATATAGACAATGACAATCATGATCGTATCCTTTGTGTGAATATTAAGTGTGCGACCTTAAACATGCTGTCGCATGTTTAAATAAAAAAAATAATATCAAAAAATTATATATAATCATTTTAACCAGAAAACTAGACCAACAATGTCTGAGGGAACTGCATTGATTTACTGGAAACTTAAAAGGTTAAAAAAAAGTCATTGAAAATCAATACACACAACTGCTGTACATTCTCCTGTTTGTGTATGTGTGTAGTAATGAACAAGTAGTGAGTAGTAGAGCTGCATGCTGTATAATGTGTGATGAGATGTATATTGTACTACCTGAAAGAGAATGCTTCAAACCATTACTCATTAGAATGGCCAGTTTAATTCTGCAGGATCACATGCCTTCCATTTAATTTTCCATTTTTTCCCCCTCTAACTTCCTTCCGTAACAATGTACAGCAGGAGGTGCAAACCACAGCAACAAGAAGAGGTGTATATCATTCAATTATTGACTGAACTGTAGATTTAAACACTAATTAACTTGAAGTGCTTTGATACAAGAGCTGCTTAATACTGTTGCATACAAACGAGGAAAAACACTTCAGAAATGCATTCAGTGAGAACTGACCTGGTTTATACTTGATCACACAATATATCTTTTTTCCAAATATATTACTGAAGGAGCAACAGGATTATGGTGAAAATATCGATTATATGAATAATAAAACCGATAACCTGGGGCAGTTACAATTCTTACTGGCACTTGCAAAAGACATCTTTTATACTAGATGGGTTATTTCTTTTTCATAACTCACATAAAACTGTTGATGTACAGTTGATCTAAATCTTGTCATACCTTTCAGAGATACTGACTTCAGACTTTCGCAAAGTGAACTGTGTACATGTCTTATAATGCCAGCTTTGCATTTGCAATTTGGAAAACATGCAATGCTTCGATATGTGACCACATATGCCAAAAGAGGACTAAAGGTCCATATTACTCTAATTCTAATATTGATATATATTTTTTTATTCTAATATTTGCATTCAACAAGTTAAAGACGAACCTAGTCATATTTTGTAAGTAGGGCTGCATTATTTGATAAAAAAAGTAACTATTAAATGTACCATGTTGTATTCAAGCATTTTTATTTAGGCTAATGGCACAAATGATCTCATTAAGAGGATTTCTGCCAGTATTTATTTATCACCTCAAAATGATTTTAATAAATACTTTCAATTATTGACAAAATAAATTCCTGACTGTGTGTGTATTAACTGCAATATATTGCAGCTGTTTGCGATTACATAATACACAGATCCATATTGTAATTACTATTTTTACACTGTGTGTACTGATAAGATGTGTGTTTCATCCTATGCCTTTTCTTCACAGATTATTCAGCTGGTGGAAGGAAAAGCATCTGCGTATGTGTTTGCCAGTCCAGGCTGTAAGAAGTGGGACACCTGCGCAACTGAAGCCATTCTGCATGCTGTCGGAGGTAACCTGTTACGTCCTGTTTTTATATTATTTAATTGATTTCTTAATTACTACCTTAAAATCATGCCATGTACAACGCAGTGTTGTGATATGAAGCTTACTTGTGATCCCAAAGGAAAGCTGACGGACATGCACGGGAATGCTTACCGATACGATGCCAATGTGAAGCACATGAACTCTGCTGGTGTGTTAGCCACACTGCGGGATCATCAGTTTTACGCCAGCAGAGTTCCCCAGTCTGTCCTCAAGGCCCTGCAGTCGGACTGAAACAGTCACAGCGGAAGGTTATGGAAGTCGTTCTGCCTTCTAGGTTGATTCCCTTCAATTGAACTACAGTAATTAGAAAAGTGGTTAATAACTGCATACTGTCTCTGCTATCAGTAACAATACATCTGGGATGGTTACTGACACAACTTTTATTATTATTATTTTTTTAAATCTCAGCATTCTCAAAATTGTCTAATCTGCTAAGATGTTGCAATTTCTGAACACTAAGTTTTTATGTTGCATCAACCGATGATTTACATTACCCTGTTTGTGTACATTTATTGACCGTAGCCCACAGGGCATACAAACTGTACTTATGCTGTCGACATTTATATCGGAATGAGTGACATCCACCCAGGTGTTTTTGTTCTCTCTGATATTAACTGACACCCTGGGAAACATTCCTCCCTTCCCTGTCTCATGTCTTTTTTTTCTCATCTTAAATTTTCTGCTCGAGAGATATGACTGCCCTCACATTCTGGCACAATAAATGTACTGTAGAATGTTTGAACATCATTAAGGTGACATTTTTCAAAATATATGTTGGAGCTGATATTTTACAATAAATTAATTAACAATTTATTTAATTGTCATAATCCATTCTTGGCCTCAAAATTAACTATTGGACCATGGACTAATTTTTCATTGTGACTGTTGCTCTATAAAGCAGCTTCTCTAAATTATGTCAATTCTGTAAAAACAGATTCCTGAGTACACAAACAAACTTTTTCACATAACTGTATACTACATATTTAAAAGCAGTTCTGACCAGACATATCAATATTTGGCAGAAAATGTAATCAGTCTTTATCTCTGTAGTAATACAGGGTAGTTATATGATGATATAATTACTACAACATAAGCTCCATCCAGCACCTTGCAAACATCGCTTATTGATTTCCACTGTTGTAGTTTCATGGTTGAGGCACATGGGGTCAGTAAAAACACATTGGTTTTTAGAGCGTTCCAGTTTTCTTACTGAGAATCCACATTTGATGTCACAGCATGGAGCTTGTATAGGGTCTCTGAATTGATCCTGGGCTTAGTTTACCGTCTGTGCACATGTTCTCCCTGTGTCTGTGTTGGTTTTTGTCAGGTTCCTCATGTCTTCCCGGTTTCCTTCAACTTCAAAAACATGCAGGTAGGAGTGTATGTCCTGCAGTCCTCTTGCGATACAGGGCCTTGGTCCAGATCAATAATTGTGAATGAATGTGTTAATGTTAGGAGACACAGTCTAAAAGGCTAAAATAATGCTCAATAGACACTATTCAGTTATTCATCTTTATTCGTTCACTCTTCGTTCTGACACTCTTCGTTCATTTATCTTTGGCCATAGGGGATCTGAAACCTGTTTCAGGAACCGGGGCCATTTTTAACAAATTCAGGTTGTGATCACAGGTCATTTGTTTGAACAGAAGAGAAGAGAACTGATGCAAATTATCATGCATCAGTAATGTTGAAGGGCTACTCATTGTGCAAACAACGACCGACTTAACGCTGACCTTTTTAACCACAGCTTGATTTGGTTGCTCATGTTGAGATCCTGAAGCCAAGCTTT
The DNA here is from genome assembly GCA_028565275.1 of Leiocassis micropogon. Classification (NCBI taxonomy): domain Eukaryota; kingdom Metazoa; phylum Chordata; class Actinopteri; order Siluriformes; family Bagridae; genus Leiocassis; species Leiocassis micropogon. The sequence goes on along the minus strand of JAOVVA010000009.1, from coordinate 20,911,329 downwards.
CAGTAAGGCTTGAGAAACTGGTTGAAAATTGGCACCATTAAAAAGAATTTATGTCAGGTAATTACCAAACCATGTGGTTCACTAAGAGGTAAAATGTGAAGCTTTAACACCCCAGTGTTCTGATGTAATATTTTATCAAAGACATTTGTGCTAAACCCAAGCGATTACAGATATACCTAAGGGAATGTGCAGTACTATTTTTCTAAGAAGCATTTTGTTCATGTTTACCAAAATCTTGCAAACATCCATATGGCCTGGAATCTGGTCAGAGACTTGTTTTAGTAGGTTTAGGGATTTTGAAAAAACTCAAAAGGCATCTTTGGTCTGCATTAAAAATTGTGATGAAGCTATAGTTAGGTGAGTCCGATTTTTTTTCATACCAGCCTGGTATTAGCATGTCTCGAGTGATCAGATAACTCTTCAGCCAAGATGGATAATGTTTACATGCGGCCAAGTATTGTATTACAATAGATAATAAAAATTTTGATTGGCGGAAAAAAATAACAGCTATGATTAGTAGTGATAGTAGGAGCATTTGTATGTACATATGTTGCATTTGTATGTTTGCATTTGTATGCATACTGAATGTATCGAATGACCAGGTTATCATCCCTATGGATTTTTATTCCCTGATAAGTGATGAATCCACATTTTATCACTAGTAATGATTCTCTTTAATAAACTTTCACCTTCCTGTGTACCCTCAGGTACACCCTCAGACCCAGAAAAATTAATCACTGCACTTTGCTCTTTCTTTCATGCGTATAAGAACTGGGACATACATTTTTGGGGAAACTGTAGCCTTGCATGGAAACTGCTGATGAGACAGTGCGGCCAACAAAGGTGTTAATATAACAACTTAATATACAAAACTTTTTGTAAGATCACACGTCTATTAGTGGAGGCAATGTTTTTGTTTTGGACTGTTGTTTGATCTTAACCCAGAACTATCAACAGGGTGTTTATTAAATGTTTCTAAATTATCTAGCTTTCAAGAGAGACTTTTCAGCTAATTGAAAGTGTTGTTCATGTTTTAATACTCAAGGTTACAATTTGTAGTACTTTTCTAGGACGTACTGTTATCCTTTGTTTCCTTTGGCCCCATTATTACCATTATTACCATTATTATCAATCATCTCAAGCAGTTTTTTTTTTTAACATGATGAGGAGTTTACTTACTCAAATGGCCTCCACAATCACTAGATCCTAATCCAATATAGAGTACGTTTGGGTTGTGGTGGAGCAAAGAGAGTCACATCATGGATGTGCGATCATGTCAACACGGAAATCTTTAAGGAATGTTTCCAGCACTTTGTATCCATGTCAAGAAGAATTAAGGCATTTCTAAAGGCAAAAGGACGATTCAACCTAGTACTAACAAGGTGTACCTAATGAACTGGCCAGTCACTTGACTGCAGAAAAGGCATGTGCAAGGACAACTAGAGCAGCCTGTGATTAGATTATGTATAAATGACATTGAGAGGTGGTTATGGACATATATGAACTCTTATCGTTAATACTCCCAGGTCCATCAGCGATGATATTAAAGGACAGCCATTCGCTAGGTTTTGTGTTTTTTGTAAGCAATCAAGCTACTTTTTAAATAGCTGTTAGTGTATATGTGAATGTGTGGGTGTGTGCATGGCGTGGTGTAATGGACAGGCATCCTTTTCATGATGTATTCCTGCTTTGTGCCCAGAGTTCCTGAGAGAGGCTGGCCTTATAAAATCTCCTCTTAACCACAGGCTTTTTACCATCCTCAATAAGATCTGTTCATTACTGTATGAATGCATTTGTGTGAGTGAAACTGTTCGCACACTCTCATTAGCAATATACTGTACATGAAGGAACATTATGTTTTTATATCACCTTGATGAAATAAAGACTTGAGCAAATGGCATGTTTTTATTACTGCTTTTTTAAGAAATGGCCTACTGTATGACACTGACACTGAAGCATTACATTTGTAATGATGGTCTTGATGATTGACTTTAATATAATTTTAGCAGCAGCATACAGTATTTCAGCTTGGCTGTGTATTTTCAGCTGCATGTTGCACTGTTATAGGAAATGTCCCATGAATATTACTGCTAGAAGAAACAATATAATAATAGAAGCACTAAGCACACTAGATAGTTAGAACAACCAACAAATAATTGACTACAAATGAGTTTGTAACTTCTGTCTGTTCTAGAAACACAAACTTTATAGACTTAATGAGGCATGTCCCTGAAATAATGTTAGAGGTTTGTACAAATCAAAGCATCATTAAAACAAGCTAAAAATTGAAAAGTGTCCAATTCTCCCTACAATAGTAACATCACAGCATTGTGTTCTGTGGTCAAGTTCTGCAAACCTGTGTGTATGTAATGTGTACATGCCACACTCCCACTATGCAAAAATAATACATACATTTCTTTCTATCGCCGAGCTCATTTCCTTTTCTGTGACTGATGATATGTGTTCAGCTGAGCAAAAGCTGCACAAATGCTCTGCAGTCTGCCACTGGGTCTAAAACCTTTTTACTCAGTTTAATCATGAAAATTTTCAAATATCCTAACAGATCTCTTTCTCTCTTGGTCTCTCTCTTATCCCAGTTCAATCAAGAAGCCAGGGGTCAGAAAAGCAAGTCTGATCAACGGAGGACTTCTGTGATCTTGTAATTCTGCCCGTATTTACCTGGACAACTCTGACACTTAAGCCAGGATGTTGTTTCTCAATTTTAATAAGGTCATGAAGATGAAACAGCTTGGCATCAGCACACTGGACAACCTCATCTTCTTCAGTCTTACCCTCAGCATTCCTGAGGAGTTCCTCAGGAATGCATATTATCCCCTCTCTCATACTCGCTTTTCACTGATGACTGCATACCTGTAAATGTCTCCAACAGCATTATCAAGTTTGCCGATGACACCACAATAGTAGGCCTGAGCAGAGGTAATGATGAGACTTTCAGGGAGGAGATTCAGCAACTAGTAGCATGGCGTAAGGACAACAACCTGGAACTCATCACCAAGAAGAGAAGGAGGTTATTGTGGACTCTTATTAATCCCTTATTTAGGGACTGTTGTTGTTATGCGTGTACCCAGCTTAAAGTTGATCAGAGTCCACATCTCTGAGGACCTCACCTGGTCACTGAACTCTGCTGTCCTAATTAGAAAAGGGACAATAGCGCCTGTATTTTCTGAGGAGCCTTAAAAAGTCCCACCAGTACTCTAGGATACTGGAGAACTTTTACCGCCTTACCATTGCAAGCATTCTCGCAAGCTGCATCTTGCAACAGTGTGGTATGGTAACTGCACTCCATTGGACCGTAAAGTCCTTCAGAGCGTGGTAAAAACCACCCAAAGTATCATCAGATGTCCACCATGGAGGACTTTTACAAGAAACATAGTCTGCAAAGGGCTAGAGGCTTTATTAAATATACCTCTCACCCTAACCATGGACTATTCACCCTTCTCCCATCGGGCAGGTTCTACAGCAGTCTCAGCGCCCATACAGACTAAAAAATAGCTTAATTATTGCAATCAACAGCTGATCAAGGGCTGTTAACAAATACACTAGTGCACTGTCACTTTCCGTCTATATTGCACTGCTTCATCCATTATGCATCTTCATCCATAATTTAAGTTGATCCTTGCAGTACTGTATTATTCCACCCATATTTATTCTGTATATACTGTATCATACAGACATTTATTCATGTACATATGTATATCATGTTAAGCATGTTATCTACTTGTTGTTTTATCCACTGCATAATGTTTGCACAGTTATACTGTTTATTACCATATATAGCCAATCCTTATCACCTACTTCACTTTCTGTACATTAGTCACTCTTGTACATACGGACCCATACCCTCATTTACCACATTGTTATTTATCAGAAGGTTAAGAGCCATCGACATCAACAGGAATAGTGCCCAAAAATAAGTAATAATGAGAATAAGAATATGTACTTAGATTTAAACCCAAAGATAGTTTGGCTTTTTATTTTCATTTTTTTTTTTAACTTTTTAAATAAGAAGAAGCCTGCCATACACTTGAAGACACTAGCAAAAATACAGTGGTAGAAATGTGATTCACGATTGCATGTGAATTCTGACGCTTACATTTTCTCAAGATCAGCTACATCATTCAAGCTCATTATTAATAATAGTTCTAAAATTGAGTTTTTATTACTTTTGTTTTAACCATGGTCACAAGTTAAAAAACCTTTTTTTTTAAAACCAAAATACGTCAATAACAATCTAGAAGCCACTGTGACCCTGACAAGGCAGTTATAAAGTTTAATATCTGAAAAACTTCTTTAATAAAATTAATTGTGAAACTTCTTGTATTTGCATCTCTTTAAAATACTTTATTCAAAATAATGTATTTGTATATGCTTGCATTCACGCAATTAAAATAATATAAACTATATCATTCACAATTGCTGTAATTATATTTCCCTTATGAATTCTTATTCATTATATTGATTACTACTGTAGCTCAGTTTTAATGAAAACTTCCAGCTGTTACTGACTTACAGTAATTGTATTCACAGGCATTTTGTGGGATCATTGCTCAAACCTGGGAAAAAAAAGCACAAAAACCTGAATTTTGTAAAATATGGCCAGAAACCACAAACCAAAAATCACAAATCAATTGTAATTTTAAAAATAATTTTACATTTAAAGATTTAATAAGTAAAAGTAAAAAAAATGAACATGCACACTGTTTCACACATTATTGAAGATCTGATGAACTAGTTTAAGCAGAAATATGATTTTTGGTTATGAGTGAGCTAAACACTACCATCTCTCAATTTGATTGTAAAAGCGGTGTACAGCACTTTTATGGTGATCACACTGCTCCACATGGCACAATAGGCCTTTATTTAATTACTTAAGCATCAAGCAGCTTAAGTGCTGAAGAAAAAAGACCTGCTGCTTGATCCTCCAGCACTGCGCGACTGGTCCCACTATCTCTCAGGGATCAAGAAGACATAGATCTGGACTATTTTCTGTTCCGGCATCTCAGTTCTGGATGTCTGTACAGCCGAGTCACTGGCAGTCATAAGGCAACGACTAAAGACCTCTCTGTTTCTTAGGTATTTGGGCTCGAGCAAAAAAATAAAAAATCCCTCCCAACTGTGGTTGACGCTACTTTTGTTTAGTAACCTAGTGAAACTGTGTACGGATATATTTAATGCTGAAAACCGCAAAGCACTCAAGTAAGTCACTCTGGATAACAGAATCTACCAAATGCCTGAATGTAAATGTGCTTAGAAAGAAAATTGAAATTCACATTTTTATTTGTCATGTCCACAACTGTACAAAGTATGATATGCAGGAAATGATTACATGACTGTTCGTGACCTTAAAAAGGAAAGATAAAATGGATTTAGATGGTAAGAAGAGGAAAATTACACTATAAAAAAATATAAAAGATAAAATATACAAATATACAATATACAGTTACAATAAAATAAAATATTTAATCGAAATGTAAAAGTATAACCTGTATAAATTGTATGAAATGTCAAAGGGAAAGATATTGTGTCGTGAGAGAAGCTACACCATATGGGCAAAAGTATTTACTCACCCATCCAAATTATTTAATTCCGGTGTTCCAACGACTTCCATGGACACAGGTGTATTAATTCAAGCACCTAGACATGCAGACCTCTTCTACAAACATTTGAGAAAGAATGGATCACTCTAAGGAGCTCAGTGAATTCCAGCATGGTACCGTGATAGGATCCCAGTTATGAAATTTGCTCACTACTAAATACTCCACAGTCAACTGTTAGTGGTATTATAACAAAGTGGAAGTGCCTGGGAACGACAGCAACTGTGATTTTAAAGGCCACGTAAAAACACAGAGCGGGATCAGCGGATTCTGAAATGCATAGTTGCCAACTTTCTGCAGAGTCAATAGCTACAGACCTCAAAACTTCATTGGCCCTCAAATTAGCTCAAGAACAGTGTGTAGAGAGCTTCATGTAATATGGGTACAAGGCCGAGCAGCTGTATCCAAGCCTTACATCACCAAGTGCAGTGCAAAGAATCAGATGCAGTATTGTAAAGCACCCATCAGACTCTAAAGCAGTCGAAATATGTTTTCTGTTTGGCAATTTGATGAATGAGTTTGGGTTTGGCGGTTGCCAGAAGAACGGTATTTGTCTGACTGTATTGGAACACCTGCCAAATGTAAAGTTTGGTGGGACAGTGGGAACAGTTTGGGGATAACCTCTCCTAACCACAACCCGACAGAACACCTTTGGGATGAATTAGAGACTGCGAGCCAGGCCTTCTCGTCCAGTCACAAATGTATCTGACCTCACAAATGATCAAGAATGGAAAAATGGTCAAAAAAAATTGCCATAAACACACTCCTAAACGTTGTGGAAAGACTTCCCAGAAGAGGTGAAGCTGCTATAGCTGCAAAGGGGGAGGGGCCAAGTTCATATGCATGTGAGCGAATACTTTTGGAAATAAAGTGTGAGAGAACGTTTGTAAAACAGAAAAAAATTGCAAACCACAATATGCTCATATGACTATGAGTTTATATCATATAAAATAAAAAAAAATGACTTTACATGCAAAGGGATTTTGCTTCCTTAAATCAATGTAAATTTAATATACTTCACTATATCTTCTATAACCATGTATTTGTTTACTCATATTTCATGTGTCCATGCATGAATGCCAAAGAATATCTGGATTATTAGTAAACATTTCTTTATACAGTTGTAAGGACCAGCATCCAAGTTATCATTCAGGAACATAACCAAAAAATGCGGCATACGAACAAACAGCAGCAGTGCTTTTCAAATACCACATACTTAACAATATCACAGGTTACCTTGGACATGAACATCTTTTCAGCCAATGTTATTAAGCAATGATATGATGCAAATGTGATAGAGTGCACATTGTTCAGACAAATATGTGGAGGTTTTGATACACTGGTTATACCATTTGTTGTACAATTTGCTATTTAAAAGACTTTAGTAACCCTCACTGTCAGTGCCCTTGTTTGGATACGAAAGCGTTACATGATAGGGCCATATGGAAATGCATTAAAAGTAAATGGGGGAAAAAAAAATCTTTGAACTTATTTTTCCTTCCAGTAGGCAGTTTAGCCAGATGAGTACAATTGGGCAACTTTTTCGAGGATTTGAGGGGAAAAAGATTTTTTTTAAAGTATATCATGAGGGAGTAAGCAGGCTTACTAAAATCTACAGTTTGCCAAAATGCAGGTGACTTAAACTATCATTATCATTTATCAGAGTCTTGATGTAAAAAACAGCAATCTGTAGTATCAATAAAGGACAAAAATAGGACAAAAAGAAGACCTGCTGCTGATTTAGCACATCCATGATGGCTGACAAGAAAATGGTTCTACTTGCTTTTTTAGTTACTTGCTTATCAACATATGTCAGGTCTAAATGTCAAAGTTATTACTTTTTTTCCCTTATGGTCAGCATTATCTAAAACTGTACTCGCAACAATAAAACCTACACATTATTCTATAAATAAATAAATAATCAAAGAAAGAAAGAAAGAAAGTAAAAAAGAAAAAATAAATCATCTCATATCCACTAAATTGAATCTGTCTCACTGTGACATGATGCTTGTCCACAAATATTTGTCAAACTATAAAAAAGAAATCCTTCTTGATTTAGAGGAATTGTAAATGGAAATGTTTTCTATCAAAAGTCTAACATCGCTTTATGTAACTGAAAATAGGCTTGTGTTCAAAGGGGATTTCATTTCATTGCTCTGCCACATTGGTTCCACTTCAGAGATCACAAAAGATGACTGACGGGCTTCGTCATAGCTGTGTGGTTTCAGACAAAGTGGATTTTAAAATGTGTCCAAAATGACATTTTGTAATATGTATTAAATCTGGTCATTAAAACTGGAATTCACAATCACCTCTCTCTCTCGCTCTGTGTGTGTGTGTGTGTGTGTGTGTGTGTGTGTGTCAGTTGGGCTGCATAAGGCAGAGGCGATGTTTCATCTCCAGAGCTCCACAGATGGTCCCTGTGCAGTTGGTGTGAAACGTACAGTAGGCGGAGGATCGTGCTCTGCTCCATCATCCATACTAACACTCCTCTATCCCAAAGCTCTGCTTACGTCCATTATCTTGCTTGATAGCATGAGCGTGTCTCTTCACGTTGCTTGTTTAAAAAAAAAGCTTTCTACAGGTATAATCTCCATATCAGTGTTTGATGGTTGATATATATTTATATATATATGTAAGTGCGACTTGACAATGGCCCTATTTATTTATTTATTTTTTTATTTGATTGTTATCTTCACTTTTGTCTGACCCCAGGAGGAATGAGGCAAGGCTAGTTTGAGTGTTATCAGCAGGTACACAGTGCCACAAGGGAAGTGCAGGAGAGAGATATGATAGCCTTGCTTGACACTAGAAGATATTTCCGAAAGAACAGGCAGGTTTTTCAGAGTTGGTGATGTGTCTCACTCCCGGGTTGTCATTGTAGGGCAGAAATAAAGCAGCGTTGCTTGCTGATAGAAAGCTAAAAATAAAAAGGAGAGCCTCGAGTGGGCACATACTGTGTCTATCTACTACAAAGCTTGTGTTATGTTACCCCAGTTTATTACAACTTATTGCACATCTTTACAAAGGCATATAGAGCAATACAATATGGAGATGCTCATAATCCAGGTTGAAAGGGAGAATATAATAAATATGATGCAACTTCTTTGTCTAGATGAAGCAAATTGGAACAAATTCTGCATAGTGGGAAATAGTGTTCCAAAAGTGTTCCAAATACATAAAAAACAACAGCATTAAATTATCAACACGGTTATTTAAACATGACTGAGGAAATTAGTTTTTTTTATTATTTGTATTTGTAAGTTTTTAATAGTCAGTAATGAAAATGTGATGTCATATATGCTTTGGGATTTTATATAATTTTATTTTAAGCTGTTTTCTTTTGCTAATACCAAACATTAATTAAATATTAAACACAAATTTAAAATTTAAATCTTTAGCTTTATTAACGGTCTGACATTCAAAGATTCCTTTTATAGAGCTAGGCCATTTTATGAATTGTAGGCCTGCCATAGGGCCACCATATTTTTCCATAAGACAATTTGTGGTAATTTGTGGGGCTCATTTCATCAGTAATCATGGATGTTGGGAGGAACAGATCCTAACAGAACATCAGAGGGCTCTCCATAACTAAGGCTTGTTATCTGTGGCCTTACCATGCTTATGTTTCCAATGCCATTATGTAGTGCAGCCATATATTTTTATGTAAGCAAGCCATGATTTTGAAACTGTAAATGCTTGCTTCTAAAATCATGAACGTAGGAACAGGGCATTCAAAACCAAGCTAATGCCAATGCAAAACTCTGTCATTAAGGTACTGTAATGTTTTTTTTTTTTTAATGTGAAAATATGATTATTTATAACGTTTTAAATACATACCTGTATGGATATGGTGGTGTAGTGGTTTGCAATGTGATCTCACACTTTCAGGGTTGAGGGATGGGTACTGTTCTTGCATGGGTGAGACATG